>JBBBVU010000009.1:1898839-1917671 GCA_037177055.1 Atherinosoma microstoma
CCCCCCCCCCCCCCCCCCCCCCCCCCCCCCCCCCCCCCCCCCCCCCCCCCCCCCCCCCCCCCCCCCCCCCAAACTATCTTAACTACACAATGACTTCGCTAAGTTTAAGGGAGGCATCTCCAAACAACAGCTAATCCATCATCATTTTCATCCTGTCTCTTCTCTGAGATCTCTCCAGCCAGTAAAAGTCAGTCTGATTTTGACTATGTTCCTTTCTCTCATTTTCCTTGCTTCCTCCAACATTGTCTTCTTGGATGTCTGTGTGGAATCAGCCACGTTGTGCATTCAAAATGTAGTGAAGTGTGGTTTGTCAGCCTGCATGGCAGCGACGGCTCCAGGAATGTGCGTAATAAATGTCAGTGTGGCATCAAAACAAGTCAGAAACACAGTTTTATGATCAGAAAGTTACATAGTGCTGCTTTAAGATCTAAAGTTAGCATCTTGTGCTCAAAGGAGCTGCTTTGTTCTTCTATCTAAATCAAGTAAACATGAAAAGAAAAAGCATGATGCATTATTCAATTTATTCATTTATTTTTATAATTACCATTTCTGGAAGTTACTCCCTGCAAGCCGTCATAGTTTGACAAGCCTTTCCCCTTTATATTTTTTTTCTGGTGAATCACACAATCTCTGTTGCAGGAATCTGCATCAAAATACAGACACTCCTCCTCTTCCTCCACCACTTCTTGTCCTAAATCCTCTCATCTTCCTCTAAGCTAAATGATCCTTTCATTTCCTGATGACCGACAGAGGCCCTTAGGTGTCTATGCATGGGTATGTGTTTGTACGTGAGTGTGTGTTAAGGGACTACGTGCACAGCTCTGAAGTCACGGTTGCAAACAAAGTTCACAGTCGTGGTGATCCTGCAGCAGAACGAAGCTCGGAGAGAAAAGTCTGGACTGAAGAAGTTAAACATTTCACGTCACTGCAAGTTAAATATTCTATAAATAAAATGGGTTTTGAACACACTCCAACTTGTGTCCACACCTGCAAATGCATCCACACACTTACGCACTTAAACACATCCACACACACACAAATCCATAGAGAGCTAACTCCGGAAGATGGAGAGGAAGTTGTCTAATGGTTGCCAAACGTCTGAGTAGGCCCTGGCTAAACATGTGTTTAAAGCAGACAACATCAGCAATCACCACTTGACCCCTTCACACACACACAAACACGCACACAGAAGCGCACACACACACGTACACACTGCTCAAGAGGTCTTCTTGACACTCACATCTACACACAAGTTATAAATTTCTCATCTTGCAGATGTACATGCATCTAGAGTGTGTGACTTGTGTGTTTGCCTGCACACACATCCAACAAACACATATGCTCCAACAAGATAATATAATCAAGTCGGAGTGCAGCGGCTGCCGACTGCAAAATGCCCACTTCCAGATGTCCTGACGGAGAGAGACGCCACGCTTCTCCACTGGGAATTGGTCAAGGTCCCGAGGCTGCTGCATGTGTGTGTGCGCGGCACAAACACACATACATACACGCGCAGCAGACGTAGACATAACCATGCAAACAGACACCCTGACACGGAATGAGCAAAACTGGGCCCAGCTGGAGAATGATTCAAAGGCCGAGGGAGGAAGAGAGCAGGACGGAGAGGGGAAGACGGAGAGGACAAATTGCTTTTGCTTGCATCTTAAGACGTGATGTGCGAACGAGCTGTTAAAAGAAAACAAAAGCAGAGCCGTGCCTGCCAGTTCCCACGACTCCCACCCGTCCCTCCTTCCTCCTCTGCACCCATCCATCATTCATTCTCGCCCTCCTCTTTTACAGTAAGTGACCTAACACCTAGACACTCCTGGGTTGAGTTAAAAGTGTGGATGAGTTGGCGGTCCTGGCCGATACCGTGTTTACACGCAGCTCCAAAATCTAAACTATGCACTGGGCATGCCTGCCTGGCCTTCAGCTGCACATAAACTCATCAGGTTTTCATCCATCTGTCCTGTTTCAGTGAAAAAGTGGAGGAATGATACAATCATTCGATTATTTATCCTTAAAACTTCATATCATCTTTAGCTATTCTTTATGTAAAAATGAATCTATGGAAAGCTGTGGGCTAAGTACCATGAAACACCTAGCTTGCTGTCTGTCTTCCATAAAATTCTTCCTATTCAGGTGTAACTCCAGTTTGCAGTCTTCCCTCTTTAGTCCACCTTCTGGCTGTGTTTACTCACACAGGTGTCAAACTCTGGTTCTCGCAGTCCTGCAAGTTTTTGTTGTTTCTCTGCTCCGACACACCTGACAGAGATGAATGGGTCATTGTGAAGGAGTTGACAAGAAGCTGTTGGATCCATTTGATTTGAATCAGGTGTGTTGGAGCAGGAAAACAACAAAAACCGGCAGGATAACAGCCCTCGAGGACCAGAGTTTGACACCCCTAAAGTTAGCAAAGCCACTAATCCTCGTCCATGTTTAGCGCTTGTGTTTCTTTTCTCTCAAAGACAGATACGCATGATCCTTGTCCAGTGCAGAGGTGTCAAGTAACCAAGTACAAATACTTTGTTACCTTACTTCAGTAGAAATTTTGGATATCTACACTTTACTGGAGTAATTATTTTCACCCGACTTTTTACTTCTACACCTTACATTTTAAAAATAGCCTTGTTACTCTTATTTCATTTCAGCTTGATTTCATTCTGGAAAAAACACAAACAAAACCCCTTTCCAGATAAAACTCACTATCCAGATAGAGTAAATGTGATTGTGGTTGGATGAGAAGTATAAACATAAACCATTCCAACACTCATGACAGATATCACGTCCCAGTCCAGCAATGACATAGCAGATATATGTAGCCTGGTACAAAGATGGTACAAGAGAACAGGTAGCCTATAGCATCCCACATTTATCAACATTAACATTTTAATCTAAAATTATAGAAATTATGGCCTTTAAAATAATGGTTTTTGTGAGGGTGGGGTACTATCGGTCCCTGTGGTGCAGCCTCGGCGCTTGTCCTTAATGGCAATTCTTCCCTTACATTACTTTTATACTTTAAGTAGTTTAGAACCCATTACGTTGACACTTTTACTTGAGTAAAAAGCTTGAGCTGAAACTTCAACTTCTACAAAAGTATTTTAAACCCCTAGTATCTATACTTCTACCTGAGTAAAACCCTAATATCGAAACTTCTACCTGAGCAATGAATGGGAATACTTTTGCCACCTTTGGTCCTGTGTTGGCATGTTAACCCTGAGTCTTGTCTGCATTGACGGTAAATCTGCAAGTCAAACCTGGAGACAAGAGTCTCTGAATAAACACTACATGTTGTGGCTGGATTTTAAACCTCCTCAACGGGATATAAATGTCTGGAAAACTTCTGTAGATCACCTAAAGGGTAAGCTATCCACTATCTACTGTTCCTGAAACACTGGCGATGATATGAGAGAGTTTTAAGGGCTAAGATAGAATGTTTTATTTAATTTTAAAACATCAAACATATGGGGTACTGTCATGATTTCATGCTGTTATGGATAATGGCAAATAATCCTGAGTCAGCCTATGAAAGATTTTCTTCATAATAGTTGATCCTTAAGAAAAAACTCATGTTAAGGTGAATTTAATGCCCCTCTGCATTTTGACGCCTGGGCTGTTTCTCAGAAACATGAACAAAAGACATTCTGTTTATTCAGACAGAGATTTTGGTGAAGATGAGTTTGACAGTTGAATGGAAAATAGCTAGTAGTGACTTGGCAGACCAGTTGGCTGTAATACTGTTCAGAGGAAATCAGAAACCCTATCCAATTCTTTTTTACTGTTACTGTAGCTGTGCTTGTTGTCCTGCCAGCATTCATCCCTCTAAGCTTTTATAAAGGAGGACCATTTTATAGAAATCAATCATCTCGTTTGTGACTGCGTTGATGAATATAACACTGTTAAAAGCAATAGCAGCTGTTTTGTAGTGTTCTGAAAACCCAGATAGACCGGCACAAAATGATTGCGTATCATTTTTTAGATGAGAAAGGTAAAGATTCCTAATAGTCATCCTTAAGTAGAAGTGTTTAAAGTTGAGCTCATGAAGGACTGTAGGAAGTTATGTTTTGAACTACTATTGCAATGATGGTAAAGAACATGATGTTTCAATTTGGCTTAACCCAGTGGGAGCACACCCAGATTAAACATGAGTGGGCTGAACACTGAATGAGGGTGATTGTGTGTGAGTCCCTGTTTGTGTGAAAGCTCTACCCATGTGCCCATCTTCCCAGTGTAACGGGTCCTATCTAACAGAGAGGACTCTGCATTTTAAAGAGTCCTGCAAGGCCAAATAGGAAGCTGACGTTGTGACAAAGAGGGAAAACTATACCAACAGCTGCCCCCTTCCAAAAGGCTAATGATGGAAAGAATCTCCTTCTCTCTGTCAGCCCCCCCTTTGCTCTCTCAGAGGTTAAGAGTAGACGAATAATCACTCATTTGCGGGGTAAAAAGTGAGGGAGCCGAGTGTGCTGCATAAACATTTTCCCGGATGTAATTTTCTCTGCCGGTCTTTTGGCTTTTCCCAGTAGGACAGAGCCCAACGCCCAGGAGGAAATCGTTTAGGCTCCATAAGTGCCAAATTGTATCCTGGTTTTCCAGAGTTTTCCTGCCTGTTCTGGCTCAGGGCTTTTCCTGTGGTGAGAATGTGTCATGTGTTTCGCGTATGCAGGCGTGGATGTAAGTGTGCTGAAAACGGTGGTTGCACGCTGTGGCTGAAGATGACGACGCCTGCACTCGTTTACAAAACACCGGAAAATACAAAAGAACTACGAAATAAGGGGGAAAAATACTGAAAGAGAAAAAGTAAGAAAAAGATCCGGCCTTCAGTGTCTGAACACATGACAAAAAGGCTGAGGATCTGTGTTGTTGTTGGCGTGTGTTTACTACACAAGTGTGTTCGTGAGTGCGGATTTACCATGTGTTCCTGATTTGCAGAGAAAGACTTGAACTGCTTACTGCTTCATTAAGTCATATTTGTTTATCAGACGTTCCACAAAGCAGCTGCTGTTCTACAAAAATGTCTTATCTAACGCGTAGCAGTGAAGCTGTGGAAAAGAAAAAACCTCAGCTAAGAACCGAAGCAATCATCAAATGTTTGATGCACAAGTTAAACAGCTGAAAGTGTCCACACTGCATCCTGAGCTGGGGTACGCTTAATTTTAGTCTGACAAAAAGCTATTTCAAACAGCATGAAGAAGTGAATATAATTCAACATTCAATCCTGGGGGGACTCCAAGGAGCAAAAAGATGCAAAAGAGGCAAAGAAATATATGATGTTTTGGTTGCTTTCCAAAGGATGCTGTTACAAATATTTACATGTAGAAAAATTATGGAATTAATTATGGAAACAAACTCAATATGGACCAGAAGACTGACTGGATGTGTCTGTTGTAAAATAAGTCTATATGTCCTATATATTTCTGATTCCCTCAGTAAAGAGTGTAGATTTTTCAGTAAAGATTTCCCATTAAAGCAGCATTATATAACTTTCTGACCTAAAAAATGTACATTATAGAAACAAACTACTTTTCCTTCTGGGATGCTGCATCACTTTACAGAAGCTTTACGGCACCACATCACATGCTAGCAACTGGATATCAATACACTAGCCGTTTTGAACATGCCACATGGATGATTTATCAAAGGAACCCAAGAGGACATTATCGGAGGAAGGGAGAAAGGGACAGAGAAAGAGATAAGATAAGAGTCAACATCAGACCGACTTTTACTGGCTGGGGAGATCTCAGAGAAGAGACGGGATTAAGACAATGCCTGATTAACTTTCGGTAGGAGCGCCATACTGAGAAAATGTGCCAAAGTTCAGCAGTGCTTTTTTGAAACAGTTAAATAATAAAGAAAATTACATCTCATCAGCTTTGGATTAAATGTTTTGCCAAAATAGACATTTTGAGTGTAAGATTTGACATTTAAGAAAAATGATTCTTGATTTTATAAATGATTCACGCGAAACAAATAAATCATAAATGAGAAGTTAAAATCAGCAATGTCAGACCGCGTCTCTGAGCTGAGCCCTGCTCACCCTCTGATTGGTTAGCAATGTTTTAGGTTGAGAACATATTATTGGTAATTTATCTCAACATGACAATGGTCCACTTTAGTGCACACATAGTAAAACACAAAATTCAGGGGAAAAACAAGATGGCATTTGGGAAAAAAAAAAGTGGATTTCATCAGGTCTAAGCTGTGGTTGAGGATTCAGAGCTGACTTCACCTAAGCGTGGACTTTGCATGAAGCCAAAAGGGAGATGATCAAAACCTTGTCAAAGTCTCAGATGATGTTTTTCTTCAGTTTATTATTCAGACAAAAAGTAGTGAGTGGAAAAGGTCTTCCAGGGAAAAGTGGGTCACATATATGAAGCAATGAAGAACACCTCCACACCAACATACAGAAAAATGTCAGTTTAAGTCCGGCCCACTGGTTGAGGAATTTCTAAAGGAGGAGACGAGGACAGACTGAACTCAATTAGCAGCAGCCTGTCACAACTTGGGACCTTGAAGTGTGTATCTCAATTTGTGCATGTGAGTGTGTGCAAGAGTGTTCAGAGTGTGTGACACTTGCCCTTCCGCACAGTTCATTTATTGGATTAGAACAAGACTGACCAGTGGGGATGTGGCTGGCCGGCGCCAGGGCCCGCTCTGAGGCTCCACAGCCTAGTTAGCTGGGATGCTATAAGCTAACCTCCCACTCCTCACGCCTCAGGGGGGAAGCGCCACTGCCGTAGGGGGGAAAGGGTGCTTGTTACTGAGGCTGGAGTGCCATGCCAGTAGGCCTACCCTTGAGGGGAGGAGGTGGGAGGCAAGAGCGACTAATTACAAGGGAAAGCCCCAATTACAAAAAGAGGAAGACAGGGATTGGGGGTGTTCTGCAGGGGAGAATGGGAATGCTAGAGTGGAGCCCAGGCGTGGAAATGCCAAGACTAGCTGCCAGTGACAACATCCCCATCACACACAAACACACACATGCATATACACACCAGACAGCGTACCTTCTGAGGTACCGCCTGTTCTTTCTTGTCTCTGCCGAGGGATAATTGTATTAAGTGTGTTTGTTAGCCTAATGTCTGACAGCATCTCAGCACACACACACACAAACACACTCAGATATCCCAACACACAGAGCGAGGTGGCGTATCCGAGAGCGTAATGTAAGGATGAAAGGCTGCAGGAGTTTTAATTGAGTCTCAGCAGCACAGGGCAGAGCTGTTGCTGCTGGCTAGTACCAGAAACACACACACACATATACATGCACACTGAGCGTGCCTCTGCACCCCCAGTATCTATAATACAATTATAACTCAGAGCATTCTGCAGAGACAGGAACGCTTGTACACAGTTTATTTCTGTAACCTCTCCATATATTATATCATTCCACATATCAGAGATACGTGGAGCGATGATGGAGTGAGACTAATTGCTGAAATAATGGAGTGTCCAGACCAGCTGCTATTCACCTGCATTTCTATGCCATCTCTCATTATGACACTTTGTTTTGGGATCTGTTGTTGTCGGCCCCTCATCTCCGAAGCCTACGCCCTGTTCAGGTTTCAGGGGATTGCACGCTTGTCTATCTGCTCTGAAAAGAAAAGAAAAAACCAAAGAAACCCCAAAAATAGTTCATTCTGCCCGGGCTCAGAGTGACACCGACAGATTCCTCCATTCTACCATAAATGGGCCCTTCCAGTGTACACACATATGCATACACCCAACCAGATGACTTCATCGCGTATGGCTGACCACCTCTCCCATACATCCACCACCACTTATTAGAAACACATGTCCAGTGTGTCCATGTGTGTTTAGTGTGCAGTGAGCTCTCTCGGTACGTGTTATGCTTCTGAATACATTTCCGGCTTCGACCAAACACTGCTCTTGCATTTCAACTCAATCTCAGGCACCTTATGTGCACACACTCACACACAGTACTGTATATACACACAGATCAAGCCTTAGATCTTCACATTATTTCCTCTTTCCTCAGGTTGTTTGCAGGTACAGTTACATTCAGAGTATTTTTAAAGTTACAAACTTCTGCTTAAGCCAAAAAAACATGAACGATATTGTCGGCCACGTGGGAACAAGAAGACACTGTTATAGAACATGAAACTCAATTTAAGTCTCTGCCACATCGTGTTATCTATGAAATATGGGTTTAATTATTCTCAATATGCAGAAATTGAGATCCGGCAGACATGACAAGACAACTGTGACAACACTTTTCTGTTTTTAACTCGGTCAGCTCACGTTGGGTTCAAAACTTGCATGGCAACGGGATGAACAGAAGCCTGGAAGGATCATTTCAGAAAGATCTGATTCTGCTCCTCCATTACATTAATTTGAGTAACTTTTTGAGAAAAAAAAAGACTTCCTAGAGTAATTTTACTGCACCATATCTTTATTTTTACTTGAGTAAATTTGGGGAGAAGAAACACTACATGTGGGAACCTCGACACCGGCATGATATTTATTTAATTAGATTCACTTTATTGTCGCCAGAGATGCCACCAATTTTTCACAGATCAGACGGAGCCATGCTGTCATATGACCACACAAACCAACTCTTGATATCTAAGAGTCTCTTTGGCCTCAGGGTCGCAGACTTTGTTAATGTTTTTAAAAAGAGGCTTAAGACCCACTTTTTTAGTTTAGCTTTTTTTATTTTTTTATTTATTAATTTTATATGTATATACGGTATGTATATATATACTGTATATATACTGTATATATATATATATATTTTTTTTTTATTTAATTGTCATGAACTCCTTTATGTGTATTTTTATTTTTGCTCTTATCTGTTTTTATTGTTTTTATGCTTATTGGATCTTGCCATTACTTTTTAACTCCAGTGTTTTCCTCATGGGGATCCTCTACACCGGTGGCTTCGCCTGCTCGATCTGCAGGGTCGTTGCCTCAGTGATCGGCCCTGCCTGGGGGGCTGGATGTTCTGCGCTGCAGCCCAATGGCTGTGGTGCAGACTCTGGCCTGCCCTGGTCTGGGTGGGTCCGGTGGTGGCGCCCTCTGTAGTTCTGGGTGTGCTGGCTTCTGGTGTGGATGGGTCCCCAAGATATCATTTCCACACTGCAGTGTCAGGCCTGACATTTTTTATTGACTATTGTCTATTAATTTTTTATTTTTTTTACATTCAGTTAAGAGACAGTCACTAGGGATGGGAGCTCATGTTTGTATAGATTGAGGTCGGGGTGAGGCGGTGGAGGGGTGGAGAGAGTGTACATGTGCTGTGTGTTTGTGTGTGTGTGAGTATGAGTAACGAGTATGAGTATTTTGTGTGAAAGAGATAATGAGGTGTATGTTTTAAATTTCTGTTACATACTCTTGTATGAAGGTTTTTAATTCTTTAAAAAGAAAACGTTTTTACCATGTAAAGCACTTTCTGTTGCTTCTGCATGAAAAGCGCTTTGTAAATAAAATTGAGTTGAATAATGAAAAAACATGAAAAGTATCAGTCAACAACAGTAAAGATGGTGACGGTGGAGGAGATCATGATCATTTTCATTCTCAGAGAGGAACATAAAAAGAGGCAGTGCAGAAGACGGAGGTCTGTGAGACATTTAATACGCCGCAGCTTCTTCTTCTTTGTTCCGTTCGCTGGTCACATGTCAGCTACACTGCACAATACTGCCCCCGCGGTTTCTGGTCTGCGATATTAACTGTAAAACTATGACGTCTTACTTCACTTTAAATCTTGCTTTCTCATCTATGACACAAAATACTGTGGAATACAAATTAACCCAACTTACACTCAACTAGTATTTAATTCTTCCTGCATTCATGCAAAGAATAACAAGGAAGTATAAGAATTGTTTGCTACACTTAACACTTATCAGCTTCTAAAATCATATTTAGGCCAAAGGACACAAACTCAGCATGAAACCAAGGATAGCATAACTATGTTATCAATCAAGCTGACAGGCAGAGATCTAATCTTTAATAACAGGCCAGCACTGGTGCCAGAAATTGGTTCAAACCATCAAGCTAATGTCTAGACCCTGCAGGATGTGTAATTCAAACACTGATCTCTGACTGAAGGGGAACGCTAATGAAAAGAAAAGCAGAGAAATAGACAGAGAGAGGGACGGATGCAGAGAGCTATTCACATCTGGAGTCTTTCCTCTTGTCATCAGATAGATGGATGTTAACTGTTAACAGTGCTGTAGAAACAACAGCTTCCTGTGCTGCTGATAACAGCGATGGGGAGACTTGCAGAGGGAGAAGGATGGGAGAAGAAGAAGAAGAAGAAGAAGAAGAAGAAGAAGAAGTGGTAGCTATGGAAGGAAACAGGAGGGAGGGATGGCTGAGGATGAGAGGAGGTTTTCATGGGTGGTGGATGGATAGATTGAGCAGACAAAAAGGCAAGTAGACAAAAAAATAAACTAAAAGCAGGAAAGAAAAGAGCAAGAAAAGAGCAAAGCGAAGCGTGTCTGTCTAAGAAATCTGTCACTTTGTCTCTGCAATGATCTTCAGCAAGATATGCAGGAGTCTGCAAGTGCAGCATGCTAACGTGTGCTAGTGCTGCCACGACTGCTGCACATCACATCAGGCCTGTGTTTCCTGTCTCAGCCTCCCAATGTCACTTCGTTTTCTGCAGATTCTACAGATGAGGCTTGTGCTGATGCGCCCTCCCTTTATAGGCCCCCTTTTGTGTTTGTGCCTCCTCTTAAAAAGAACATGACAAACAAGAGCGAGTGACTCAGAAAACACAGCTGCAATACATTTGGAGCAAAAGTGCAAATGGAAAAAAACAGACCATAATTATCCTTTGTAAAAGGATTCTTTTTATTTATTTATTTGTTGCTGTTTTTTTTTCAATATAAGAAACAACAATAACTAAGAGGAACAAAATCGTGTTTCACTGATCTGGAAAAAAACTTATGAGAACAAATACTTATTAAAAAAGGAAAGAAAATAATGAAAAACATCTCTTGTGTTTGTATGAATATGTTATTTCTTACCTTGACTTAACGCCGTTTTCACTGGCTGAGCAGCGACAGTCAGGGCAAATTAAATCATTCAAGTATAATTTGAACTTTTTTGAGAATATTAAGGCATGCTCCATCAGAGGTGTTCACAACGGCTGATAACTACGTCACCATCCATCCAGTGACACCTTTGATAGGACAGAAGGGTTTCCATCGAAACATGTCAGGTATATGTGACAGTTTACGTGTCTGATAAAAAAGAAACTGGTAAATTATCTAAGAACTTTGACACTATGAATGTAATAGGTATATTCCCTTCAGGTAATTTTCCTTTTCTGACTTGTTATGACTACACTGCACTACAACAGACCACAAATATCCAGAGAAAATCAATTTACATGACAACAAATTGATCAATATTTCTTAATTATATCTTTATCTGCCACAAAAAAGACAGATTAAAAGACTGAAGCTGATATGTGTCAACAAAGAAAACAATTACAGAATAGAAAAAAAAAACCTTAAGAAAGCACAAATGATGTATATTATTTTATACCTGCTGACATTTACACTTTTTGAATATAGAAAATAATTTCAGTTCCTGAGCAGTGACCAAAGTTTCCAGTTTAATTTGTCATTTAATAACATTAATAGGAAAATAGCTTCTATTATTCTTTGAATTTCTGTTACACCAAGAAAAAGTTATGCCTGAATTCACTGTTTGATCCCCAAATAGGATTAATTTTGATTTAAATTCAGTGATAAGTTCAAGTTCTTTCTTCTTCCAGATTTCCAAACAAAGCTGTCATCAGCAAACGATTAGCATTTTACGCTTCTTAAGACAATCATTTATGTGCAATATAAAAAGTTTTAGTACAGAACCCTGTGGAACGCCACTAATGAGATAGTGTTATTTACATAAACACATTGATGCTAATCCTCCAGATAACCTCTGAACCAACTGTCTGAAATCCCTCTAATACCACACATTTCAGGCTTCTGCAGTAATAGTTTGCAGTCAGTGGTATCAAACATTTTTATAGATTAAAAATGCCCCAACTCCATATCTTTTCCTTCAATCTTATCAGCTAAGCTAAAGTGGTGTTCCTGTTTTCCTAAATTTCTGATTTATACGCAGCGTTGCTCAATACATCAGAACAAGTTGAACATTTTGTATCCCATGTCACTCAGCTGTGGATGTGTTAAGATAAAACTTTTATTTTCAATATCAAGAAGACCTGTTTGTATTCACACACTCTCCTTTTCCCTTTCCTTTACCCATGCAAATTAAAAGACTCTCTCTCTTTCTCTCTCTGTGTTTCTCTCTCACACACACAATCACAATGAGAGACAGACAGGAAGTTTGGGAGGAATTCCCAAGCGGACATTTCTCACGTTCCTGCAGTGATTGGAAACACACTCCAGTAAAATGGCGGCAGGACATAATTTCCAGGTGAGGAGAGAAAGGCTGTAACCTCTTCCCCTTTCCCTCAGACTCCCCCCACCACGGCACAAACAATATCCTCCTTGATATTATCCTTTTTTTGCACACACATACACACACATGCACACATACAGCCACCTGTTGTCACCTGGAGGAGGTTGGTCTTTAGCTGGTTAGCATCAATACACAATGGCTGCCTCTGTGGCTCAGTGGAAGCAGGTGACCAGATAGTATCTACATAAATGTGCGCGTGCACACAAACACACACACACACACACACCTGCTGAGGAAATGAGATTGCAGTCGGCCTCCACCTGGTCAGCCCTGAGGTGACACCGAGAAAAACAAAAGCAAGAAAAGAAGCAATGAAGACGGGGAAAGGAAAAAGCAGCAATGACTTCTTCTCTGTCAGCTAAAGCAAATGATGCTAAATGTTTTTAGTCTACAGACATAAAAATCCCCAAAATGTTTGAATCTGATGGAAATCCTAAAGATGATATGAAACTGTCAGGGAAAAAACTTGTCCCTGTTACATGGAGTATGTTACTGAAGTCCAAAGATGCCAGTTTTGCATTACATTCATTTTTTCCTAAAGCAGAGACGACGCACGATTGAGGTTCTGTTTAGCTAGCTTTGCAGCTAACTAGCTGCTATTAGCATTAGTCCCTGGCCAGAAGCTACAATCCCAAACCTAAGTTGGGATGCTGTATAAAATGTAAATAAAAACAGAATGCAATGATTTGCAAAACTCAAACAAACAGCATGAGGAACATTTTTCTGAAATAGTTCTACAACTTTTAGACCCAGTTTCAGTTTCATCTGAGAGACTCCACTTCTCTGAAATGCTCCTTTAATACCCAGCCATGTTACTGATCTGTTGCCTAGCAACCTAATTAGTTATCAAATGCTCCTCCAGTTGTGACTTTTCCAGCTTTTTGTTGCTCCTGTTCCAACTTTTTACAGATGTGTTGCTCATATTTTCCATGAAATGATAAAATGTCTCAGTTTCAACATGTGAGATGTAGTTTATGTTCTACTGGGAATAAAATATGGCTTTATGAGATTTATAAATCATTGCATTCAGTTTTTTTTAATTGGGATTGTAGTGGTTTAGCTTAGCTTTGGTTGGTTTTCTGAATAGAAGCCTGAGCTTAACTATTGGGGTCAAACTCAAAAAAGTCATTGGATGTTTGTGAAAAACACTGTCAGCACATCAGTATAGTTATTTTAAAAGATTATTTGTGAGAAAGTGTGCACAGGAACAGTTTTTTAACACACGAGGGAATCTCATGTTCTCAAACTGGAGTTCGTCATCCTGTAATATGAAAAGATTCATCATTTTACAGCCACGCTCACACACACATGACTGAGTGTTTGTGTGATGTAGCGAGTGTCTGAACATCTGTGACATGAGTCAGATGCTGAGGGAGCCTGATGCATATGCTGCTGAGTGCATTCCCCTCTTCTGTTCTGTATTCATATTTTACCACATTAGCCACTCGTCGTAATTATCCCCGTGTCCGAAAGTGTTCCTGCATGGAAGTGTGTGTTCCCGACCACATCAGATGTGATGCGATGCATTAGGCATATCTAATGCTTAGGTGTAAAAAATCCCATTAGGCCGAACGGGATGGCAGATCGATACCTTACGGGATCTAGAGTGATGCTGTGTGTGTGTGTATGAGTATGTGAGTGTGGAAGGGCTTTAACACCTCTCAGAGGTGGATTAGTGCGCGACAGCATGGAGACACTGTCAGAGAGGGTTAGTGTCAGAGAGGAAAGTGTACTGGAGAGAGTTGGAAAGAGTGGAACACAAACAGGAACAGATGGAAAGAGAGAGCAGGGAGAAGGAAAAGAAAGAGGGATGTGTCACTCCTGATGACAATGTGCTGTGTTTGTCCCCAGTGATTCTGGATGGAGTGAGAGTTGTAGAAAAAGAATAAAAATAGAAAGAAGAGGATGATGGACCTCCAGTTATAAAGAAACCATGCCTCGCTAACACAGCTGTTTTCATAAAAGCCCAGGTAACTCCTTAAAGTGCACTATGATGTCCAAAGCTTACCATAGATATGTCACACCTAAAGCCCAAAACAAGCAACAAATGTGTTTTTATTGGTGTATCAAGAGGAAATTGGGAATTTTGTGACAGTTTCATGTAATACAAAAACAAAACTGTTGTCTGCATGTATTTTACATGTATCATATTGTAGCTCGTTTCTGTTTGTAGTAACTGATTATGCAATCATTTGTTACATGTAAAATGGCCAAAATTATTACGTTTTTGCCTTTGTAAAACGGAAAATGGCCCAAATTATTCTAATATTGGCCACGTTCCAGGTAAAATGGCCAAAATCATAATTTCATTGGCCTTATAACACTTTAAATGATCAACATTATTACGTTTTTGGCCTTGTAACTTGTAAAATGGCCAGAATTATTGCATTATTGACCTTGTTACGAGTACAATGGCCAAAATGATTACATTATTGCCGCTGTTTGCGTATAATGTCCCAAATTATTTCATATTTGGCTTTGTAACACTTAAATATCCAAATCTATTAGGTTACTGGCCTTGTTACATGTCAAATGGACAGAATTGTTACGTTTTTGGCCTTACAACACTTTAAATGGGCAAAATTATTACACTTTTGGCCTTGTAACATGTAAAATGGCCAACATTATTAAGTTTTTGCCCTTGTTACACATAAAATGGCCCAAATTATTTCATTATTGATCTTATACCACCTATAACACCTTGCCTGCTATTGCCTGCTATATGGGACTATGTGTGGTATATTTCTTGTTTTTATGGCTTATTTTTAAAAGAAGTGGTAGTAATACACAGGGCTCTAAGTTAACACCCCTCACCACATCAAATGTGGCTCTAAATGCAATAAACCCTCAAAACTAGCTACTGACTAATGGAAACTTATCAACCCCTTCAGCCCTGTTCAAATTTAGATTAAAACCTCCTAAAAAGACGTCCCCAAAGTAAATAAGGAGTTTCTCTTAAATAATCAGGTTCATCTTTATGGTCTTGGTATGTATGGACATCTAAAGACCCTAGAGAATGGATTCCCAGTGTCAGGAGGAAGTCTGGAAGAAATTATCCTCATGGAACATGCCTGTTACATCAGGAGTACAGAATCTATTCACACTCTTTATGTTACGGCTTGTCTTGCACTTTTTATTTTACTCAATACAGTTTGTTCAAAAACCCACTGATGTTTGTTTACATCGGAAATCCCTGTTTCTTGTTCTTCTGCTGTTACCAGTAAGTCAGAGAATTCCGTGCATGTCCGCATGATTTATTCCGATCAAACATGTAAATGCACCTCATGATCAGACATTTTGCATTATGTAAACATGGCTATTTATTCCATGAACACAGATGTCATTGATCACCTTCAGCAACAAAGTCATTTCTAAACATTCAAGTTTGACCTAAAATAAATTTTCAGTCTGGTTTTATGAACATTAGAGTTTCAACTTTGAGTATAAAATAAACACCATTGTCCTGTTTTATTGTTTTTTATAGAAGCTGATTAAGTCTGTCATTTTTCAGCCCTTGTGAGGACCGACCGGGATTTAAGGCTGAAGTGAAAATGAACTTTGGATATTTAAAATGTACACTTGTTTTTCATTAAGAGCTACAAACAAAGAAACATGATGTTTCTCTGATTACTCTGGTCCACTGATCTGAGGCACATTATATGAAAACCAGTAAGTTTCAAAATGTTCCGGTCTAACTCTGATAACTTGTTCAAACTAACATGGCTGACTAGGGGGGGGGGATTATGACTACATCTGACTATAAAGATTAATCTGGCTATTTTCTGCTGGTTTATTCTCAAAATGTTACAAGTTCATGAGTTCCATCACTTCATCTTCACATCTTGGAAGTCATGGTGGGGGCAGCATATGTAGGGATGGGCAGCCTGGATGAATGCCCAACACAGATTGAGGTCATGGGAATAGAATGGTGGCACCAATGGCGACCCCCACCCCCCCACCCCCAACTCATCTCAATGGGACACAGCTCTGCTCTGTAATACGTGAGCCTAACATGTCTGTAGGATTGAATTTTGAATTTTGACACTTTGACAAAACATAGTATAAGACATATCATGTCAAACAGGGTCAACAAAACCAATGTAACAAAAGATTGTTTTCTCACTAAAGATGAACATGAAAAGTCAACATGTTCTCCTTTCTCAGCAGCCTCTAACACACACACACAGATTACCTTCTTCTTATATGATCAATTATACAGAACTAATCCGCTACAATATCATAATCAGCACAGATAATTATGACTTCAGAGGGAGAGCGAATGACAGGATAAACACACCAACACGGCTTCTCTCACTTTCACACATATACACACTCCAGTGGGTCGGCGGTAGGGCAAACGCATGGCAGATGCCCGACACATTGGTGTCCGTTCAGTCACTATAAAGAGCAGCTGCTCAGTCTTCACTACCCTCTGGCACTGTGCACACACACAGTCACATGGATGCACAGGCACACATGCACTTGCTGTATAGCTCTAATGCTGGAGGGCATTCATCTCTCCTAGATTAAAAGTGCAGCAGCACAACAACACACACACAGAAAAAGAGATAAGAGCAGCACAAAAACCTGATCAGCACTCACCCATAACAATCCATGTCACACCCTGATCTCCCTCTCTGCCACTCAGACGCTCTAAATCGCTGCATGTGGCTCAACCATCCCACACTTTAGTACACAAAGCCTCTCACATGGAAAATGAAATCTCAGAGAGGGACCGGGGATGGGAGATGGAAAAACACTGAACAAGTTGTCACACATTCTGTATCAATCATGTACAATAAGTAAATGTGACCAAGCTCTGATGAAAACCTCCTTTGTCACGTGTTTAGAACGACACGCACACGTCTGCTGCTCCTGAAGCAGAATCCCGGCTGATACTAGACCCTCCGCCATTACTGCGGTTACATATAGCGAGCATTCAGACCCCTCTAGCAACTTTTTCTGGTGATAACGCAGACTTGTGGAGACTGACGTAAAAACATGTTCTTACTGTGCTGCCCTCCTCCCCCATCCCAAAGCAGTCACAGGAGGCCTGGTGTTGTGCCAACATAAGCACCCCTGCTGTAAAAAGCACCCTTCAAGTCAAATAGGAGCAGTGCTGCACCTTCCTGGTGAATCTCTCCCTGCTGGTTTCATCATCTCTACCTTTAAGATCAGGCTTTTGAGAAGTCTTACAGTTACGGGCAGTCTGCTGCATGTTCTGAAACATCCCATGATGCACTGGGCTCCTCTCTGCTCTCTTTACTCTCCATGTAGAAATATCTGACGTTGTTGTCGTCATTCATTTGTGTTTCTCTTCTTCTTTCTCAGCAGGTATCCCCGGCTTAGAGTTATGCTGCTGGTTGACCCCTCTTTCCTGTCCTCTCCACCCCCACCCGGCCTTGTTGGAAGTGCATTGAGATGACTTTGCTGTGAATTGGTGGTGTATAAATAAAGCTGACTTAATCAGATTCAAACCACCTGCCTGTGAATGAGAGTTTCCCTGGTGCCATTCAGTCTGGTCATCGACACGTTCCCCCTGGTTGTCCTGAGTTGTCTGACTCATTAAGCTCCAGGTCTAGTTTTATATCTTAAAAAAAAGCTCTAAAATTCTAAATAAAGTCAAACTTATTGCACCCCTTTTAGAGAATAAACTTTACACAGTATTGTCGAGGGACTCCACGTCTAGAAGGTAAATATCTAAATGCTGCTTGTCTTCACTCAGCGTACTTTTCTTTCAGATTTCCTAACATATCGTTTTCCTCCTTTTTCTTCCCCTGATAACGGCCCAGTGTTTCCTTTAGACTGATTTCTGGTGATGACAAAAACAAAAAGGAGCAGCGATGACCGCCTGTTGTGGCCTGTCACCAGCTGACGGGTCACCAAACACACCCCGAGGCGATGGGCAGGATGGGTGGAAGAGCAGAGAGGCAGCAAGGTGACAAAGGTGCCTATTGATGAATAAAATCTGTAGAAGAGAGGTGGGGGAGACAGAGGGCATGTGTGTTGGATGGGGGGGGGGGTGCCCGGGAAATGAGGGGTATTTGTCTTTAAGGAAGAGATCAGATGGCAAGGCATCTCTCTGGCCTGCGAGCTCACTGTTGTCAGAGTGACTGCCATAGCACAAAAATACAAGGGCCCTTTATGAGTCTGGGAGGTAATTGTGGGGTATAGGTTACTGGGGTATGTGTGTATCAGAAAAAAGGAAAAAGAGAAGAATACTATTGCACAGGTGCCTCGTCTTTTAAATGGCCGATCAGGTATGAAGGAAAGGAGAGAAGAGGAAGGGTATGATGGAAAGCAAAGTGTGTGTGTGTGTGTGTGTGTGTGTGTGTGTGTGTGTGTGTGTGTGTGTGTGTGTGTGTGTGTGTGTGTG
>JBBBVU010000009.1:1957668-1978019 GCA_037177055.1 Atherinosoma microstoma
CACACACACACACACACACACACACACACACACACACACACACACACACACACACACACACACACACACACAAGTTAACTGTGAACATTCGGTAAAAGGACATAACTGATAAAAGTGCTCATTCATAACATTTTTAGATGAAATAAAGCATGTAGTTCTGTTATAACCGGATAAACTGTCTCATCCTTCCTCTCCCTACACCACAAAACACACGTTTCTGTCCTCAGACATTACCTCTACATGGACAAATATTCCTCCATCCAACCTGATCAATCTGATCAGAGATTCCAGCTGACATGTCTACATGGATAAAGTGATCCGATCAGCTGTGCGTTTAATACGATCAGGACCTTGTTGACTCATGCCAGGTGGAATAATACGGAGAAGAGAAGATTTTGTCATTGTTTGGAGCTTTTCGGCCCTCAACATGCTAAATAATCCTCAACGTTTTCAGTTTCCAACAAAAAAATTGTATTCTCCACCAAAAGTCATCCCATGACTTGTTCAAGCAAGCACACCCACCACAAAAACCATCAGACTGGGTCTAGACACGCTCATTTAAAATTCAATCTGAGGCGTTTACATGACGCATTTTCATTCTGATTGGACGACTGATGGCGTAAATGCAGCTGTTGTCAGCAGCATCTTGTATGAGACAGAAATATGGGGGGTGAACATGGAGCTGGGATCGGCACATGAGTCGCATCTCTATGAATCTGAACGAAGTACAAGTACAACAAGTACTATTTAATTCTGCCAGTTTAATTAAGCAAATCTGATTGTTTGGTCAGTAGGTGTGTAAAATGTGGGAGAATTTTTTTCTTCATGCTTGTAAATTTGATTCATACCTTTTTCACACACAAAACACAGGTTATAAAACTGGAGGTACAAGTTTCTTATGTCTCTATCCTGGCTCCCTACATAAACTGATGGTCTAACTCTGTAAACTTTCAGATGTAACCCCTATTTATGCACAACCATCTTCCAAAAAGGAAAAAAAGACAAATGGTGCAGGACTATTTATAATCTTCGGCTCTAATTTTGGGGAGGAATACAGAGTAGGATCACGTTCATGGAGGAAAACTTCCAGGCCAGTAAAAAAGAGAGAGTGTGCTGGAGAGAGGTATTGTCATGTAGATCTGGGTCCATCTGTACTCATTTAAGAAGGAATGAAAGAGCCAAAACCCATTCTTTAGCTTTACTAACCAAAATGTCAAAATTGCACACCGCTTTGAATAAAACAAAGACATGAGGTCACCATGTTGAGCTGGCAGTAAACAGTTTAGTCCTCGCTGGAGAAGAAGACAGCCCAGTCACAGTATGTATATATATGACACATTACCAGATCCAGCCCCACACAGCTCAGCAGTTAGACACCAGTTGGGTCAGCGGAGAAAATCGGGTGTAAAACAGCGAGTGGGTGTGCTTCTGACAGGAGGAAAAGAAAAGAGTGAGTGTAATCGACCTGCAAGGGTGACGACCCCACTCCCAGAGAATAATCGTTCACACATTCATCTCCTAACCCATTGGCCCTAATAGCAGCTCCGCCTGGGCCATTAAAAAAGGGAGGGAAGCAAGGTGATTTGTGCAAATGGTTTAGCCGCGCTGCCATGTGGTGCCGGGCATTGCGTTCTTAAAGCCGCTTTTTAGCTCCGGTCTCAGTGAGGCTGTATAAGACAATGGCTCAGCGCGAGGCCGGCTCTTACACTCGAATTACTGTAAGCTGAGGCACATCTGTGACAGGTCACAAGGTCTCATTTGTTCTCTTTCTGTCATCTTTCTTGTTACCCCGCCTGCACTTGATCTGCATTTGCTTTAAAACGCCATCAGTGGGATTTGGTCAGCGCTGGTGTTTCCTTTCTCTCCATTTGGGTTTTTATTCATCTGTGTTAAAGTCAGATGCTGTTTAGATGGGATAAGTGTGCATTATTTTGTCTGCTCGCAAATCCCAAATTTGACCCGACAGGCATTTTCACTAGTTAAACCTATCACTGTGAAACTCAGGGACAAGTGGAACTTCCTGGGAATATTTTCCTTAGATAGTGTGCGCAAAGAATTTGGGATTTATTTAATCTGGGTCTAACTTGGCCAGATTTAACAGGAAACAAGAGACTGGGTCACAGCTAGGACACCTTTGAGGACTAGCAGAAGCTTGGCCATGTTCCTCCACTCCCTGACCTCCTCTGTCGGGGGGGCGGGAGGGGGTTTATCAGGCGGATGCTGAGCAACATCCGACTCTACCTCCCCACAAATTAATAGACAAGAAGCTGTGCATGAACTTCTGGCGGTTGTCTTTGATGTTCCAGACTGAAAGCCTGTGAGGACAAACAGCAGCTTCTTCTGCACATTGGTGGTCTCCAGGAGACCCCGTGTCTAGAAAGGCCTCCTGATGTCGGGGGGGGGGAGGCAAAGGTTTGGTCATAGTGTGCATGCGTGTTGATGTTTGTGTGTCACGCCACAGTGCACAGAAAGACAGCATGGTGAGGAATTTGGGTTAAGCAGCTGGTGTGTTCCTGTCCTGCCCTGCCAACAGGGATCTGCTCATACAGGTGTAAATACAGCTGCTGGACGGGCATCTCCCTCTATCACACATGAAAAAAGAAAGAGAGGGGCCGGCTGCACAGACAGACAGATGGTGCTTGGGTGCTCCTGTGCAAGAATAGCATAAAAGCATATGATATCAACCCCCCCCACCACTCTTGGGGCCAGACCTGCTGCTTCAGTCTTTGTGTACATGTGTTGGTGCAGCCGTGTGCATGCAGGAGCAGGCTGCACATCTGCACGTCCTGATGCATTAATACTGACGTCTTCCTCCTGGACGGACTGCAACAGCCCACCAGGCTCTGATAACGTCCCGCAGAGACAATACAGTTGTCACAAATGTGCCACGACCAGAATATGAAACATTTACACTATTTTCACGCAATAAGAGGAAATTGTTCTTCTGCTAAACACAGACAGAGCCAAGCCCATCGCTGCATGAACGCTGCTCCCACTGGGAAAATATCACTACCACCATCTTACAGTTTATAAACATTAGCAAATCACTGGAACTCATTTTACAAGACACATCTCACCAGGTCAAAAGATTATATTAGCATCTGATATTGATAATCTATGTTAGGAGGCTACTGTGGTTAGCTAAAGCGTATGAAAACATTATACTGCAGAGCTTTTGTGTCTATTTAGTTTCATAGAGTCATGTTTTCAGCAGGAACCAGATGGTCTAGAGCTCAGACAGGAGTAAGAAAATACAGATAAATCAATAATATTTAATTATATAATGCAAATATATATATATATATATATATATATATGTATATGCTGGAAAATTGAAGAAGGGAAAGTGTAAACTCCTCCTCTGTGTGACAGTCAACATTAAAACTGGAAACCCAAATATCTATAAACCGACAGCACCAGTATCTCATTAACATCCGCATCCACACCCCACCATAGCCTACAGGCAATAATAATGTTTACATAGCAAATGAACTTTGCAAGTTATCTTAATGATTTGTAAAATGCCCTAATGCTGTTTATGTTGACCGCAGGATCAGGACTATATTTTCATCCTCAAAGCTCACTTATCAAATATCACGGGGAAATAAATCCCTCGCCATCTGTTTGAATCATTATAGCATTTCCCATTCAAACTGGGCATGAAAATGACATTTAAATGAAAAATATTAAAATCTGCCCATATTTGTAGAGCCACCTGTACGGTATGTAAATGCACTTAGCAAAGGCCTGTAGTTGCTGAAGGTCTTAAAACTACAAAATTTCAATGTATGGCAAAGATCCAAAAAAAATAAAAAAAGTCAGGTGAATGGGAGCATGGGGGGTTGTTTCAACCTGTTTCCACAGCCAACGCTCATAGGGTCAAACTGCATCTAAAATAACTTATTTAAACTGATTGGATGGTATCTATTGTCTCCCTTTGATTCAGAAAATGCTTTATCTGCCCTCTAAATGGCCCACAGAATGAGACGGCATGTGTGCTTCGCTTCATTGCCCTATGCAAAAAAAGGTAGCCTGGGACAGAAGAAATCATGAGCATCGGCTGGACATGTGACAGGAAAAAGCTGCTGCTGCTGACACCATACAATGTTTTTATAATGCCATTAATGGGAAGAGACTGTAAATCACAAGCTAATATGAAAGATGGAGCAAACTGGGATGTAAATTTTCCTCCAGCACGGCCATACTGGACATTTACAAGTTGTTAGGTAGCCAGGCATTCTTTGAAACTCACCTCCCTGGAGACAGGATATCTGAAAGGTTTCAGTTGTGTTCAGTGATGCATTAGACATGTTATTTATTTATTTATTTAGAATAAAAATGTCAGAGGATACATATTTAATCAATACACTGAACTTTCTTAGTGAGGGGGCCAAGTAGGATGGTGGAAGCTGATTCACACAATGTCATTATGTTGTTGAGCGTGTTCAGTTAAATGTTTTATCTGCTGCGTTTTCATCCAATATGAGTAATAAAATTACATTTCATCCTCCAGTTTCTGACTTTTAAGTAGTTTATAAAATGGCTTCACTCCATTTATAACAATATAAAGTAGTTTTTTATCAACATATAAAGAAGGAGCTCCTCCTGGCCCACCAGAGGGTCCAATCTGGCCCGCAGGATGGATTTGGTAAATGTGAAAAAGATTTATTTAATAAAAGCAACTGTAATCCCTAATTTATCTACATGAGGTTTCATTTCTTATGTTTAAATATAAACCATTTCCAAGGCAGGGGGATAACTTGTTCTATCTTTTCTATCTTTCAGACTTCAGTTTATGTATGATGAGGTGAGTCAGTTCAGGTGGTCAGGATTACTACACACATGTGGAAATGTACACGTATGTAGATTTAAAATAACTTCTAGGGATACCTGGGATCAAATGTTGGGTGATTTTATAGATCCATCTTGATCTGGAGGTTGTAATGCACGTGTACATGAGTAAATATGTAATAGGTAAAATAAATAGAATATGTAAATTAATGAAATGAAGACAGATTATAAAGATTTTATCAGTAAAAATGTGTATTTAAATTAAAATTAATATTTTATAGATTTATATATTAATATATTCCTTATATAAAATCTAACGAAAAGCTTACTAATAATCAATCAATCAATCAAGTCAATAAAATAAAATATGTAAACGTGCAACTGAGGCAAACTTCACTTATTTTTCTCCAGAAATTTCTATTTTCTAAAAGTAAACACCTTGATAATGTACATATACTTCATTTCAATAAAACAAAGGGGAAAATGTGGAGTTTTCATTATTTATAGGTTATCATGCTGTAATTTTACTGGTCTGGCCCACTGGAGACCAGATTGTGCTTATTAGTGACACTCCTGAATAACAATATCACATAATAAATATTTGACCATAAAAATGACCCAGTGATACTTCAGCATAATAATTTGTCACCTTTCATTCAGAACCAGTAGCCAGTGCGTGTAAGGATTTCTAGAACTGAGTTTTTGTGATATTTTTGAGAAATTTTAAATCAAGCTATTAATGATGTTTACATCTGCTTAAACAGTAATGATTTTTTATAGCACAAACTGTGGTTTACTGTTCATACATCAGCTCATATGATGGAGCACTTTTATATAAATATAAATCAATCATCTCATCGGGTGTCAAAGTTAGTATTTTATAGGATGGAGTACCAGTGGAAAGACCTGGATTTGTGTGTGTGTGTGTGAGTGTTGCCTACCCTGTGCGTTTGGTTATGGTGCCGAGCGTCATGGGCTGTTTGATCTGTGCCAAAGGCAGAACCACGGTGAGGCTGGGCAGCGGGGTGAGCCGTGGGTTCCCCATGTTGTTATTGGTGAAGTTGTTGTATGAATCCTGGTTGCTCAGTTTGCCTGGAAAACACACGGACAGAGGACAGAGTGTGTCAACCTAACGGCGATGGACGGTCTCCAGACAGCAAGGTCGAATAAATCCAACATTTGTAGTTCAAAAAAATAAAACATGAATAGGTCAATCAAGAGCTTTCCAAGGCCGCAGCAGCGGAGCATTTGGACTCGTATTGTGACTGTTATTAAAACCTTTTATACATAATTCATTTTTCAGGACACAGCGGTTGCTTTTTCAGTTCAGTGGTCTTTACAGATGCTAATTTGTAAAATTGCTCACTTGGAATCAGATTTAAAATGTCATCTAACATTCACTTCAAACAATACAGACTTTTCCTTTTTTTTTTTTAAAGGCTGCACCTTTTCTCTGCAGTTTTTTTTTTATACCACCACCTCCTGATTTCACTCCATCACAAACATCCAACCCCAGGTTCAAGGCCTCCCGTGGAATGATTGGAAATAACCAAGTCAAGATGGCACGTTACAAAGACTCTGCTTCCAGTCCCCGGCAGTCCGTTAATCAAGACCAATCAACAGGCTCCGCACACCGGTGCAACACACATGTGGGAAAACACATAAACACACCCGCAAGGACAGATGATCCAGAGAAACACAACCTGACTCGCATACGCCATGACGCTTGAGTCAAACATAATCAGGCCATGTCAAAGGGCGTCCTAACGGGGTAATGATCGTATCCAGAGAGGCTGCAACCGCTAACGTCTCCATCTTCCAGGCCGCACGGCTGCTTAGACGGCTCATGCACACTTAATCTCTGCCAGGGAAAGCTGGACATGCATCAACAATTTACCTTTTTTTATTTTTTTTATTTTAACGACCCCTATTGTCATAAAGATTTGTGACAAAAAGCTTCCTGTGTTCGTTTATTTGATTTATCTTTACTTTATTTATATTTTTCATTTATTTATTTATGATTTATGTATTCATTTTCATATAATCTTTTTTGTTTAATCTTATTAATTTATTTAATATTCACATTTACATTATAAGAAAATATGTATTCTAATTATTACTCAATATTTATTTAAATAATATTTAATTCTAGTTTATTTTATTCTATTCTTACTCATTTTTTCATTCAATTAAATTTTCACTTTATTAATCCTGATTTGGAAATTTGGCTCTGCAGGGGTTAAGGGCCCTGCTCAAGGGCCCACAGTGGTTCACATCTGTTGGCACGCCAGGACTCGAACCTGGGTGTCCAGATTCAAACCCACCTCTGTAACAACTGGGCTACCACTCCCCCCATTAATTATGAATCTATAAGTTTATGAAGTAGTTATTTTTTTACTGTGTTTATTCAATTTTTCTATGATTGTAAACAAATTAATGTGCTCAGGGGATAAAAGCAAAGCATGTTTTCCTGGTGCATTTTAGCATGAACACTGCAGAAACAACCACTTCCACCCTTAGATATGTATATTTCTGATTTCTATCAATAAACTCAAATAAACTATGACAGTTTTATGATTGATTTAATACAAAATGAGTTTAAAATGTATTCTCTTTTCTCTCATTCATTAGATTTCAAGCACATGGAGCAATCCCGTCACTGAAATAGTGACTGCAGCTTGTTTCAGAGCTTTCAACTGTCTATCAGTTTGAGATGCCCTTCAAGGAGACCAGATCAATGCACAATTATTTCACAAGTGAACAAAGCCTGATGAAAAACTAAATGCCAAAATAAATAAGATCTATTTTTGCCATTTGGTTTTATTTAACCTGGACAAATAAAAGCCAAACCATTCATGCTGCTACAGGAAGCTTAACATGCTTGTTTCTATGTTTTGTTGTAAATATAAATGAATACAAAGAGACGAGACACAATTACATATTAACAGTTACACAGATACATTAAACTACAGGATTATGGAAATGTGGATTATAAAACAAATATGTTTGTAATCCTCTGACAATAGCTCCAACAAAAAAAGTGTATTTTGCTGGCAGCCCAAGGAAAATTCCACGTTCAAGTGCTTTCAAAAGAAATAAAGAGCAAACCAGTGGGTGTACCACAATACGCTCTCTGAATGTTTTCCTTGTTCCATTTGTTGCCTTAATAGATGAATGACAGCCATGTAACATAAAGGAATGAAAAGCAGGGAAGGGGGGGGGGGGGCGCAGAGACAAAGAAAACAAGGAACACATCAAAGCTGGGATAAAGGTAGAGCAGCGGAGTGCCTTGTCATTATTGGGAAGGAGCGATGAAGAGGAGGTTGAATGTGAGCGGAAAGGGAGCGCTGAGTGTTTTGGTCCAGTCTTTTAGATCATTAACGTGTAGCTCAGAGTTTCATTAGTCCTGCCGAAGCTCGGCTTTGTGCTCCTCCATTGGCCTGTCTTTTAGACCTCCGCTGGACAACAATGCTGCATGACCTTCGCAGGCAGAGAGGGGACCATTACACAAACCTGGCCTTCATTTCCCTCTCCTCCTCTCTCGCTCCAGCTAACAGAGCGCTGCATCGGCGCAGCTCCTGAATGCTTATTCACTTTTCTAAAGTGCTACACCCCCAGAGCCGGGGCAGCCACCTTTTGTGTTGAAGGAAGGAGAGCAGATGAGGA
The DNA here is from genome assembly GCA_037177055.1 of Atherinosoma microstoma. NCBI lineage: Eukaryota > Metazoa > Chordata > Actinopteri > Atheriniformes > Atherinidae > Atherinosoma > Atherinosoma microstoma. The sequence continues at coordinate 1,966,126 of JBBBVU010000009.1, forward strand.
AGAAAAAAATCTGCACAGGAAGAAGCCTGAAACACTTCAGCTAAGAGGGGAGCAGAAAGTGGGCGTTGGGGCGGGAGTGTCAATGAATTTAGCATCTGCATCAAAACAGAGCTTTCACTTTTGCCCCCCCAAGTGCTTCATTTGTCATTGAACTCCCCCAACTTTTAAAAGTATGCTTCCCCTCTTGCCGAAACACAACGTTGGACTGTAGAACAGGTGTGGCCTGACGGAGACGGGGGGGCGATGATCACTGTTGGCCAAACCGTCACAGAAGGGTCAAAACCCCCCCAGACGGTGAAGACAAGTCAGACGGGAATGTGTCGGGGATCACGCACGGCCAGATAATGATCCCTGAAGACAGCTTGACTGGCTCAGAGGACGGAGTGTGTTCACTGATCGGATGCACTCAAAATGAATAGAACGAGGGTGGAGAACATTAAAAAAGCTGGAAAATTTCTGAAGGAATCTTGATTGGTGCCAATTCAGCTATCGCCCACTCAGATATACATATAACATGCAATATGGGGGCAGCCATGATGGAAGTGAGCTCCTGAAAAATCTTCGTTTGAAGGGGTATAGAGCCCTACCACTTGCCTCTACCCCTTGGTCCTAACGGGAATTGGGACACCCTACCACCCTGCAGGCGAACACACAGAGCAAAGGGGTAGGGTCAAGGGTTGAAATGGAATTGGGCCTTAATGTGCAGGTCTTCATTTAAATACTGAATCATCGCACTTGAATCACTGACGTCCATTATAAACCAATAAAAACTGGATTGTTCATTACATGCATCCTGTTCCTCCGAATCACCATATATTACTGTATCTGGGAGATGTTTGCATGATTCCAATGTTACACACACAACAGAACCTGCTCATAGTTACTATGACAACAGACATTCTCTGCTGAGTACCTCTAAAAGACCCAAAGTCAGAGTTTTCAGTTGATTGATGGCTCAGCAAATCCCTCAAACACTTAGCAAACAAAGAGTCACATAAAAAAATATAATTAAATTTAAAGTTTTATTTGAACATCTTTTAGTTGGTAAAGATTTTATCTTTCATGACCTGTATAAACATGCAATGAAGTATGCCTGAGTAACAGGGCTCAGAAGTGGGCTGGATTTTTCACTAATTTCAGCAAAACTCAATTCATTTCAATGGGACAACAATCTAATCTGTTTTGCGATTTTTGTAAAAAAACAAACAAACAAAAAAAAAAAGTATTTGGACCGCAAGTCAAAGCACACATCTCCCGATCAAGACCCATATTTTGAAAACTTTTCTGGGGATTGATTCAAATCTGAATATAAACAGATGAATAGTAATATGTGGATTAATGCTAACACAATTTAGAAACAGAATAAAAAATATCATATAATATATTTTTGGGCATTTTTTGTTTCCAGAAAAGAAAAATGCTGTAATGATTAATATTACTTGGAAAAAGCTAGGGATATTCAACTTTTGGTATGATGTCAGAATGAACCTAGATTGAACATTTACAAGTTAACTTAACTAGACTAGAATGTGCAGGTACAGCTGTTCCATGGACGTGTGGTGTGTCCAAATTGCATGACCTATCTAAGATGTTGCAGAAGTACTTTTGTTACGCTTCAACCTGTGTCTCGAAAGTGAGAAGTCTGCAAACTTTAAACTACCTAACAGTTTTTAAATTGAATTGATTTAAACCAAAGTTATGATCAATTATTTACAACATACCTTGTATATTACCATCACGTTTGGTGCAGGAGGAAAATGTCAAATTGGGTGATTCTAAGGAAATTGCTTGCAAGCAAGAAAGAAAAGAGCCCCAAATAATAATAATAATAATAATAATAATAATAATAATAATAATAAAAACAACCCTATAACACCCCCTCCCTATTGGGGGCAAAATGCACCGCATCAACCAACCAAAATCTTCGGTTTGGTTTCTGAGGAAGAGGAGAAGTTGTGGAAGTGACGGTGACCCAAATCCACCAAAAGCAGATAGAAATGCTGCCTCCTGGTAGACAGGAGGACTAACAAACTCTTGAAAAGTCCGACTGGTGACTTCCCCTCTGTCTTTTAGTGGACAGGAGGACTAACACACCCTGGAAATGTCCAACCTGTGATGTCCTCTCTGTCTTTTAGTGGACAGGAACTAGTTTGTGTGGTCTGGAAATAATTCATGTGGCATCTTATGGTGACACCTGATTGTTTTGGAAATAGCTGGAACAATAAATTTCTGAGACATTGCTACATATTGATGTAAATAGTTGTTTATAACTATGTTTGTTAAATTAACGTTTGCTTTTTTTTTTTTTTTAGAAATCTATATTTGCGTTCGAAGTTCTAAAAACGGTTTGTTAAACATGTTTGTGTTTTTAACAAATCTAACAAATCATAATATTATATTATTACATTTATATTACATTTTATGTCCGTTAAGTTTCTCGTGTAAACATCAACAGGTTGTTATCGATAATTACGTTACGGCCGGCTTGTTTGAGACAAATCACATCAATATGTGGATTATTAATCAATTATCACTAAAATTGGCTGGAGTTGTCATGGTGAATGTTTTTACAATGGGTCTGTGATCTTCTACTTTTATACAGCATCACTGCAGATGCTCAAAAATTGGCTACTTTTTGGTGCTATTGGAGACTTTTTTATTTATTTTTCTACTGTTTTGACTGAAATGCAATTAAACACTTTTTTCCAGACATTACTATAACTTGAGTTTACGATATTAATTAATGCCTGTGTCTGTTATTTGATTGGGCTGTCCACTGAAATTCATTTAAATTTAAAAAAATGTGGCTTTTTGAGGCAACTTTTGTCATGTGATTAAAATGTGAATAATCAAGATTAATTAATAACAAACCCTCTAATTAATTAAATCCATTTTTTAATCAAGTCCAAGTCTACTTTTTACACTTTCTGTAAATTTCACCTGAAAGTTGAATAACTGGAACTTTTTGTGAGTTTTGTATGTGCAAAACTGACGTGTTAAAAGATTGTTTTTTATTATGAGAGAAATTTCAGACAAGTTCTGATTTGGTTTTGTTTGGTCTCGTTCTGTTAAACTAATCAATTCTGAGAAAGACAGCAAGAAAGGGACACAGAAGAGGATATCTAACCAGACAAAAATTAAAAATATATATAATTCTGATTTGAGGAGGTAAGACCGCTTTAAAAAGTTATGTTTGAAGCTGTAACTGTACTTAAAAAAAAGAAGGATGTGTGTTTGGAGCATCAGGCTGATGCTGACTTCAGATAATAATAGCAGAGGATAAGTGGACAGGATGTCTGCTCTGCCACTGTTAAAATACTTCTGACAATGCAATTGTGTGAAACTGCACGTCTTTGCTGTTATTTTCATAGACAGAGTGGTGGAGCAAACTTATGCAAACAACTGATTAAGGGTGTGCCAACATCCACCTATGGTAAACAGTGGGAGTGGAAATCAGGCCCGTGCACAACAGCGTCATACAACAGGATCATGTGTGTGAAAAGCTGTTGTATTATACAGGTTTTTTTTCATAAATGAATGAATGCAGATGATTTTTCACTGTCAGATTTTTTTCATCGCAGACTTAGAAAAAAAAGCCACAAAGAACAAAATCTATTTTGAATATTAAAAGGCTTTCTCACCACCGGCAGCTGCGCTATCACTCATTTTATCACCACTTCTTCTACTTTTCTGTTTGGAGTTCAGAAGCTGAAGCTGGATCTGTACTTGTACGGACTGGATGCATCATCTTGACAACAGCTGAGATATCAGACTGTAAATTACAGTAACTTTAAAACCAAAGGCATCTGGCGGAGAGAGAGGCCGGAGAGGGGGGGGTGAAAAAAGAAAGGTTGAGAGTGAGGTAGACAGCTGAGAAGCGTCTGGCCGACAGACAGCTCTAGACGGAGGCCATGATTTGATTAATGACCAGGGCGTGATGTGCCCAAGCACTGATACATGACATCTCCATGGAAAGAAGATCCATCAATGCAAATCCAGCTCCGTCGCCGTCGTCCAGAGAAAAACTCTGACCCTGCCAAAAAGTCACACCAACACCTGACCCGCGCCTTTCTTTCTCAGCTAATCCAACCATCCATCCAGCTCTCCTCCATCCATCCCTCCCTGTCTCAACAGCATTTGCATTCTCTTCTCGCATTAAGCCTCTCTCTCTATCCCTTGCGCTCTTTCTCTCTCCTCAGCCTCCCTGTGTCACGCTATCTCATGTTTCTATTCCCTCTTTTAATACCCAATTTGCATCCAATACAAGCAGGCGGCTTCCAAGAGGAGCTGATGTGCGAAAGGACAAGCTCCGAAGCCCACGCAAAGCACTGTGTCTTATTTGAATCGTTCTGCCAGAGAGGAGATTTCAGTTCAAGGAAAAAAAAAAAAAAGGAAAAAACGGGGATGGGAGGTGTGAGGAGGCAGCAGGTCAGACAGGTGACATGCTTACTGATGTTCTGGGAATAAGGACGGACCTTGAACCTGAGGAAGATACTGCAGCTGTGAGAGGGAGAAAATGTGGGAAAGAAATCTATAATTCCCAAACAGGGGAATACTTTTATGTTTTTCCTCCTAGCTTTTTTCTCTGAAGAAGATTGCTTTTTGTTTTTTTCCTCTTCATATTTCTCTTTAACTCCGGTTTTAGAGACGTGTGATAAAAAAACTAAACAATATGTGAGGCATTGATGTCACAGACAATAATGTTGGAGGTTAATGGAAACAAACACACCAACAAAAATATACACTAAAAATTTCTTAAAAATCCCAATATCTCTTTTTTTTTTTTAGAAAACTTGATGTTGAAGCCTTTTAATCCAAGTCACCATGGCGACATGATGCTTTCAGGACAGCCTCAGTTGTCAGATAATGAGGCTAAAATGACGTAAGATGAATGTATCAATAGATATAGCACCATAAAGCCCAACCAGAACATTATTATTCTTTTCAGACACATATAGAACTTTCTGCTCACTTGTTGATCTTTGGCTGCTCCTGATTGGACATTGCCCTCAATTTAAGCTCTCTGATTGGTGGAAAGTTTGACAGGAAGTCGCTTCATCATCATTTCCAGGTCTAAACAGAGGTCTCTTAGCAACATAGTAGTGATTATGATAAAAATGTTATAAATAAAGGTGTTATCATGGATCACTCATTGTGGATTTACCATATAGAGTCTCTGAATAAACTCTACATGTTGTGGTTGGATTGTTAACCTCCCGGACGGGATATAAATATCTGGAAAACTCCGTAGATTCACCTAAAGCTATCCATCACAATTTACCCCACAGAGTTACACACTATTGCTCCTGACACAATGGTGACAATTTGGGGAAGTTGACAATCTTAGTGGAGCTTTAAGGGTTAAAAATAAACATCATGGAGTGTGAAAACAGCTGCTCTTCCTTCCCTGTCCAGGCTTTTTCTGACTGATCAAACTTGGACACCTTTTGTCCCTGGTAATGTTTACTGTCAGATTCCTGCAGGGTTTCGTGTCTCTGACAGGAAGAAGTTGGACATTTTCAGGTGGAGACTGGTTGAAAAGGCAGGTGTGTGCACAGACATCTCCCTGGTCAGTGTGTAAATGTGTTTTGTTAAACTAAATCTTGCACAGGTGTGTGTGCAGCATTTCTAAATGACTTCCAGCAGCAAGATGAGCTTCCAGCTCCATTATATGCATATCTTGATAAATCTCCCCAGATCCAAGTAAATTGTTTCATTTTATTAGTACCTTAAATTGTTTTTACTTTGAGTCTTGATGCAATAAAGAAAAAAAGTAAGTAAAATCATCAGACTATCATTATCCCAGAATTAGGTCATTTGCTTGATGTCCACCTCCCAACAGCCAACCACGGGCGTAGCTGTCTCTCTCCACTGCTGTGGCTGTTTTAGGACATTCGTTCATTTAGGCAAATCAACGTGCAGGCGCATTATGAAAATGTTGGTTTTTTACATGATCTTTGCATCACTGTGAAGTGTCTCAAGTGTCAGGTATTCCACTTGCTGGGTTTGTCCCCCCAAAAAACTCCTGTTGATTTATCTGAACTGATGTGATGTTTCTACAGCAGTACAGTAGAGTTAGCAGGTTTTATCTTCTTCTCTGGGAAATGTTAGAAAACTAGATTAATATCATCCAGTCAGGAGATTATCCTGAAGAGACTGCTGGTACTGCTTACATTCAGACACACAGACGCTCCTGATCACAGTGCCTTTTATTATTTATTTTTGTATTTCTGCAAAATATTTAACTTCAAATATTGAACCTAAAAACAAACCCATTTTAATAGGAATATAAAACAATCTTTTCCAATTTGCCTTTTAATTCGGGCTTATTAAAAATATCTATATTATATTGTATTATATTATATTATGTTAATCTTAGATAAAGAATCATTAGAACATAACTTATTTTTTTGAATATGACCTTTTTTTAAATTATCAAAAGTTATAGTTGGCTTTAATTTGTGGTATACAAATAAAAGTTATTCAAATCAAACTTTTATATATTAAGGGCTTTTCACGCATCCAGCAACACAAAGTGCTTTATTAGTAAAATCAATTTCTGCAAATTAAAAATAAAACAAGCTTTCACACACAAAGTCTATAACCGAGCAATTTAAAAATACACCTCATAGTAATCTATTTCACACATAATCAAACATAGACACACACACACACACACACACACATACAAAAGACATTTATTATCTATTATCATTCAAAACGAGATTATAACATTGAGATATTTTCCAAACTAAGCTTTCGAAAGATTTTAATGATGCCGGTAATATTGGTAAGCTGTATCAGCCAATAATCATGTTTCTTTCTTCTGATTTTTCCAGGCAGATTGAAGGTGGGAGGGGTTAAATCCAGAGTGGGATGGTGGTTGGTGGTGGTGGTGGTGGGGGGGGGGCTGTTCTACCATCCCAATTCCCCAAAGTATCATTATTAAAACACTGTCTTCCACTAGAGGAGGAAAGAGAGGGAGAGAGAAAAAACAGAAGGGAGGAGAAGAAAGACGGAGAAATGGACAGCAGGGAGGGCTAAAAAGGGTTGAACACAAAGATGGAGGGGGCGGCGGGGATCCCCCACTGGACGGAGTAAAAACAAATTAAAAGAGCCCTTATAAAACACAGATGCTGCAAAGAAAATAAACTTCACATGATTTACTTTTTTCTAGAGGAATCAGATGACTGGTGGAAAAGTCATCAGGACCTCTCCTCTCCCTCCTCTTTCCTTTTTTCCCTTTCTTTCTCAGGTAACAGTGCAGAGGAGGGATCCATCTCCTTAGTTGTCCATATCCAAGCCCTCTCCTCTCACTGCAGCGACGTCTGCTATTTTCAGTTATAGTGAGGGTCCGGGTCAGGCCGGCCTGTGTGAAAATGGCTTCCTGCCCGGTCTCCTGCTCCCTAACCGCATGCTAACATGGAGCTTTTATTAACAGCCCTATTTGGGAACATTTTTGGAGCGTTTTGTATTTTTATTGACATTTCTCATGTCGAGGAGCTTGAAAAAACACTTAAAATACATCTTCCCAGAACATTATTATTCTAATTTTATCTTAAAACTTGCGAGCTGTAAGAAAAAAAAACAAGGAAGAAGAAGTGAGATTTGGAGATTTCTCATGTGGACCGCGATGTTTACATGCTGAGGAAAAAGAGAAGAAAACAACAGATTTGACATGGAAGAACATGTTCCCGCTTCAAACAGACAACAATCAGGTGAAGGGAAAGAACACACACACAGCTCTCTGAAATCAGATCCACAAGTTTACAGCATGTCAGTATTTACAAGGCTTCATCAGACGGGACCGAGTCGCCAGCTAGAAGCGCTGAGAGGGGGTCAGACAGCTCCGCCGGATCAGATGACACCCACACTCCAGACATGTGTGTGTCGTACAAGAGCGTACACGTGTGGAAAAGAGTATGTGTGCAGCTATCATCTGATTTGGGTCAAGGAGCTCGTAGCTCACTGTAAAGAGGGATGGGTTAGGGCCAATGATTGGATGTTTGGGAAGCGGGAGAGGTTATGAGGGGGGCTGAAGAGGTGGGAAAGCTGCAGAGAGACTGGATGCATCAGATTATTTCTGAATGCGTTTATGTTTAATAGAAAAATCAGAAACATGAAAATGTACATTTTCTGTTTTTAACCCTGGAAACTCCTGTAGATCTCCTGAACACTATTACTCCTATCCTCATTAGTGTCTGATGAACGGTAGTGTGTAAGTCTGTGGGGTGAATAGTGATGGATAGCTTACCCTTTAGGTGATCTAGAGAAGTTTTCCAGATATTAATATCCCATCCAGGAGGTTTACAATCCAGCCACAACATCTAGTGTTTATTCAGAGACTCTATATGGTAAATCCACGATTGGTGATCCATGATAACACCATTGTTTATCACATTTTCATCACTATCACTACTATGTTGCTAAGAGACCTCTGTTTTCACCTGGAAGCCACTTCCTGTCAAACTTTCCACCAATCAGAGAGCTTAAATGGAGGGTAATGTCCAATCAGGAGCAGCTAAAGTTCAACAAGTGAGCAGAAAGTTCTGTGTGTGTCTGAAAAGAAGAAAAATAATGGTCCTCTATGGCTGGAATAAAGCCAAGAAGCTGATTTGGAGTTGGTTTTGTGAGGATAGGAGGTAAATAGTAGCAGAAATTACTGGAAATGAGGAAAAGGTGTAAATATTTGATAGTTTCTGTTTGTAGTACTGTTTTCTTGTTCTGGTTGGCCTTTATGGTGCTATATATATTGATATATTCATTTTACATCATTTTAGCCTCATAATCTGACAGCTGAGGCTGTCCTGAAAACATCATGTTGCCATGGTGACTGGGATTAAAAGGCTTCAGCTTCTACAGGGAGTTATATATATATATATATATATATATATACAAATAAAGTTTGGCTTGGAGTTTTAAGGGTTAAAAAAGATTTTTTACCCCCCCCATCCCCTCACAAAAAAAAAGATACAAATCTTTAAATAAAGGAGATTAAATGTGTGACTAATGTAAAATCTTATGATTTATAATTATTATTTTCATAATTGTAAATATGACAGATTTTATTCACATCAAATAAAAACAGCCGAAAACATGACAGTAAAAAAAAATAAAAAATAAAAATCATGGTGTCCTTTCTTTTTATGAAGCACCAGAGCCGGGCAGCAGGATATAAATCCATTTGTTATTTTAGATTTAAGCATTTTTTCCTCAGAAATGTCTCAGCATGTTTTAGTTTGGCATCGCTTTATGTTTTTAATCTCAGAGAAGTTTGTCAGTGTGGCCGATTAAAAGCAGATCAGAGGGCAGGCAATCGAGAGGAAGCCGGCGTTCCCCGTCAGCATTGGACTTTAAAAGCATCTCCTTTAATGACCCCATCGTCTGATGGAGAGGACACAATAAGAGAGACAAAGAGGGGATAATGACACAACTGTGCTGCTATCACAGCCCCCAACACCCCACCCAGCACCGTCTTTATCAACAAGAAGCATGAGGTCAGAATTTCATGATTTAATATAATTCCAGCAGAAAGCAGCAGATCTTTTCTTTTTCTGCTGCGCTGAAATGAATCTGCTTTCAAAAACAAAGCCAGCGCGGCTGCAGGAAGGCTGGATTAGATTTCTACGTTCCACACCGACCCTGATTTAAGGCCGATTGATTGACGCAGCAGGTACGTTGAGCTGTGACAGATGCTGCTGCATCACTTTGATCCTAATTTAACTCACCCAGTTTTACATCCTGGTTTAAATAAACGGTGTGTCAGAAACACTTACACATGAAACCAGTAAACAGGGAATTTAAAGGAAAACAAGGATGGGGATCAATTTCAGCTCCAAATTTATTTCCATACTTTTTATTTTGTTGTTTGTTTCAAAAAAGGCAAACCTGTGAGGTAACCTGAGCAGCTTCACACACAAATATCACCAGTTTTAATTACTGGGACAATAAATATGAAAGAATCAGCAACAATTTGACATTAAATGTGTTTTCATGGTCGTCTTTTTGGTGTAAAATATGTTGAAATTTGGATTATGATGAGTACTTTCTGCAGGCTGGAGCTGAAAAGGCTCCACAGGCTGCAGACCTGCCGTACCCTGTGAGATAAACACTGTGGTAAAACTAAAATGAGAGAAAAACAATAAGAGAAAAAAACATAAAGAAGTTCCACATGCTACTGTGGAGCAAATGCGGGATGTAAAACCTATTGATTCTATGACAATGGAGGGCTTTGGCTTTTCAGAGCATGCACTTTTCACATGGTAGGCAATAAGCTGGAAGCCACAAGTGCCTTCTGTGTGTAATAGCAAGCCAGCTTTATTTCTTTATCTCTACCTTACAATTTTGCAAATCAAATAATGATGAGTGCAGCGGCGAGCACCCGGTGATAAGAGGGTTTAGTGGTTGTACAGATTGAGTTATTAGGCTTCGTATAAAAAGGACAGAGGTCTCTGGCGGAGCCCGAACGCGGGCCAAGATACATATTCCTCGCACTGTGTATTTTTGGTTGCTTTAAAAGCCTTAAAAGTAGAGGGGAAGGCTAATTTTCTGGGTAAACAGCTTGTTCGATTTCAGTGTGGTTTTGCGCTGAGCTCTTGGTTTATTGACTCAAGCCGAGCTGGGCTCTGGCTCCTCTGCCGACCACAGGGAGAAGCCTGCAGACGGTGCCTGCACAACACACCAACACAAACTCTGCCTTATCTCTGATGGCACACAACTGTTAAATCAGATGTACTCAGTAATGCCCTGAGCCTACAAGGCACAACAACTCTTTTTCTTTTGTAAAGTCATTTCCTGATAATAACCGAAAGATTGCACCAGTTATTAATCCACCCTATGAAAGTGAAGATGGCTGATGAAACAACACCTTTTATTTATTTAATGTTTTATTTTTTTAACCTACTTTTATTCTTTTATATACATGAGATATCTATGTTTTAAGAATTTAAAGAGAAAAGGAGGTTAAAAAAAAGAGTTTAAAAATTTAACATTAAATAAATCTATAAATAAATAGAAATAACAAGTAGGATTTCTCAGACTGAAAAACCAAACTTCACAGACAGGCCACATTTTTAGGTCTTTTTTTTCCAGCTTGGGGAAGCAACCATTCATAAAAAACTCAGAGAAATTATCCCACTCTTTTTCTGTAGTCAGATTTGTATCAAGGCGAAACCCTTACAGCAACAACTCAAGCTTCACAAGTCTTTTCCTTTCTGAAGTGCAGCCGGCTGCTGGAAACTCTGACCACACAGCGCCACACAGAGGACCAGCACGGTACTGACAGCCACCTCTCGCTCAATAAATATATTTCACATTTCCTGACATGTTCCAATAAAATGCTTGAAGCAGATAAAAAGGAAAACTTTAGTCAAATGAAACATTGGTTTTAATGAAATAGATTCAGTGGCTATAACTTCATTTTAATCTAATTGTTATTAATTCTTAAATAAGTCAGATAAATGTTGGAGGGCAAAAAAATCCCTGTATGAAACTTTGCACTTTTATTTTTACTTTGAGAGCTTAGTAACAGAAGCATTTAATTAGTACTATTTTATTATTCAATTTATTTGGTTGATGATTAATTCATATTTTAGAAAGAGATAAAAAAAAAGAAAAAAACGTAATACTATTTTCCATCATACAAACTAAAAGGTCTCAAAGTTTCTCCTCTCCAGTTTTATTTTATTTAATTTTATTGTATATCTGTTATGATTAATAAGTTATTTAGGGATAATAATGAAAAAACATCATCTCATGTCTCCAGATCTCCTACTGGGAGGAAACCAGTTCTCAGGAAAACATGTTCTGGTCTCCATTTTGAGCTCATATCATCAATAATCCACCTTCCAGCATAGTTTCAGTGTGTAGACAACATGTTCTAGACATAGAACATA
>JBBBVU010000009.1:1978119-2011129 GCA_037177055.1 Atherinosoma microstoma
TGTGTGTGTGTGTGTGTGTGTGTGTGTATGTATGTATGTATGTATGTATGTATGTATGTATGTATGTATGTATGTATGTATGTATGTGAGTCAATTTCTCCTTCAAAATGCTAACAAAACAAAATGCTTTGTAAATTATCTAAATTATTTTAAAAGCATTACATTAATTTTATTATTGTTTTTTAACCCTGTGGTGTTTCAGGTATAGTTGGCCATTTGTAACAACTTTTGATTTTACCTGTATAATATTCAATCTTTTAAAACAGTTTACCTACCTTGTTTGGTTTCGTTCACCTAAACCTCACACATCATTATTTCCATTTTAGCTAACTGTACTTACACACTGTACCTAAAATCACACAAAAAACATAAAATCTGAGTAAAAACAACTTTGATTTCATTGGTATGCAAACCATAATCACAAGTTTAAAAAAATATAATCCTTATAATCATTAAACCTTAAAACAAATTGTTTATTATAAAAACTTATGTGCAAATTTACTCAACCACAAAGTTATAAACAACTATTTACATCAAAATGTCTAAGGAGGTTTCTGTCCAACTATCTACAAAACTATCCGTTATCATCATTAGATGCCACATAAATGATCTCCCGCCAGAAACCAGTTCCTGTCCAATAAAAGACAGAGAGGACGTCACAGGTTGGACTTTTTCAGAGTGTTTTAGTCCTCCTGTCTGCTAAAAGACAGAGAAGACATCACAGGTTGGACATGTCCAGGGTGTGTCAGTCCTCCTGTGTATTTAGCCGTCAATCCTACAACTTCTCCTCTTCCTCAGCAACCCGACGTGCCACGTTGTCATATCATTTTCTGATAGGTTGACGATGTGCATTTTTCCAACAATAGGAAAGGAGGCGTTATATTTTTAGGGGGACTTTTTTTCTCTTGCTTGCGAGAACCTTCCTTAGAATCAACCATTTCTACCACTGCTTCCTGCACCAATCATGACCGTCCAAAAAAAAAGTCTCCTGCCTGCTTTGGCTCATGACTGGTTTACTTGGCGTCTTACTGTGACATCATCTTAAATCGGTCACGTGATTTGGACGCGCCGGCGTGTCCATGAACCCCAGAGAATGAACTGAACAGCAAAAACAACATGTCAGCACTCAAATGTACGTAAGAGTACTTCTGTACTCTGTTTTCCAATCTCTGTAAGAAATCCGTAAGTAGGACAATGAGCGACGTCACTTCCTGGTAGAATAAAGAGACAAGAGGAAACAGGCCCTGATGATGAGGTAACCATGTGCAGATGGATGCTGCCGGTGTGTATATATGTGTGTGTGTGTTTGCAGGCAGCTGCAGGAAGGATCCTGCTGAGAAAGAGCAGGACTGTCATCCACTGTGGCCGCAACATCAAGAAACACTCACGAACACGCACACGCGCACAGACACACACTCACATCAAAGCATGTGTGGCCAGTTCCTGTGGTAGTGTGTGGAAACAAATAACAACAGCATCTCACACTCACACACACACTATTCTCTGACTCACGCTTGCTAACACACATATACAATATAATCAGTCACATTTGTACATACAAACAGACACACACACACACATGTGTACACGCTCACACAGCCCACATAATAGTGCATTTCAGCACGGAGACCACAGCTAATACAGTAAATGACAGGGAAGGACTGGGAGAGAGCCAATCTAAATGTGACACTGATTTTCTGTAGCGTGCATGTGTGTGTGTTTGTGTTTACCGCCCTGACACCATGACTCTCCAGGCTGCAGCCCATATGCTGGTGTGGCCGATACGCCGTTCGGTTCACCATCCCAACCTACTGTGGTTCGCACATACACATCGAGCCTGACACACAGAAACGTGCACGCAGCGCTGTCCTGAAATAACATGGCTGCGGTGTTGGAAACTCTGACCAAAGTGTCAGCAGAAGCATCAAAGCAGCATAATGAGAGAGCAGCGAAAAACCAGTCAACAAGGCAGCTCACACCAGTCCAAAACCCAGGAATACACTCCGCTGGACGGTGACTGGGCTGAGCGTGCCACATGTGTGAAAGATGAGAGGATAACATTAGACAGTTTGTAAGAAGTGCTCTTCATCATCTTCACCGCCGCCTGAGCGGGAGGAATTAAAATGGCTCCTACCGCAGCTTCTCTTTTTTCTTTTTTAACTTTTTAAAACACCAAACTGAAGGCTCAGGCAGACGCAAGCGGACTACGAGTCTGCTTCTGTCCCTACAACAGACCCCTGAGATGATCCATGATTTGGTACCCGACAAATAAAACAGACTTTGATTAAAAAAACGTAAATGAGCTGATTTGCCGCCATGTTTTCTCCCGATTTAGAATCCTTGAACCCAAACACAACGCAGGAAACTGCTGATCATTTCTGAGCAGTCACTGTTGCTTTCTTTTAACAATGGCCACATAACTACGCTGCTATTGCAGTAACCGTGACAATGAAGATATTCTAACCCAGATGAAGTTGTGATTTTTTTTCCCCCAACCACAACTTTCCCGTAACTTCAACCAAGCTGGTTTCTGGCCTGTAGTGATACAGAAATCCACAAAAACATACACACACATACACACACAAAAGATGTTTAAAAATGTTTTCATTTAATTCGACATTCATCTTCAGAGGATGTTTTACCACTTGTTGAGTTCAAGTTGTGAGCATATGTGGGTAGAAAACACATTGAGAATCATGTTCTTTCATTTCTCAAGTGCTTTTAATATAATCCAGCCTGTACCGTTACATGGGGAACTCCATAGATTCCAGGTGGACTCCTCCACAACCACCTGGATTCATGACTAACTAACAAACAGACTGAAAACTTGTGTGTCTGAGATGGTGGTCAGCAGCACTTGAGCACCACACGGGACTGTACTCTCACCTATTCTCTTCACACTGTAAAACTCAGACTTCCAATCCAACTCTGAGTCCTGTCATCTGCAGAAATACTCTGATTACTCTGCAGCTGTGGGAAGTATCACTGATGGACAAGAAGCTCAGTACAGAGAACTGGTCAGTCAGAGACGATCACCTCATCTTGAGCACAAACAAAACTAAAGAGATGAATGTTGACTTCAGGAGGAACAGGAGTGAACAAAAGACAGTTTACATCCTGGGAGAAGAGGTGGAGGAATACAAGTACCTCAGAGTTCAGCTGGACAACAGGAAGCTGAGATCCTTCAATATCTGCACCAAGATGTTTCAGATCTTCTATCAGTCTGTGGTGGAAAGTTCAGTCTGTTCTGCACCAGAACCACAGACCAGAGCAGCCTGCTAGACCTGGTACGACTGAGGTTAAAACATTCTTTCAGTCTAAGTTTGCTTTCACGCTGCACCAGTCAAACAAGCCAAACCTTTAAATAACGGATCCCATCTTCACCAGAGGCGGTGCTCTACGGAAAATTACTGAAGGAGAAGACGACACAAACAACAAAGAAGAAAACTGGCTGATTTATTGGTTAACTTCTGTTTCCAGTACATCGGAGCAGAGGTTGCGTTAAACTGCTTCGTTGTCAGTCATTTTGACTGACAGGGTCATAATTTACTCTTACCCCTTTTCAAAGGGGGCCTCCGAGGGCCGACCAACATTGAATCAAGACAGCAGTGACAACATGGAGAGTTTGCAATGACAGTGGTCGACCCCCCGACCTCTTGGTCTTGCTGTGTGTCCTGTGCCTGATAGTACTGTGAACTGAATAAGGACGCTGAAAATAGTTTCAATAAGTTCAGATTGAAATAATATGTCAGAGTGAGACTAGTTAAATCTAGTTCTTGAAAATCCAACAGAGTGAGACCTCTGTTCAGGTGTCTGTGAAATCTCTGACCCCCCCATGCAGCTCAGGTCGTAGCGGAGAAGTGCAGAGATGGTGGAGAATTCACGGTGTTACTAAATTGACTTTTCAGACTTTTGTCTCGTACAGAAAACTTTTCATGGCTATTTTGATGTTCTGGAGGCTGAATCCACGCTCTGCTGCCTCACTGCAGACTGGAGTTACAAGAGCCACTTTAGCCAAAGTTTTGAAATTAGGTAACATTTTACTTATGAAGTGATCAGAAATCGGTAAGACTCTCTGAATGAGGGGTGTCCTGATCCTGCAAGCACTCAATTCAGTGGGAAGAAACCTGCAGCATGCACCAGTGGTTCTGCTGCACCGGATGCGCTCCAAGACAATGGCTAATTAACATGCTCACTCCCTACCAAGTGGTCAGGGGTGTGAATTGCAATCTGTCAAAATGGCGGATGGCCTTCAGATTTTTGCATCACCGTTTTAAAAAACGGTCAATGATGGAGAATATTTGGTGAACGCGACCCCTGTATCAGGGTAAAACATGGAGCTGCATCAGGAGCTGCATCAGATTCTATTGATCGATCATTTTGGTTTTTGGTTGTTTTTACCCACAATGCCCTTCGCTTTATAGTCCACTTCCTGAATTTGGCTCACTTGAAGTGAACAGTTGTACGTTTGTAGGCGGAGCAGAGTTCACTTCTTTGATCGGCCGTGCATTCACACCTCCCTAAACGAGCCAAACTCTCCAAGCAAATAAAGAAAGATTGAAATAGTAGGGCTGGTGTGAATGCAAAACAACCTGAAGAAAGTGATCCAGGAGTTCTGGTTCTGTTCTGTTCTGTCCAGATCAGTCCACAGAACAGAACCAGAACTCCTGGTTCTGTTCTGGGGACTGATCTGGAGCTCCTAATTGTCCAGAGAAGAATGCTGCAAAGCTGTTTTTCATATCATCTGGTACAAAGCATATTTTCCTTCGTGATCAATGAGAGCATGTACATGCTCTCAGTTCAATAAACTAAATAAACTAAAAACTGAGTGTGTTCAGTCAGAGGTTTCTTCAGGTACTCTGCAAAACAGAGAGATACAGGAGATCATTCATGTCAGCAGCGATAATAATAAGAATATCTAATAATAACCTGCTTTACCACCTGAGCCACTGCCACCCCCGGCCATGGTTAATGACGGTTAATAGTAAAATAATAGACAGGGCTAGTCATCATGTCAAGTAAATAATGCTGAATCAACAATACCATCAAACCATTCAACATTTACTTATGAGTTTAATTCACAGAAACTTCAACTTGTTTCAACTTGACTCACTAAAGTGATCCGGATTAATGCGAATGAAGCTTCTGTAGACAGAGAAACCACACCTTTACTGAAACCCAGAACGCTGCCACAGCTGTCAAGTCACCATGAAATATAGTGAATTAATGAAAGGGTGTGTAAACAGGACAAGAACAATGAACAATGGGTTGGATCCAGTTATGATTTTATATGTAAATATTCCATGAAGCATGTTTTCATCAGGATGTTTGGTTGGTGGCCTCTTGGTTTTTTAAATGTCTGTATGGACATTAAAAGTCAGGGTAAGGATTCAGGTTTTCATCAAAAACCATTAGAAAAAAGGAAGATTTTCCGTTTCTTTTTTTTTAACATGCTGTAATTAAACATTAGCCCCATTTTGGTGGGTGTTATCTCCATGGTGTGAAGGTCCAGGTGGAGGTGTCACCGCTATCACTGGTGCTATCGCTTATATTTTCATCTATGTAAGTTTTCCAGGCATTTATATCCGGTCCGGGAGGTTAACAATCCAGCCACATGTAGTGTTTATTCAGAGACTCTATATGGTAAATCCACAATGATGATCCATGATAACACCATTACTTATCAAATTTTCATCACTATCGCAATGTTTTTCCAAAGAGACCTTTATTTGGACATGGAAATGATGATGAAGCCACTTTCTCCCAAATTTTCCACCAATCAGAGCTTAAAATTGAGGGTAATGTCCAATCCGGAGCAGTCAAAGATCAACAAGTGAACAGAAAGTTCTATGTGTGTCTGAAAAAAATAGAAATAATGGTCCTCTATGGCTGGAATAAAGCCAAGAAGCTGAGTTAGAGTTGGTTTTGTGAGGATAGGAGGTAAATAGTAGCAGAAATAACTGGAAATGAGAAAAAAGTGTAAATAGTTTCTGTTGCGTTTGTTTTCCTCCTGAAACCCAAGACTGAGAAAATGATCTGCAGATGAGAAAAGGCTTGGCCACTGCTGATCTGTTAGTAATAAATTCTATTTTCTTGTTCTATTGATACATTCATTTTCCATAATTTTGGCCTCATAATCTGACAACTGAGGCTGTCCTGGAAACATCATGTCTGCATGTTGACTGGGATTAAAAGAGTTGAGCTTCTACATGAAGTTTTACATTAAAAAAACAGAAACAGATGGACCAAAAATGGCAACAAATGGCTTGGAGTTTTAACCAAGTTTCAGACACTGATCAGGACATTAAATCCCGGTTTGGATCAGAATTTTCTGTGTTCAGCTTCAAAACAACTTCACTACAACATGAGCTGAGCTGAACATCTTCATACATATGTGCCATCTATGTCCGTGCATGTGTGTCTCCAGCCTCAGTGCCCATAAATCAAATCTCCTGCCGTGCATGTGCCTCCACCCCTGCTGTGCAAATTTGTCCAATTAGCCACGGCCCCCGGGGAGTGTGAGCACGCAGACACACACCCACATACACACTCAGGCCCCCAGAATGCAGTGTGAAATGGGGCTCTGACACAGTGTGAGGATTAAGCGACAATAAAATGCATTTCACGGCTGCAGTTCTTTATAGGACTGGCCTCCATAGAGCTTTGGCCAAAACAGCCCTCGCTCCGCCCCTCTAATCCGTGCCCTCTCTATTCAAATACACACGCACACACAACAAATCCACACCCTGGGGAAGACTGAGCAAGATGTTTTCCTAAATGAAGTTGTACACATCCATCTCTGGCAGCAGATTAGTCGCTTTCTGTCATGAACGAAGCAAAAGCTGATGAAACATCATACATTCCCAGCTTTGATCAGGAATCACTGGTTGACATTATTTAAGTGAGAATTTCACAATATATAACTACATTTTCCTAATAATAATAATAATAATAATAATAATAATATATCAGAATTAAAATCTGTTTCACTGTATTTTTCTAATACCATTCTGAGGGACATGGACTGTTCACTTTAGCCTGTGAAGCTGTACATTTTGTCAGTTTAGCTAAATATTTAGGAAAGGGAAAACAGAAATAATTGCCAGAAGAAATGATTGCTGGATTTCAGCATGCCGATTAAGATCAGACACTAGAGCCCTTTGTGCAGGTCTTCTGAAATTTTGCTACGCGTTTGCAAGATGCAGTATGTAAGTAACCAGTAGGTTATTAGTTATTAGTAGACCATTTTAAGGTCAACAGCGGTATAAAAAATAATGGTTTACGGTCCTTCCAGACCATCTAAGATACATCACAGAATCCGTTCCTGTGTGAGCTTTTTCTGTGAGAAAATTGACCTCTTCATTGTGTACGTGTTCTTTAAGTTATATGTATGGCGTGAAGTTATTGGCTAGCTTTAGTGAAGTATTAGTATTAAGTGATACCCTTTGGATAATAGACATCTGAAAGTGATTAATCAATAGCATGAAGAAAGGAGCATGTGTCAGTTGTCATGTTGCAAGAATCAACAACTTCCAGCAGGTTGGATGATTTCAGCAATGAGGCCAGATAGCAACCGTCCTTCCTCTTCCTCTTCCTCCTCGTCTGCAGCTGGATTAAACTCCAGTGCATCCTTACTAAGTGTCGTAATTAGGCCCGGGAACCGAAGGCGGTGCAAGGGCCTATTGAAATCCAAGCGTTTTTTATTCCGCTTCTTCTTATTATTCTCCTCAAAACTCTAGGGCTTTTTTGGGGGCCTGAACATGCTCGAAAACTAACCAAATTTTGCATACCCTCCTTTGGAATGTGTAAAATTTTATATTTTGGGGTGCCAGGGACTGTTCGGGCAGCGTCACCTATTTTTGGTTCCCTGACACTACATGTCATCGATCTTTATGAAACTTGATACACATGTTCTAAATGCTTGGGTGAACAAAAAAGCCTCTTGGACCCATGATCCAAACCCGGTTGACCATTTTGTGTCAAAGTCGCCATTTTGGCATTTTACTCTTGCGCATTTGAAACTTGTCTTAGGGATTTTATCGTAGAGTCACCAAAATGGGTCGTAATGTTCAGAAGGCATGTGTAATTAAAAGTTATCAAAAAATTTCTCAAAAGAGTAACGGCCTAGTGGGGGCGTGGCCTCAAAGTTTGATGCCATGAAAAACGAAATCGATATAACTTCCATATAAAACAAGGTATCTCGACCAAAATGCACACGTATGATGCCGGTCCCATCATGAACACATTTACATATCAATATTTTGAATACGAATAAGCCACGGCCCCTGGCGACAAGAAGTCATGTTTTTCAGTCAAATCCCCATATCTCTAAAGTTTTTGGTACAAGCAGGTCAAAGTTGGGTGAGAGAGCAGAAAACAAGTGGGTGAAGATCTCCAATGAAAACTGTTGCTCTAGGCTGCAGAGCCAGGGCATGGTGTCATGGCCATCTTTGATATGCTGCCGTGACATCATAAATCCTTATAAATCCCTCAGACTTTATCCGATCACCATCAAACTAACATGGATGGATCAATATCTGGCCCTGAAGTCGGCCATCTTGAAATGAGTGTCATTTTTGGGGTCATTTTGGCCTTTTTCTTGTCCCGGCATTTGAACCACCTCGTCCTACAGATTTCATCATACTGACCTCAAAATTGGTGTGAACACTCTCAAGGCATGTGTGATGAAAACTTATCAAAAACTTTCTCAAAGGAGTTGGCGTTCAGCGGTGGCGCCCGCTTGAACTTTGATGTTTTGCCCACAAGCACGATTCTTTTGTATCTCTTACATACAACACCCGATCTGTACCAAACTGAACATGGGTCAGTCCAGTTCCATCCAGACTACAACCACGTCTCCAGATGATGCCACAACATTAGCCCCGCCCCCTGGAAACCGGAAGTGACTCCTCTTAAGGCCTAAATGAGCTGCATTCATAAGAAGAACTATACTATATTAGCTCACATCACTTAGTCATGATTCCAGACAGCTTATGAGGGTTTTTACATTAACTCAGGTGCTGGACAGACTCTGGCAGAGAGGATGAACAGTTGTTGCTGCACACTCCTGCATGACCACATATGCAACTGCTGGTGAGGGTGAGAGAGCGATGGCCGGGAGTTGGTTGGGGGACGCGGCGGTGCAATAGGCCAAGCGGCGCCGTAGGTGCGAAGGCCTTCATCGCCGCTTGTGGCTTTACTTCACAGTTGCATTTTTACTGGTTTCTGTCTCTTGCAGATGTTTCCTTCATGTTTTACAGAGGTGACCCAGAATGAACCAGGATCTGTCTGGTTGAGCTCTAGTAGCTTTTCTCTAAAATGAACTCGTGTAAAGTACCTGTGCAGGTAAGTGACTGACCACGGTTCCTCTGTGACTGGATGTAGAGGTTTGTTAGGTGGCAAGAACATGATGAAAACATCTGAGTCTGACAAATATGAGCCATGGTGCTGAACGCATCTCTCATACTATGATCAAGTTCTTTTATCAACCCATCTCAGTCTGTCTATCAATTATAGTATAGGTTGAGATTACAAGACTGACTTTGCTACTCATTAACAAAATGTTCTATTTTCTGTTGAGTCTATCACACAGCAGTATTCAATTAGTAATTTGCTTTGATATGGACCAAATATCAAATTATTCAAGTGGAATTGGTCCTCGGCTCTTTATAAATAGGCCCCGCCCACAGAAATCACTTGTCCGGTCTGTTACCATGTCCTGGTGCAAGGACTGGTTTACAGCCTACAAATTCAGCAACTTTATCCATCTGAGTTTGAAGACGCAACAGATATCTAATCTATTATTCTGTAATACGCCCCCTAGTGAAATCATCTGGTAACAGGCATGCATGTGAATAATAACGCTCACGATGGAGCCTGTGACCACGAGGTTAAAAAGCAAGTTGGTCTTAAATGGAGCAAATCTGATGATTGTTTCTGTTATTTTAACCACACTGATGTTTATATATTTTCATATACATATATAAAAAAATCTCAGGGTTTAGTGGTGACGACTATGACCCCCCCCCCCACACATACTCTGCTCCAGATTCAGCTTCAAGACGTAAATAAAAAACATTTCATTCTTTGCAGGGCACACAAGAAAACATGTTTTTTTACTATTTATTTCATTATTATATCAATAACAATAACCTAGATACCAGAAAGGCATTTTTGCTTCATAAATGACTTAAACAATTAAATGATTAAAACTGTAATTTTCTGTTGATCATCTAATTGATTGATTGGATTATTGCTAAAGCACCAATCGTGATCCTTATTAGTTCCAATGTTTTCACTCCATAAATAGCAATCTGAACACAAAGGTAACCCAGAGAATCTTTGAACATAAGACTCCAAAAAGCTAAATATGAGTATTTGTTCGCTCGCTGCAGATGTCTTTACAATGAAGAGAAAGATTTATTTCCAGTTTTGCATCACTTGTCGCCTCGCCACTTCCCCTGATGTCAGCATATGATTGCATTTTGTGTGTGGATGTACATGTGGATGCAGACAGTAGTCCTGTGGTGATGGTCAGGGTTAAGGCTCTTATATGGAGGATAATCCAGGATGGCTCGGACGTCTTAACTCACCCCTTCAACACACAGGGTGTTACTGGGTGGGTTAAGGGGTAAAGGAATAGGCAGAGCTGTGAAAGGGAGCCCGATACTTCGGGGGTCTACACTCATAAAGCTGCAGCCAAAAATAGAAATCATGTTGATTGATTAATGAAATATTCTTGCACATGTGTCTTTTGTGTTCCATCAGTTAAAGGAGGAAAGTAAATGAGTTAAAGGTGAGTAACAGTTTGGAGCTGTTACAAAAAATACAGAAATTAGGGAAATTAATGAGGTAGATGTAAATGTTCATTTATACAAACAGCAAAGAAGGAGAATTGGTTGATGAAATATTAAAAAAGAAAAAAATTTGAGGATGTAAAGAATGAAAAGAGTATGAATAGTGGCTGACTGTGTTCTGGCCTGCAGATGAAAAAGTAGTGTTTGTGTGTGATTTGACAGATCCAGAGGGAGCTTTATCAGGCGAGGTAAATCGGCCTAAACCTGGTGCTAATGTCTTGCTGGGGGTGTGGGAGAGATTAATAAGGACCCGCTCCAAAAGGCTTTAGCTGCGCCGCTAAGATTCTTAAACCGCCTAACCTCCCCTGGCGCCAGGCGAAATCCAAAATGTCCCTGAATGTTGATACAAAAACACTTGCATAAATGTCGTTTTCCATCGCACCACCAATTCCATTTTCTGTGTTCGGCTTTTTGACTTCTGAGGAAAACTGTTTAAACATCTGCATCCCCCCCAAAAAGAGGAGTCTTATAAATAATGAGCATAAATGCCAGATGTTTGAGCTGTAAACTGTTGTGTTAAGAATTAATTCAACATAAATAACTGTAAATATGAATAAAAAAATGGGTTTTTATTAGTTTAAGAGCAGATTGAGACGTGACTTCAGTCACACCTCAGGAGTTGAGTAAAAAATTGAAATGTGATAATTATACTTATTGCTTTCTTCCAGATAAGGCAGAAGCAGTGTGACTTTTTAATCCAGTGAAAAACCTCTTAGCATGGAGTCCAGATGGATGGTTTGGCATGCAAAATGTCTCTGTTTGGTACCAGAGACCAAGACAAAAAATCCCTACATTCAGCCTGTGTTTCTTTGTCTAAATGAGATCAAATTTCATTTGAAACAGCATCAAGAAACCTTGTTAAAAAACTTCCTGACAAGCTCAGGGAAATCTTGATGTACGCTGTTTGATGAAAACAAATAAAATGAGTTAGACTTCAAGTTTTTGACAAATAAACTATTTTACTAATTACATGAGACTTGGGTTCATTTAATGAAGACAAAGTCTGGCCTCCTCACCAGGAAAAGAAATCCTGATTTCAGGAGCAAACAAAGAATTCTCAATACGTGTGCATGAAGAAATTACATTAATCACTTTAAAAAGTGAAATTAAATGCTTAAATGTCTGAATTTTCTTTTCACTGGTAAGATAAGACTATGGAAGAATGAGATTTATCCTCCCTGGAAGCAAAGACTGGATGTAATTTGTGGAAATAACTTGAAATTGGATTAGGAGGAATGGAATGTTCTCGGAATCGGCTGCTTTTTATGCCGACGATACAATAGTGATATTAGCTGTTAATAAATGAGAAATCTATAATTTTCTGTTTGTTGGTGAGCTGCTTTCACAGAAGAAATGAATGTTATCAACATAAGCACTGGCAAGTGACTACAGGCATCTCATGACATGTTAATAAGGAAGTGGTGAAAACACTACAGGAGAGTTAAAATCTTTGCTAATTGTTAACAGATGGCAGTTTGGTCTGAATTTCCCCGGATTTTCAATATTCCAGCAATTATTCTAGTCTTTTAAATCCTTTTATCACTTTGCCCCTTTCCGTCCCAAGATTCATTAAAATTATCACCTAATCCCATCTTATGTTAAGTACCTGTCAGTGGATGAGTGTAATTTGGTTGTGTCCAGTGTGTTGGGATAGAGGAGCAGGCCCTGACCTCATCTGTGCTGGGTGGGATTGAGACACAAATCTGGATCATTACTGAGTCACAACAACAGCTCGCCATCCTCTCCCGCTGGTAGTGACTGATAATCTTTGTTTTTGGATTTCCAGCTCTGTATTTGCTCGACACACATACAAGAGATTGGCAAATGAAGGGGAAGGGCGATGATTATGGGATGCAAATCATGATTGCTAATCGTTGAGTCAGTGTTCAACAATTAGACATTCTTTATCAAACTGAATGAAGTGATTATATGGTCATTTATGATTCCAGAAGATCTTTTTAAAAAGCATATATCAAATAAATGAGAGTTTATCATGAAGGTGTTATCCAGAGTTATCCAGTTTATTAGATTATGATAGAATACCATGCAGAGTAAAATGCTAAAATAAATCAAATACATTTTCAAATATGTTATTTTGACCCCATTTTAATGGACGATGGGTCAAAAACAACATAGCAAAGGCTGAAACTAAGAAACTATTTAAAGTCAGCAAAAGTCTGACTTTAAAAAACAGAAGGATGGACGAGTCCTGCAGAGCTTTGAACAAGAAATATAAATAGAAGATTTTATAACAATAAGATATTGACATGATTGTGGAGAAAATTATCAACTCAAAGAAGCTTTCAGAAGGAGAGATAGTGAGGGGTACATCGCTCTGTGTAAGACCTTGTTTAACAAAGTGGATGAACTCTGGGTGCAAAGCCTAAACTGAAAACTGAATATCTGTGATATTCAGGCCATGTGCATGCAATAATAAAAACAGACAGATCTGCAGCAGAAATGCTGACATGGGCCGAGAGACACCTGATTTTATATAACCACATACACGTATGGATATATGCACATATGAAAATGTAAAAAGTTGTATTCATCTATACTTGTTTTATAACATTGATTTTCTTTATATTATTTTATCCTTTTTGTTTTATTTATTTTATCTGGGGGCTATACTTTAATGCAAAGGCTTTTAATAGCAAGTTCGTATTAAATCAAATCATAAAACATGTTGAAATACATTATAAAATGCATCAGCTAGTCTTGCCATGCCACTGTATGGTACTAAAATGTGCTCTAAACATTACAACATTTTTTAAAAAGTACCGTAGCTTGTTACAGCTATTATGTTGCTCAGAATAAATGTCTGGTTTTTCAGGTTTATTTTGGTGAACTCTGAACCGGTAATTAGCTGGATTAGCTTTACTGGATCCCTACAAGATCTGAAAACTGCTCCTGATCGTGTCTGTCCTTTGACACTTTGTGGTTTCAGAGTGGGTTTCAGCCCCACCTGGGACTAGATGTGGGGTTTGTTCTTCTGACATCCTACAGAGTTAAATTGCTCCACATAGCCGATGTTCACAGCATTAACATCTCGTCCCAACTGTTAGATTAGCTGACATCAAACGATTTATTTCACAAAACATCCTGAAATTTGATGTAAACTGGGTTTTTACTGAACTTGCCGTCTTTTCCTCAAGAGACTCTTCCTGTCCTTTTTTCTTTATCTCTCCACAGCAACCGCTCTTTAGTCTCCAGTTGTGCTTTAAGGTTGCCTATGTTGGTAATATAGTTCTGTTTGAGGTGGCTTATGTATTTTGGTTCCCCCCTAATGAGAGATCAAAGTGTTGGGGTCCCGACCTCGAGAGGAGGCAGTGGGAGGAGTGCTTTAAATCTCTGCACTTCCCATAAACTCCCCCACTCTTCTCTCTGAAACACAAATACATGCAGACCCAAACATACGGTAAAGTCACACAGATGAACTCTTTCAATATGAGACAGATGCATAAAACTCTGTTACACTTAAATCTGTGTTCTTTAAGCGCGTTAACATTTTACATAACAGTCCCGGGTAATGATGGCTCTGTGGTGATCAAACCAGGAACATCCTACACAGCTGGAAAGGGACTGTAGCATAAATCAAACATGCTAATCAAAATAATACATTCATTTTTTTCTTTTCTTATGACAACAAATGAATATGTTCAGTCAGATGAAGCTGGATGTGTCCTGTGACAGTGGCAAAGAGACATGAAGCCTTCACATATTACAACCCCTTGCCTACAGGATGGGGATCGATGAAGGCCAGCACTTAGAGAACAGACACAGACGGGGTATTGTGAAGGGAATGTCAAGCCGCTGACAACACCGTGGGTAAACACACATAGGACTATTCACGGCTGTACGCATACATCATCACACACCTACATGTTCATATGAAGATACACAGTGACTCACACACACTAATGTATGCACTCACACACACCTTTGACATGTAGACGCATCAAGCGGGAGAGGGCCTTTGGCTTTGGGAGGTGTAATATTTCAGTAATGTGATGGAGTTTGATCCAGGGTGTCCAGTGTCCCATAGAGCTGATGTTTTATTAGCACAAAGAGCACTCAGGGGCTCTCCAGTTCTCACACTCACACACAAACACATACACTTGTCTGTACAGTCCAATAACCACAGCAGATTCTACAGCTACGCATGCACACAAAGACTGTGCTTGACTGCAAAATACAAACACCATCTTTCATACGGAGGGTCCACTCCACCAACTTCATGTGTCAGAATAGTTTCACTGATTTAATTCTGACATATCATTCAACTTCCTCCTATTAACCTAAAAATACATGGTCTTGGGGTAGCAATAAATCCAAAAATAGTTCAGAAAGAAACTAAATGATTATCTGCGGGTTAAGATTAAATTTGTGGGTATATATAAAACTCACAGCCACTTTGGCGGGGGATGAATTAGAAATGTGTGCTAAGCAGGCAGGGGGCAGGACTTTAACTTGATGGGAACACCATGCAGCCAATCACTTGCTAGGAAGATGTGATGGAAAAGAAGGAAGGGAGGCAGATACTCCAGAAACAAAGTTGGGGTACAAAACGACGACAGCTAGCCGGACATAAATGTGAGCACATCACAGAAAATAAAACAATAGTAACGCTTTTCTGGAACAACACATGCTTAAAATAAGGCTTTTATTATAATGTGATGACTGGACGATGTGAATAACTAGACTGGTTAGTAACTGGTTGGTAAGTCCCTTATTGGAAAAGCTGCTGAGGGAATGCTGCTGCTGATGTTCAGCATTTTCATGAAAAACATTAATAAAAACAATTCAAAGAAACATGTAGGATTAAATGCATTCAGTTGCATTTATAATCTGGTTTATTTTCCCAGGGAAAAAAAAAAGGCTAGTGGCGAATCTGATTGGCCGGTAACTTTAAGAATCTACCTGCCACATTAGCTGCTGATAAAAAGTTCATTTAGGAAGTGCACACATACTGGACTTCCTGCACATCTAAAGCTAAATGCACAGCTAACAGGATGTGCTAATGGATGGAGCACATGTAAGGTGACAAATACAGTCTATATCAGACATTCATAAATGAGCTAGAGCTTGAATTTTCAGACAGACAGATCTACATATTCCATGTCTCCTTTATTAATAAACATTCCCAGAGAAAGATGTGAAATGTTAAACATTCAGGTCTGATATTCAACTAAATTTGAAAATAAAGAATGTTAAAAATAAAAAAATTCTTGAATAGGCCTAAATTAATATATTTTTCATAATGCTGGTGCACACGGTGTATTGTGGTCACATAAAGTATGAACAAATGCTGTAAAGAAAGAACAACAGCAGCACCAGTCAGACCAGTTCTGGCCTTGTAGGCCTGGATGTTATCAGGAGAAAAACTAAACCAGTTAGTTGTTGTTTGAGCTCCTCATGTCAATTCTCTGTTCAGGGATTATTTTATTGTATTGAATTGGGCCCCAAGCTTCCTTCTGGTAATGTCACTTCTTTAAAAAGCCAACTACTATTATTTCTTCATAACAGGAATTATATTTCTTTTGATATGCAAATTACCCATAACCTTTAATTTATTAAGTAATTTGCCACAGACCTCTTGAGACACTTGAGGATGAATAAAAAACCTCCAGGCCTCAGTATTAGACTGATCCATGAACTACGGCTTTACCAGAAATAAACAACAGTATGGAGTTTTAATGGAATTTTACTTTCTGTGATGCTTTACTTAATTATTTCAGAAGCTTTTCCACCCTCATAAGAATAAACTCCCAGGAGAAAACACATGATACAAGTTATTCCAAATATTCATGGGCTAATTGCATCTGATTGTCAAAATGCATTGATTATGTGGAAGCTGCCATATGGTCTAAAAGTGCTGATACTGGATCTACTCCTGCCTCTGCAGTAGCCTAGTTAAGTCTCTATACCATTCCCCTGGCTATATCTAGAAAACAGTCAATGTGAAATTTGAACAACTTCATGTCAGTGTGCTTTTTTTCCTTCATTTTCCCAATATCGATATGCTCTTTTATAGCAAACACTATCAGGGGAACATCAGTAGCTTGGGTATTGACAGAGAAAGGAGGGCCCGGATAATGCATAGACTGTGACTGCAGAGTGGATCATATTAACACATCTTATCGATGTGGCTTTTAACAGATATCATATTCATGCTCAGCATGTTGTGTGGACATGGTCCATATGAACTGGTGATGTAGCTCAGAGTTTCATCTTGTGATCACATAATAGACTAATGACATTATGAAATCATCATATTATGTGAATCATACTCATAAGACTTGCATTTGCTTTTCACTGACACCCACAGAAAAAGCAGTGTCTAACTGGAAGTTGGCCTGGAAAGCAAAACAAATCACTTTTGATTTTACCTACACTTAACTATGATGAACAGAAGAGGAAGGGATGCACCTTGACACAACATGCCCAAACTTTTTGGACAGTCTTATTCAGTTTGGAAATGATTTGTGTAAATGATTTGTGCTGCCACAACTTCTGGTCTTGTGATCATGTATGACATGAAATAATGCATTGCATGAGTCATCATAAGACTTGCATTTGCTTTACGGATACCCAGGGAAACTATTAACAGCCCTAGGGACAGATTTACGGTCTGTGCCTGGCAGATACAAGAGGATGCTGTCTCATCACCAAAAAAAAAAACAAAAAAAACCTCCCAAACAACATTTAGATTACTCTTTAAGTGCCCCCTGATAGACCAACTGATTAAATTAGTTTAGCTGGGTTATCAGCGTCTTGTGGTAATCTGCTAGATCCTTGATTTTGTGTTTTTTTTATGTCCATCTTTGGTGCTGCTGTGGTGTTTGTGTTTGCCTCCATCTGTGCTGGTAAGAGCTCATTACTTATTGGTGATTTTGCTGTGCCCTCACAAGCGACCAGTCCTGCCCTTCCTTTCGGATCATCTGTGCATGCAAAGATTTGGGGGTTATACTTTAACACAAATTCATCAAAAGAATGGTGAAATAAACCATTCTTAGTGAACAGGAAAAGCTTGCAAACAGTACGGAGATGATATAAACTGTCAGTGCATTCATTCATGATGCGTATTTAAGATAAATTAATTAAAGGTCTTAATGACAAACAATGTCTTACTGATATCTATTTAATAAATGTGTGTAATTCCCTTGCAAAGTATCCTAGCCCATAATCTAATAATTCAGCAATACTGGAAAGTGATTATCCCATTTATCTTTGATGTAAAAAATAACTTTTCAGTCCAACTCAGAGGCAGGAAGTCAGGTCGGCCTATATGAGTGTGAGTCGCGTGCTTTCAGCTAATGCACATTTTCTCTGCTATAAAACACACACACACACACAGCTGTAGTAGTGCAGTTTACATGCATCTTCTGGTATATGTACCTGTGACCAACTTTCACTGGACTCAGTCTTCTTTGGATGAGGTTTTGTGTTTCTGTCGCACTTATGAGACTCAAAAACATGTTCTTTTATATTATTCTGCCTCATCTTGTAATGAGTTTTATCTCTTGGTTAAGGCGAGACACGTCAGGCAAAATGTTGGAGATGTGCATCCGTGACCAATATAATGTATGTCAAATTCCTCTTTGGCTTTTCATGGGACTTATAAAGTCAAAAGGCCAAAAGAAACGTGTTTAAAATGTTCTCAGAACTGGAATAAAGGTATGCAGTCTTGAAAAAAAAAGGGAAAAGTTTTGTGAATCCCTGCACTTCATCTAAAACCTACCAGAAACACAACAGCACAGTATGAGGAAATAAATCTCTCCATCTTGTCAAATTGGATGTTTTATAGATGTTCTATGAATGTTTCTATGAATCTGATTGGATCTGATGTCTGTAAATAGTGCTTTAGACTAAAAATTGTTGAATTTTACATCCAATTATCTAGAGGTCATTGTCTCAGGAAGTCTGTTGGTAGTAGATGTGTGAGCGTGAGACTGTTCCTGAGTTTGTGTCCAGATGAAGCTCCTACGCATGCTGTGTTATACATACTTCAGCTTTCATGTGTTATAAATGTTCTGCTTTGTTGATTTTATGAAGCTGATTAGATCTGATGTCTCTACATAGTGGTTTAGAATAAAAAGGAGTTGAATTTTACAATCCAAAACTTAAAAGGCCATTTTTCCAAAATATTTTTTTCCCTCATACTCTGGGTTAAAAATCTCACCTTCAGCATCACATCCAGACACCAAATCCTCCAGTTCTACTGCTGTCTGTGTTTATAAAGTTTTTACAGAGGGGTTTTATTAAATCTCATTTGCAGCCTGATTTATAGAACATTTCATCCCAAAAGCATGGCCAAAATTGAGGTTTTCCTATTTGATGATAGTATTTTCTAAATTGTGAGATAATGAATAAAGATATCCAAAATTCCTTTTATAATCCTTTGACCCCAATATGTCAACAGAATGCAAAAAGAACTTTAAACCTGGATTAATCCAGTGGTCAGATTTTTTCCTAGTAATGTAAATTAGCATATTTTTGGCCGTATATTACCTAATTTGCATATATAAACATAACATTTCAGGAAACTTGCAATATGAATAATAATAGACTTTATGTGAGGAATATATCAGGAAAGTTTTTATGTGATAGCTGTTAATTATACATTTTCTCCCTATGTAGCTGTAATGTCTCGTCTTAAACATCATCTATCAAATTTTGTATATCGTTAGCCTAATAGCATAATTTCCTCAGTCATATTTTAAGGTTTTATGGCAATGATACACAGTGTCTCAGCAGTATTAGGAGAGCAAAATTAGGCAGATATCATAACTAGGATTAAATGTGATATGAGGCTAACGATATGTGTTCCACACCTTGACTTTAATGATGGTGCTCTGGGAGTGTTTTTAGGATAACCGTAGCACCATCTCACAACAACTGGCTGGATGCTGACAAACCCTGATGATGACATGAGCCATGAAGTGGCAACAATACGCCCTGACAGCAGACACAGCACCCTCCATAACCCTCACCAGCATACCCCCGCGCCCTGTGTTTCTGATGGATTAGTTCATGTCTATAGGGTCACACAGAGATGGGCCAGCTCAAAGGAAAAGAGGAGGGGGTGAGCGCTGAGGAGTGTTTGCCCCGTCTCACCTCTCCTGGCCTTTGGGGTGGACTGTGATAGGATTGGGCCTATCTGAGCCAGAGGGTAGATAATGAATGAGGGTTTGTGTGTGTTTGTGCGTGTTTGTGTGTGTGTGACAGGGCCTGCTGACAGTGCCAGGAACATGTGTTATGAATTTATCAGATGGGGCGCCCGGGCCATCATCGGGTGGACGGGGGTCCAGTTCCAAATGTTCTGCCCTGCTGGGATGATCGGCATGCATGGCAGCTACCTGACCCTCCCCATACACACACTGACAAGCTTCCCCAGTGCTCGACACTTTAGACTGATTGGGCTAGCAACTGCAACAGCTGGCTGAGGATTAAGGCATGGCCAGATTCAGCATGTATGTATTTCTCTGCGTGTTAGTGTGCGAGTATATATGTGTGGGTGTGAGTGTGTAGTACTGCAAAGGGACTAGCTGGTCCCTCTGGCACCTGTCGCCTAAACCCAATCCCTGCCCTCCTAAGCTGGCTGGATGAGCAGAGCCCAGCTCTCCTCTGGGACCCTGCACTCCTGCACTAAAGCAACGTCAGGCTAAGTTTATGAGTTCAGCTGGGCAGCAGGGGCATAATGGGGGCAACTGGGGGACAACCAGAAGTGGGACTGAGGATGGTGGTGGGTCTGAACAGATGTGGAGGACACGACGAAGCTGAAGTCTGGAAACTAAACCTGACACGTCAACGATCCATGAGTGACCTGGACATCCCCGCTGCTACCCCCCCGGGGAAAAAATTATTAGGGCAAAACAGCTTATGTGGATCAACCTGCTATTAATGGGACTTATAACACATGAGGGTGAAAAGGGTCTGACAATTTTACGCCTACATCTGTGAAACAGCGTGAACACGTATAATGAAATATTGGCAAGGGAACACACACATGGATCCATTTGGAAATCGTTCTGGTGAGAGAAGGCAGCACTCAGCTCTCAGCACCCTGCCTACATCTTGTCTGATGACTCTATTTTCAGACCCTCTGTACATCTTCCTTTTCCTTTGAGTTGCTGCAGACTTGCCAGAGGAACGACATGGGACCACCACCACCCTTGTTCATCATGGCAATGTTCAACACTCAGCATGGTGAGTTAGCCTCAATACACAATTCTGGAATTTTGTCTTTACAGTTGAAGACTAGAAAATGGCTCATGAAGTTCATATAGTTTCATTACTGAGGTGGTAAAGTGGACTTTGTTTCTGTCTCATAAGTCACTTAAAATCAAGGATCTCACGTCATAACTCACGCTAAAGCCATGTTTCCAACAGAGCGCCCAGCTCAGGACAAGAATTGTTTGGTTCGGTCAACCATGATCTCTGTTGTGTTTCCACAGCAACCGTACCCTTACCTGGTAGCTGGCATACAAGCCGGATAGCAATGGAAGCCTCAGCTACTTAAGAGAGTGATGTCATATCGGAGTGACGCCTTTTTTGAATCATAACGACCCAGAAACTACGGAGGGGAATGGAGAACATCCGGCAGATTGTCTTCTTTCTTCTTGACATGTGGCTTTAAATAACCTTAAATCCACCGTATAATTAAACATGGAACTGTTCCTGCTTTGTTGTTACTGCACACAGGAAGTAATGATTCTTCAAATCAATCAATGAATTGCTGTGTGACAAGCGCCACCCTTTAAAATCAGATCAGTTAGATTGGGACCCAACGGAAGGGTCCCAAAAAAGTAAGACCCTTCCCAGTTTTTTGAGGGGGATTTTTTGGCTCAAGTGGCCTCTATTTGACAGAAGCTGGACAGAGAAGGTGGTCAGGGAGAGCGATGAATGACAAGCAGCAAAGGGTCCCAGGCCGGGCCTGATCCTGGGCCAGCTCTTACAGCCTCTGCACATGAACTCAACCAGTTGAACAACATGTTGCCCCACCCTTTCCAGCTTTTACCTGAAGAAGCGTTAAAATAAATGCGTACTGACCCTCCTCATACTGAGCCAGACCCCTTGGTGGAAACGGGGCTAGAGAGACGACGGACATGAGGGAATTATTTTCAGTGTATATCATATGGTGAGAAGGTAATCATGGATGTGGTTGCACTGCATATGAATGAAGATATGGTGCCTTTTTTGTACGGTGGAAAAGCACAACTTTATCCATAACGTGTTGTAGCCTACACAAGGAACATTTACATCCTAAATCATGCGAAGTTTAATTAAAATTTTGTTTGCACTATACCAGTCCTACTGGCCAAAATTCATTTAGTCAACAGGTTCACAAGATATATCTTGTGTTATTGGATTGGTCTTTCAGGTGTTAATGCACCATAAATGCATGGCAGACACACAAGATCCATATGCAGAGACCATGGAAAATGGAGGTACAAACTATTTTCTTGTAGTCTAGTCATGGGAAAGTGCTTAATGCCAAAACTATTTACAATAAATAAAAAGGCCTTTGCATAATGCTGGGAAGTGAGATATGAACAAAATGGTGTCTAGAAACACACATGGAGACAATCTGATGTCAGGTGTGAACTGTCCACTTCTGATTTGATCATCCGTGACACATGTTAATGCCAGCTGTAAAAAAAATGGCACAGATAATGGGCAACATCCGACTTGGGAAAACTGGGGGGGGGTTCTGACACTTCCTGACCTTTTCAGATGCGTAACAAGGTGGCCATAAATCCAGCTTTGGTTAGCCCAGCTTCTGCTGGAAGACTTTCTGAAAACGTGTGGAAAGTATTTTACCTCCACAGAAGAATGCTGCAAAATCTTTCACTGAAACTCCAAATATCTCTATGGAAAAAAAAAATGAAGACAGATCTTCACCACAATCCATAACATTGCTGGAGTGGTTTACCTAAAACAATAGATGAACACTTCTGATGTGACAACACTTCAGAGGGAACAAAAAAATATACATATAATTTTTTTTTTTTAGCATAACTAGAAGTCCTATACCAGTTTATGAAAAGAACTTATATGATGGTTGTTTAATAGTTTTTTTAGTACTTAATTTACCATAAGCCATGGAGATGTGTCCTACCAAACAACCCTGTAACAGTATGAATTCAATAGACGTAGCTTCAGATGAGTTTTAATCACAATATTGTAACTGTGTAAGGCCTGAATTATCCACACCACTTCTATCTTAGCATAGCACTATGTAACTTTCTGACCTTAAAACTCTGAACTTCTGACTCGTTCTGATGGCACACTGACATTAATTATGTTGTTGCCTAGCAGTGTCCTGAGGCTGAGAAATCACTTCACTACTTTATTTTCCACCCTGCTGCTTTACAGCATCATTTCACTTTATGGCACAATGACACACGCCAGCAACTGGATATCAACATTATGGACATTTTGGACATCACCATGGTGATTCACCAAAGCAACCCAAGAGGACATTATTGGAGGATGAGAGGAAAAGAAAGAGAGAAGAGATAAGACAAGGGTCAACATCAGACTTACTTTTACTGGTTGGAAAGATCTCAGAGAAGAGACGGAATGAAGATGATGCTGGATTACCCATCGGGGGGAGATCTCACTGAGAAAATCTGACAAAGTTCAGTTGTTTTTCCTTTTAAAGGCTTTACTTTAACTTAAAAAGGGTACCAGTGGTGCTGCTGGTCACTTGAGGGTAGAAATAAATTAGTGCAAAAACATTCTGTAATACATGTCATAGGTGAAACACAAATTCAATCAAAGTTATTTCACACCTATTCCTTTTATAATTGGCCAAAATTTGAATATTTATCTCCACTCTGTCTATATGCGGAGAGAAGTGCTCTCTAAAAAACAGTTTCTCGATTGATTTAATTTAGAAAATGAAATTCTATTTAGAAAATTTTACATTTAAAAAAATGTTCTTGTCATGTTATGATCAATAATTTCCCCTTGAGGAACAATAAAGCCTTTTTTTCAATTTGATTTGATGCACTTTTACTGACAGTAAGTAACACTAGGAATTGGGGAACATATAATGCGTTTAAAACAATACAAATAAAAGCTGTTGAATCATTTCTGTGGTTCAGACACACACATCAACAAGCATGAGAAGTTTTAGGATTATTGTGGATTAATGCCACAACATGTCATGAAATGTATTTTTAGAGAGGTGCTGTTAGTACTTTTGTGTCCGGCATGTGTAGCCCTGCGAGGTTTAGTCATGTTTGGCCTTCTTGTGCTGCTGCTTTGCTATTGGCTGGTTTAATCAACTGTGCATGAATAGGTGTGTGTGCATGTGCGTGTGAAGTCGGGTGTTTTCTGGCCCTGGGCAGCTCAGTATGATGGAAAACAGATCCAGGTTCTGCTTCTTCTCACCCAGCTCTCACAACATCCTCAAACCAGAAACACACACACACACATGCAGGTAAGCAGGAAAACACATTACAACACAAACACACGTATGGACTCAGCACTTTAACTTGGACTGATCCACTTCTACTACTGTGTCAGATTGCACACGGGGGTAGGCCCTGGTCTAACTGACACATACACATGCATAATGACCCACACATCTCCAGCCCTGTCAAACTCTGACCGCAGCTAGATTACGTTACACCTCTGAGTATGAAAACTCATTCTGAACATAACGTCTAGCTGAGGGATCCAGGGGAACCGTCATTAAGTGAAAAAGGATAACTCGAGAAAGATAAAACATTCCCACGTCTGACACATACAGACACACTCACATGCAGGAATTTCATAAGATCGGCGGGAGTGCTAGGTGAAGCTGTAAAAGAAAAACAGGGGCTTTTTCAAAAGAGGGTTGCTCTGCACACCCTCCTACAATAATATGAGGGCATGGCTATAAATGTCACTAGTTCACCTTTCAGGCTGAGAAAAGACCACAGGACAACCTGTAATATTAGCTGGACTCATTTGCAGACAGGGAAGAGGAATCTATGTCAAATTTAAAGCACAGCTGCCAATCAAAACATTGGCGTTGGTTCACAGCCTTAACCTCTTCATGCCCGGTGTCGCAAAAAGATACAAACTTCTGGCCTTCTTTAAAAAGTGATTGATCTTTATCTAATTTAATTAATTAATTAAATTCATTTTTATTTATTTAATGTCATTAATTCATTTGATTTATTTATTTTTTTCAAATTTTGTTCCAGTTTTTTTTCCTTTTTTCCTTGTTTTTATTTAGTTTAACTGTAAATAAATCAAAGACACAGTCCTGAACTATTGACAGCTTATCCAGCATCATCTTCATCCCGTCTCTTCTCTGAAATCTCTCCAGTCATGTCTAATCTCTTGTTCTGTCTTTCTCTTTTCTTCTGATAATGTTTTCTTGTATTTCTTTGCTGAATCAGCCACGGTGTGCATTCAAAACGGCTGGTGTGTTGATATCCGTTTGCTGGTGTGTGATGTGCTGCAACGTCATGCGGCATCCCAGAAGAAAAAGTTGTATAGTGGTTTCTCAGCGTCAGGAAGCAGCTGGACAGCGATGGCTCCAGAAATGCACATAATTAATGTCATCAAACAAGTCCGGAAAGCAGAGTTTTAAGGTCAGAAAGTTACGTAATGTCTCTTTAAAGGGTTAAAGCTACGTTCTAAAATGTCCTGTACATGGGAGTATTTCGTGAGAGGGGGGGGATTTCTTCAGATTCTAAACTCCTGGAGATTTTCCTGAATGGTGGTCAAAGGGGTGATGATGATGATGATGACTTAAGAACAGGCGCAACAAAGATTACATCTGTTTGGTGAATCAGATCATTACCTGCAGCTGTACACAACTGCACATTGAATCTTGTCGAACCAAGATTCCTGTATCTTTAGGGATGATGAAGGACGATGCTCTGATATGTGAAAAACAAGGAATTAGGCTTGGGTTTTATTATCGAAATAAGTCTTTCTTTAACTCTACCATGAGGAAAAGACTTGCTCAGGCAATATTTTCAAATGTTTTAGACTACGGTGACACCATTTCTATGCATGCTTCATCATCTGTCCATCATTGCTCCCTGAGTTTCATCTGCAATTCCTGACTCAGCACACATCATTGTGCTCCTTATAATCTGGTCTCCGAGAAGTTTCTTGATACCAATAAACCTGCAAAGTCTGGAAATGCAGCTCTGAATATGATTTTATGTATTTTCCATCTATTTATAGTTTTATTTTACTGTTTTATTGTCTGCTGTGTTTTATATATGTTGACTGCTGTACCGTGCCTTTTTGGCCAGGTTTACCTCGAAAAAGAAACTGTAGTCTCAAGTGACTTCCTGGTTAATTACAGGTTTACATAAAAGGATTACTCTGTGTCATGAAAATTCAGTCACAGTGGACAACATACAAGCTCTAGCTGGGATGCACTGCCTGGAGAATTTGACGATGCAAGGAAATCCTGGAACCATGATGTGATATGAGTGATACCCGTTTTAAGAGCAAAAGTTTGAGACGATTGCATGAAACCCTTATGTTTGCTATCATAATTCTTATACATTAAATAGTCTAAATATAATGGGGGTTGTTCTTCATCATACTTCTTTCATGACAAACTAAATGTGGAACAAAGAATTGATAGACAATTTATCCTATATGGTTTAACTCCTAAAATCTCCGGCGCTCCTGAGCATCATCTCATACATTATCAGGAACCGTAGTGTGTAACTCTGATGGATAGCTTACCCTTTAAGTGATTTACGAAAGTTTTCCAGGCATTTATATCCCATCCAGGAGGTTTACAATCCAGTCATAAAATGTAGTGTTTATTCAGACTCTATATGGTAAATCCACAATGAGTGATCCACAATAACACCATTATTTATCACATTTTCATCACTATTACTGCTATGTTGCTAAGAGACCTCTATTTTGACATTGAAATGATGATGAAGCCACTTCCTGTCAAACTTTCCACCAATCAGAGAGCTTAAATTGAGGGTAATGTCCAATCAGAAGCACCCAAAGATCAACAAGTGAGCAGAAAGTTCTAAATGTGTCTGAAAAGAAGAAAAATAATGATCCTCTATGGCTG
Source organism: Atherinosoma microstoma (assembly GCA_037177055.1). Classification (NCBI taxonomy): domain Eukaryota; kingdom Metazoa; phylum Chordata; class Actinopteri; order Atheriniformes; family Atherinidae; genus Atherinosoma; species Atherinosoma microstoma. Next base: position 2,005,039 of record JBBBVU010000009.1, read on the forward strand.
GAATAAAGCCAAGAACCTGAGGTGGAGTTGGTTTTGTGAGAATAGGAGGTAAATAGTAGCAGAAATAGGTGTAAATAAAGAAAATGTGGAAATATGCAAGGAGTTTTATGGGTTAAAAAGCAATTAGGTGGGGTTTTGACTCCAGAGAGTACATTACGAGGGAGTTCTTTATGTATAACAATGAAACCTTTTTTTTGGTCCCCTTTTTAAGGTAACACGTTGATTTAACGCTTACGTTATTTCAGTTTTTTTTTTTTTTGCTGACTTCTTGAAAATATCGAGAATTTAATTCAGTTTTTAAGTCCCGGCTTTTAATTGACAAGATAAAAAGTTATTTCTGCTCTCTAAGTTTAAACGCCTGCAGACTCGGGGGTTTAATTTGGCTTCAGCATCAGCGGCAGCTGCAGAGAATGTGGTGAATTCTCCTTATCAGGACTTCAAAGTCCAACTTTTTCCAGTGTTTGAGGAAGAGTGTGAGAGAAAAGCAGCCGGGTCTCCTGGCAAAGTGTTGCTGCGATGCCTCCACTTGATATGAACACACACGTCTGACTCATTTTGTCGGCCCTGAGAGTTCACCACTTGAAGGCAATGATTTACTTGTCCAAATCCTCCCTCTTGTTTGATCCCATGGGGAGCTGGAGCAGAAGTGGGGGCAAAGCTAGGTTACCAAAGTGTGTTTTTGCCATCCTTTCCCTCCCCTTTCTTCCTCTCCAGCTCCTCTGCTTAGGTCGGCCATTTTGTAATTTACGGCTGTCATAAGGCCTGCCGTCGGCTACGAACAGTATGGGATTATATGAAACGCTGTCTGCTGGCATATTTCACAAAGAAGATCAAACAAAGCTAAGTGATTTCTTTTTCTGAGGGCAATAACTTTTAGTGGAGCTCCTTTTCACGGCCTTGGAGGGGATGACTTTGCAAGATCTTGTTCTGAAGTATTCATTGCACTTTACAGAATTTAGCAGGAAAAAAGTCCCTGTAGATTTGAACACTGCTCATAAACTGCAGCCAAATTCTTCTCATGCAAAGTGCACAAAACATACCAAACTTAATACTTCTCAGATAGAAAAACTGAGCGCGCATTTCCACCCCATCTGTCAAAAAGAGGACTCATGACTCCTCCACACACACACACCTTCATCACTTTGCAAAGACCACATGAGGAAAAGGTGGGAAAGAATTCACTCAGAAAAAAAGGGGCTGGATTTCTTGCAGAGGTGATTTTTCTTTACACACAGAAGAAAATGTATCTCCCGGAGCTTGTAATGGTCTTCATAAACGTAGAGCTGAACAAAAGTTTACACTCAGACTTTATATTAAAGCTCTGCTGTTGAAGAGGTGGTAAAATAGAAAAATTGCTTGTGGTTTCAGGGCTGACATGCTGAGGTATCGGGTTTACCGTGGTCATTGTTTCAGCATGATGTTAAAAACAATCAAATAACAGTTGTTTTGATAGAATATATTTTATAGATTTAATTAATTTTAATCTAGTTGTTAGTAATATTAATCTTAAATAAGTCAGATGAACTTTGGAGTGAAAAAGGTTAAATAAAGTAATGTATTTAAGTTGAGATCATAAGCTTTGCACATTTCCTTTAGGAGCTTAGTAATCAGGGTTTGAATTACAAGGGAGGTCAGGTCCCCTGAAAAGCAGATGAGCTTCCCTGAAAACACTCACCTGAGACTCTATGGGGGGCTCTAAAAATAATCCACAATATATATATTACACGCCTGAAAAATACGGCTCCTCCTAAAGCTCCTGTATAACTTTTACTATTACCTGTTAATAATAGTTCAAATGATGAAGTTATTTTTTAACTTCAAAATTGTATATATTTTGTTGATAAATACTTCAAATAATACAAAAAGGTTTTTAATGATTTCAGTTATAGGTAAAAAAAAAAAAAAAAGAAAAAGAAAAAGAAAAAGAGAAATAAACTCTGTCATGTCTATTTCCATTATCCAAACTAAAATGTCTCAAAATTTCTCTCTTTTTTTTCTTCTTGTTTCGTTGATATGACGAATAACAAGTTATTTAGGCATAATAACAAAAACCATCATGTCATGTCTCCTTGATGATCTGTAGCTCCAGATCTCCTGCTGGGACAAAACCAGTTCTCAGGAAAACATGTTCTGGTCTCCATATTGAGCTCATATCATCAATAATCCACCTTCCAGCATAGTTTCAGTGTGTAGACAACATGTTCTAGACATAGAACATAGTTTACCTGTTAGAACGATGATGATGATGATTAAGGATTTATAATGAATGTTGGTATCTTGTGACTACTCTCCAGTTACTGGTGTTTAAAACCAGTTATCCAGAGAGGTCGCTGGTCTAAGATCACGTCCACACCAACTTCCTGTTGCTAGGCAACAACTATTTACACCAAGCTGGACTAGAAACCATCATGGAGGCTGGAAATAAAAGTTTCTCTTCTAATTTATGGAGGAATTTATCAAGTTTCTTCCACAGCCCCACGAACTTCCAGAAAACTCACATTTATCAGCTTCATTTAGCTTCTACAGACTCACATAATTCCTGATTATTACAGTTAACGAAAACTATTTTTTTGTTTGTTTTTTCTGTAGAAAAGTCAACTTGCTAGATTCTACAGTGCCGATGCTCTCCTCCATCATTGTTGTATCAATTCATTGATAATAACTGAAAACTTTCTTCATAAAAGGAATAAAAAAATGGAGGTTGTGTAGCATCAGATGAGGGAAAACTCAGAAAGAGCTCAGAATGACTTTCCAGAGTCGTGGTTATTGATCCAAAGCTGACAGCTCATCATCACAGCTACAAATCTGCTCCTGTGATTTATTTCACGACCTCATACAGTTTCTCATTGTAATCATTCGTACTGCACGTTGCTCTGTTAAGGCCATCCGCGATCACTTCCTGCATTCTTTAAGCTACAGCGACAACATTAGAGGCCATGTTTACGCGTGTCACACACCAGAACTCATGAGGTAATGTTTCCTTGGCATCGACCTCTGCGAAGCGTTGGTATTTTTCACCACAGTACGATGACTGACAAGGTGGTGGGAGGAGGGGGGTATTCGGGGAGGGAGAGGGCGAGATAAAACAAAAGTCCAAACTCAAATAAGCAAGCCGTCAGCCTCTAATAGCAGAAAGGAAGTGTCCCTTTATCAACAAGTGAATTAACAGTTTCCCGTCACACCTTGTTTTTTGCCTCCCACTCTTTCTCTGTACCAGAGCCAGGACCCAGATGGCCCTGTGATCGGACCACCAGGGTTTCTGCTTAGTGAGGAAACAAATCTGTTGCACTGACTAATAGCCCTGTGTTGATGTTCCATACTCGGAGAAGTGTATTACAACATGCAAAACTCACCCGAGGGTGTCAAAAAGAAACCAAAACAAACACAGAGTCAGAGCTGTCTCAAAGAGACGGGAAAGCTGGGGAATTTAAAATTACCGCATGCTCAAATTTAAGAAAAATTATCAATGTGAACACAAAGCAAACAGATCAATAAGATCAAGTTAGTTTGGATCCAACCGAAGTGCAGCTGCACCTAAAAAACATGTAAACATTACAGCGTGTCCAGTTTCTGGTTCAGCCTTGATAACCTCGGCCCAACTCACAGGACCTGCATTTACTAATGTAGCCTGGTATGAGCTGGGCCACAGACAAAGCATATGTTATAGCATGAGTCGCTCACATTATGGGTCAGCACCTCAAATGACAATAAATTGATAGCACAGAGAAAAGGCTCAAAAAAAGAGGGGGGGTGGAGTTGTACTGTATACATAGCCATAAATAGCCAGCCCAGATTTTAACAGTGACAAGAAGACAGCCAATTGCAGCCTCTATTTTTAGGTGTGCCGGCGGCCTGGGCTGGCAGCTTTGAGAAGGATGTGTACTTTTCTACAGTTCCTTCCCAAAAATCAACGCTGTCCTCACTGGCGACAATCACAGAGCAGCTGTTGTGGCTAGGTGGCCAAGCCCCGGCCTGCCTCACCCTGCTGCTCGCTGCCAACGTAAGAAAACCGCCTTTACTGCCCAAAATTCACACTCGGCTCACAAAAACAGGCGGAAGGCAGACACAAAAGCAAATGTGACTCAATGTGTTTGCGTCCGGTGAAAACTGTACAAATTATGGAGTTTTTATCAACACTGGTGGCATGAGTGCTGGAGGAGGGGACTGGATTTCTAAATTTACATGAAGCAGGAAGCTTCAGAGACCATTTATCTTCAAAATAACAGGCCCACAACACCGGCATGACCTTACTGTGGAGATGTGACTGGTGAACTGATAATGGCCTGCTGCAGGAAGCACATTTTGGTTGGTGTTCATCAGATAGAAATGAACTCGATGTTGGGAGTGAGAATAAACTTGTTTTGGCTCCATAGCTCATCTGACAAGTTTGATTAGTCTGAGGATAAAAACATGAAGAGCTGCTCATTATATCTTTAATCTCTGCTGTTATGACAATGGTAATAAAAATGACACTGCAGATGATTGAATTTGATCTTAAAACTCAATTTGCATTTTGACATATTTATTCATTTTTGTTTTGGTCTTTTTAAACAAGAATAGTTTCCTTGTTTGCTATAAAGTTGTCTACTCTCTCAGATCTTTGTTCCAGATCGCATCAAAATGACAAAGATCAACTCCATGTGTTTTTTTATCCAATAAGCCTACATAATCCTCCTCCATGACATAGCAAAACAGGTTTTCGGAGCGTTTGTTAATCTATTAAAAACAAAGTACTGAAATATTCTGTTTACTTAGACCCTTTGTTGTAACACCTGCAACTGAGCTCTGGTACTTCTTACCTTTATCAGCGGACCGTGACATGGGAAAAGTCTGTTTATATAAGGTCTCAAAGTCGGTTGTGTATGTTGGAGGGAAAACAAAGCTATGAAGGAGTTGTTGGAAAATTTGGCGGGTGCAGAGTCAGGCATTTAGCATCAAACACAGTACTGTCATCATTATAGTGCTTACTCTAACACCAGCTGCTAACCGCTCTAACATCAGCCACTAGCAGCTCCAACATCAGCTGCTAACAGCTCCAACATCAGCAGCTAACAGCTCCAACATCAGCAGCTAACAGCTCTAACGTCAGCAGCTAACTACTCTAACGTCAGCAGTTAACAGCTCCAACATCAGCAGCTAACAGTTCTAACATCAGAAGCTAACAGCTCTAACGTCAGCAGCTAACTACTCTAACGTCAGCCACTAACAGCTAACTAGCAGCTAACAGCTAACAGTTCTAACATCAGCCACTAGCAGCTCCAACATGAGCAGCTAACAGTTCTAACATCAGAAGCTAACAGCTCTAACGTCAGCAGCTAACTACTCTAACGTCAGCCACTAACAGCTCTAACATCAGCAGCTAACAGCTCTAACGTCAGCAGCTAACTACTCTAACGTCAGCCACTAACAGCTCTAACATCAGCAGCTAACAGCTCTAACCAAGGGGCAACCTCGGGCTTATAAATCTGAAGTGCCAAAAATTGCAGTTCGCCCCTCCTCCACTAGGTGCTGGCTGCAAAACAGAGCAGATCCCCATAGACTCCCATGTTAAAAAGGCCAACTTCACAGCAGAATTAAACATGTTTACAGCCTGGTTCAAAAAACCTTTTTAGGTTTAATAGGTCAGGTTTACCTTGTGACAACTGTGGGGAGAGTGGAAAAAATTCCATCTTATCTGTTTGGATGTTATTTAATCGTAAAATTCTTCATAATTAGGGGTGTGTCCTTTTGATTGACAGTCGGCAGAACTCCAGCAAAACGAGGCACAGAGTAGCCGAACCACGGTTTTTAGTCGGCTAACAGCGCGCCTTAGCTTTAGCCCACCTACCTCCGTTAGCTGGTTAGCTCCTGTTAGCTCTGGTTTTACTGAGGGTTAACAGCTCTAACATCAGCAGCTAACAGCTAACATCAGCCACTAGCAGCTCCAACATCAGCCACTAACAGCTCTAACATCAGCAGCTAACAGCTAACATCAGCCACTAACAGCTCTAACATAACCGCTCCCACATCATCAGCTAACAGCTCTAACATCAGCAGCTAACAGCTAACATCAGCCACTAACAGCTCTAACATAACCGCTCCCACATCATCA
>JBBBVU010000009.1:2011229-2024119 GCA_037177055.1 Atherinosoma microstoma
GCTAACAGCTCTAACATCAGCAGCTAACAGTTCTAATGTCAGAACAGAGCTGATACATACTTGATCTTTTTTGGACTCAGTGAACAGTAAATAGACTACAATTATACAGCACTTTTCTAGATTTCATGACTGCACAATCTATTTCTATACTACAGTCCACATCTATCGACCCACATATATCCTCATAGAGTACTTATTAGTCCACAGTTATTAGCATAGGTAGCTTGTTTTCTCTTATACATATCAATATACATGAAAAAATACTTTAGTTAGGTTTTGTTTTTCTTTTATTATAAAAGATTATGACCCATTTCTTTTATGCATCTGACCACAAAAATGATCAATGCTGCAGATGGTTTATCTTCTTCAAATGCACACACCCTCAGTTAGGTATCATGGTGAAGACTAATTGTTGACAGGTGGCCCTAATGTTTTCCTTTGAAACAAAAGTGTGATTTACGAGGGCGCTCCCCAGGACCCCAGCTTTCAGCACTGCTACTATACAAACTTATCTTTCTCTCTTAGTGCCTGTACCTCCCTCCTGCTTTATCCCTTCTGTTCTATCTCCCCTTCATTTTTCTCAATTGCACCTCATTACTTTGCTTATTCACTTTCTCCTCCTCCCCACTTTGATGTTTCTTCCCCCCCCCTCCTTCCATCTCTCATCGCATTGAAGTCTCCAAAGACTGAGATCCTTTTAATGTTTGATGGCCTGTTTTTTCCAGTCAGGAGGAATGTGTGTATTTTGGTGCAGAGGTTACAGAGGGGTCTGGGTCTAGACAAGGAAGAGGCGGAAGCAAAGGCGCCTTTGGACAGGGTGAGGGTGTAGCGTAGCTGTGTGTGTGTGTGTGCGGGGGGGGCATAACTGAGCTGCCATCAGGACAGTGGTGAGGTTCATAAAAGAGCTAAATCATGCCATGCACGTTCACACTCATTCCTAGGGTCAGTTTAAAATCTTCAGTTAGCCTGAGGTGCATCTTTCTGGACTGCAGGAGGAAGACAAACCTCCAAGTTCCACATGGAGATTCAAATCACTTCCCTTATTCACAAACCGAGTTTACACACAGATCTGTGTGGATTTACTGTGTCAGAACATTTGTGAATTGACCGGCTGGTTCTTCATCTCAGGAATGTGTGTGAATATAATCTGGATCAGCTTCCACATCCATTCTTTATCTCCTCCAGAACCGCCTTAGACAGACAGGTAAGAACATCCAGAACCGGTTGAGACAGACAGCTGAGAACATCCAGAACCGCCTGAGACAGACAGCTGAGAACATCCAGAACCGCCTGAGACAGACAGGTGAGAACTTCCAGAACCGCCTGAGACAGACAGGTGAGAACTTCCAGAACCGCCTGAGACAGACAGGTGAGAACTTCCAGAACCAGCTGAGAGAGACAGGTGAGAACTTCCAGAACCAGCTGAGAGAGACAGGTGAGAACTTCCAGAACCGGTTGAGACAGACAGCTGAGAACTTACAGAACTGCTGGTTTTGGATATATTTATTCCCCGAAATTATACAACAAGCTGGAACCAAACAGGAAAGATCTGGAATGATGCTAGGAATGGGTCCTTTACTTCTCCAGAACCAGAATGCTTCACAGGATAAAAACACATCATCCAGAGAACAAGTTCTCCTTGGTTCTGTCTTCCTAGACCTGTAGATAGATCTGTACGCTGTAAAACTATGTTTTGGTATTCAGTTTGATATTGAATGATTAAACAATTGTATTATTATTATTATTTCAGACAGAGAGCTCTCTTTTCTCTCTGCAGATTTTTTTGTTGTACCTTTTCTATCATTTCTCTCCTCCCATGAATCTGTTTCTATCTGTGTAAAACTCATCATGTTCCCACCTGATAAATAAATATGAACTGAACCTGAATGGTAGAAATATGCTTGGCAATTTTTTCTCTCCTTCGCTCCACGGAGGAACATAATCGGTTTCCTGGTGATTTCTAAACAGGTGTGTTTTTGCCATATATGGTCAATGAGAGGGTTTCTGAATTCAAATGACCGGGAATGTTCAGGAATATGTGGGATTTATCAACAAATCATGCTTAACAACATGTGTACAACTGGCCTGTTTGTGTTTGATAAATATACATTTTAATACTTAATTAGAGATTTTATTAATAGGATGTAGTTTAGAACGGTTTCTATGAACCTTTGTTAAATCAGGGAACTCTACTTCCTGTCAGCCAGCAGTGCTAACCACAACACTATACCGTACATGACTGAATCTAACTATGGAAATCCTGATGTGTGTAAATAAACCATAATGTGAAAAGTATTTTAAATTTTCCAAATATGAAGAACAACATTTATTTTTATCAGATTCTTTTGACCTACATGTTAGTTAAGCAACATTAAAATATTCTGGAAAAATAGCTGTAAATCGTCATTGTGGCATCAAGTATTTGAGGAGAGGCTTAGACAGACACAACATGTTATCCTTTACTCAATGTCTAATAATAATCTTTGTTATAAACACAAATCACATCTCATTGCATATTCTGAAAATATCTATTATGTAAAATAATAATGTAAAAAAGATTTGAACATTATAATTGAGAGTGTGTGACATGGCATAAAAAAAAAAAGGTGGAGCAACACTAGTCTAACATGAGATAAACTGACAGAAGTTTAATTACAAAAATCTCAGAAGTGGTGTCTGAACAAAACCACCCAACAATATGTTGTGTTTCAACACTTTAACAGTAAGCTTTGGAAATCTGACAGAACGTGATATATTCAGAGAGTCTGTCTTTAATTTAGCTGAGGATATTTTCTCAAGCCTGGGGAGTCGCTCTGCAACTATACAGAAGCACACAAAGAAATCAAATTAGATTTTTGGAAACTGGTCCGACCGGCAGCAGAATTACACCTTTTATCAATTTCCAGTGGAATAATTTATACGACAGCTTCTATCACACTTTCACCAACTTCATGTTTTCTTCCAAAGCTACACTTTGTTCCGGAGCTGGTTTCCACTCCACTAAGCTGAAAACAATCTCATAAAATGTCTGGTTGTAAAATGATGGTGTTATGTAAAGTAAGTGACTGGTTAGTTAGCTGTCGGTCGGTTCTGTGAAGTGTTTACCAAGTCCTCGGCCCGGCCTCCGCTGCAGCAGCCTATAAGAGCTCAGGAGCCTTCCTGGCAGCCGCTCACTAATGACAACTGTGATATTTTTCTCTGAGTGACACCTCTGGGGTTAAACAGTGCAACTGACACAAAGTGTATGTCTCTGTCAGCTTGGTACACAGTGTGAGTGGCCTGCCATGGTGTTTGACAAACAAGAGAGACAAGGTTCTGGCAGACAGAACAGAATCCCTGGAAAACAGCTCACGCCATGACCCATCACTGGAAATGCAAAAACACACACAGACTGCAGAAATGTCCACCGAGGCGACATGTTTTAACATTTAATGATGGATTGGATGTGCAGGGATAGAAATACAGTGTAGCTGCATACCCCGAATTTGTAAAATTTTAACTTTAAATTCAATCTTATTAAAAGTAAAACACACAAATAAAGGAGTTGTTTAGTTTTCTTAAGCATTTTTTAATTTTCAAAACTGCATTTGTCTACAGCAGCCCAAGCCATAAACTAAGTAAGCAGGTGCATGTGGGGCCCACACACCATCAGAGGCTCCCACGTGCACTTAAAATTTCACGATATCTTCATTTTAAAAGAATATATATTCATAATTATTAACAATATATATGAATAATTAAAATAATTATCATATATAAAAAGTATTAGAAATATAGCATTAAATAATTCAAATAAAAATGTTTAGACACAAAAACTCAATTCTATACTATTTTCATGATGGTTGCAGGCAGATGATACTGGTTTAATCAGTTCCTGTTCCAGGCTACTGCCTCTGTCGTGCGGTGTGTAGCCAGAGCCGATCTGAGAGCGACCGAGGCAGAGGTGGTGAGAAAACTGACGGATGGAGTATAAACAGGAATTGGGATCAGCTTTTGCACAATTGTGCTGTCATGTTGAGGTCGTGGACCAATGTCTTACGGAGCTGGACTGGTCTAATTTCAGACCCTTACCCTGGTCGCTCCTGGAGAGGTTTCTATTGCGTGCAGGCTTTTATGAATTGTTGTACCTTTTTATCATTTGTTTTTACTCTCTTTTAGTATCTCTCTTCTGCTGGACCTGAATATGGCTGCTTAGACCTGGTGGTGGTATAATTGCTGGACTGAATTGGTTTTTAGTGTCACTGCATGTGTTTTTATTGCCGGATTTTTTTGTGTATGATAGTCCAGTTTTAATGGCACACTATATAACTTTTCGACCTTAAAACTCGGCTTTCCGAACTCGTTTGATGGCACACTGACATCTATTATGTGCATTAGAGCCGTCACGGCCCAGCAGCGTCCCGCAGCTGAGAAACAGCCCTAGAGAACTTTTACATCCGGGACGCCGCCTGCTAAGTTTCGCTTTCCACATGCGTTACACTCTAGCATGCAAATGTAAAGAAACCATTCATTTTGAACGCATGTCAGCAGATTCAGCAAGAAATGTTTGAAGACATTATCGGAGGAAGAGAGGAAACTAAGGAGAGCCAAAGAAGAGCAAGAGATAAGACAAGACTCGTGAAAAGACAGTTTATTACTGTCTGGAGAGAGCTCACAGTACAGGTAGGATGCAAGATGGATGCTGAATTGACCGTCGATAGGGGGCGAGTCACTTAGAAAATAGAATAAGTTTTACAGTGGGTCTTAAAGTGCACCAAAGGTAAAAGTCTGCCATTATTGTACTGTGTTGAGCAGTAGACAACAAATGGTGTGATTGACATTAACGTTGTCCTGCCTTGTTCAGGCTCACTGAGCTGTTCTGCCCAAGGGTTGTGTTTTGGGTTGAAAGTGAAGGGGCCAAAGACCCTCCTCCCCTCCCTTGTGTTACACGGTGCATGTGCAGGTTTTTTTTTTACCGCAGAATTCTCTAGAATCCCAGAGGTTCACTAATATAAGGAGTCAAAGACAAATCAGCAACAGTTTTAGGCTTTTTTGTAGAGGGAGATTGCATGTTTAGCACTAATTAAGCTGGTTAATGAGTTTACTGTGAATGTCTGCTGATAAGTTCAGTACACCACACGCATGCATCACTCTAAATATTAAAAAATGTAAATTAATACCAGAGCATTTTTCTGATTTGCTACCCAGAAATGTTTCAAACCATACTGGTATGATGTAAGCCAACTACACATTATGCAAATTAATGGGTGTGTTCCATTTACAGTGCATGACATGATCAAGCACAAGGAATAGTTGAGCACCAGTGGAGCTGTGGTGGTCGGGGGTCCCCCAAATCAATTTCTGCCTAGGACCCTTTAAATGCTTGTGCCGGCCCTGGTCTAGAGTCAATATTAATATGTGACGGTGAGGCAGGCCGGGTCAGCTAGAGGCAGCTTCACGTATGTGCTGTTCATGTTCAGTGTGGGTGCAGAGCAGAGGTGAACACCTGCTCTAACCGTAGGTGGAAAGGACGGTGGTGCGAGGACCTGTGACTACTCTGCTCATTGATCAGAGTAAGAACAATACATGCTTTCACATCAGAGTCTCCAAAAAGAGTCGGTAGAGGGATGAATAAAGCAGCTTTTTCCAGACTTGCACAGATGCACTGCTTCAATTTTTACTTGCACAAACGTAGCGTTTCGAGCCCTGATGTGTGTTGGTGATATTTACATTTTTCAGATGTGCACGGCATCATTCTTCTCATCTAACATTTCTATTCAAAATTTTAGCATCGTAATCACACAGCATTTAAAGCTAGCACTGCTAACACGGGCAGGCTGGTGAAACTGATGATGACCACAAAGATGCCAAAAAAAGAAAGAAAACAATATTAACCCCCTCACTTCCATCTGTCCAGCTCTTACCGTGCAGCGGAGACCCCGAGGGGCTGCTGGACAAGCCAGGTATGGGACTACAGCGGCCTCCAATTCCTCCTCCTCCACCCAGAATGCAGCTGCTTCCTCCGATGCCTCCAGCTCCTCCTCCTCCTAACGCAGCCGCCCTGTTCAGCTCCTGCTCAATCTCCTCCAAGCCAGCGCTCTTCTGGAAGCGAGACATCCGGTTCACCACCCGCGGTGACATATGGGTGCGGGCACACGGTGCACCACCATAAGGATTGATGGGAAACACATGGGTGGTGCCACGGAGGGTGCTGATGGCTACCCAGCGACTGTCCTGGCTGAAACACATGTCTTGGACCTGGAAAAAGATGAGGAGGAGAACAGGTAGTGAGGGTTAAAACATCTTGAGGTGAAAACATGAAGATGAAATTTTTTTTAGACATATTTCATGTTCATGTTTTTAGCCCTACTCCCCTGAACACATCGGTTATTTACATCATAACGGCTTCAACAGGAAACACAAACTGACTTTTTATTTCATGACAGGTTACAGAGGAAGTCTTCTCTCTTTTCATTATAACCAGCATGGTAACATCCACAGTACAGTCAAGCTTCACCAAGAGTTTGATCTGGACATTTTCCACCTCCAGCCACATTATCTGTGTGTTAGTCCGCTTCTCAGAGCTCCAGTTTTTACATGAAGTCTGGCTTTGCTTCAGCTAACGCAACGAGACATGAGCTGCATGGGTATCATTTCCATTTCTGACATCTGTAGTTTCAATCCAATGGGACAATAAACTCAAGAGTTCAGTCTTATACTTCAGATTTATAAGAACACAATTCAAATGAACTGGACTCATGTTGATTATAATGACTTTAATAAAGACTGAATAGGACTGGATGTTTAAAAGTGCCTTGAGATCATTTCTAATGTAAACTGGTACTGTGTAAATACAACCGGAATGAACTGAATGTGGACATTTAAATATGACAAAGAATTCTACTATATTTATACCAAATGTAAAAATAAACTTAATAATTAAATTAAAAATACAGAGAATAAAAACAAAAATTTAGACACTTTTCCATAAAAGGTATGAGTTTGTAATTATTGGCAAATATCCTCTCAATACAATTGACTGCTTGATGCTTTAGTTTGTTTACAATTATATGAAAAACATAACTACAGGAAAAAAATAAGGCACAAAAGGGTTACCTGGAAAATATAAAATATAATTAAATATTAAATAAATGAATAACAATAAATAAATAAATATGAAAATAAAAACAAAGTGTAAATAAAAAATAAATGAAATTGATAAACAGAAATTTTGATGTTTGTAGCAAATGTACAACAATAATTGTGAAGGAGTTCAAATCAATGCAATGTTTATTAACATTATTTATAGATGATAGATTATATTATTAGACTATATTTTATAAATACTTCAACCATCATTTTTGTTGATTTATAGACTTATAATATGGACATTTTGCACAGTAGCTATGTTAATGTTTTATTATCATGTGTGTATGAATTTGTGCCCTGATGAACATTATAATGTTGATGCATCAGCACTGTTTATCTCAAGGGAAATTTCCATCAGGAAAATAAATAATTCGATCTAATTAGCAGGGAAAAAACTGCAGATCTGCACTTTAAGACTGAACCTGATCAGAAAATGATGACAAGAAAACAGTAACAGAGTCCATGGACATATACATACATATACATATATATGTAGAGTAGCTTTTTCAGTAGAAGAAATGGTGAATAAACCCTGCATCAAACACACATAAGCCTTCCTGTAGCAGTTTCGCCACCAGCAAACATTAGCGTGACTGCGTTGAAGTGTTTATCTCAGGGAGACAAATCTGTCTGAGGCACATGACAACAGCAAACAGGTAAAAGATTAGACAGTAACCCTTTTAAAAGGTGGCAATCTGATTTGAACCCTGTTAGTGGTAAAAACAGGTAAATAACTAAGAAAAAACAAAAAAGGTGACGGCCTCCTTTGTTAGTCGTCCTCTTTAAACTCTTAGAAGGCAGACACTTGAGGAGATAGGATCTCCCTGAGCATGTTAGACATGCAGGAAACCAGACAGAAAGGCTACAAGAGACAATACAAGCTAAGAGAAGTGTAAATGAACAAAGACAAAGGACAGAGGTGACGGGCTGATTGGTTGTTTGGACACAGAAACAGCAGCTATCATACAGCATGCCATTAACCCCTAAACCTCCACTAGATCTCCGGTGCCCCCGAGCGCTGTTGCTTCTATTACCATCAGGTTCTCAGGAACGGTAGTGTGTAACTCTGTGGGGTAAATTGTGATGGATAGCTTACCTTTAGGTGATCTACGGAAATTTTCCAGGCCTTTACATCCCGTCCAGGCGGTTTACAATCCAGCCACAAAATGTAGTGTTTATTCAGAGACTCTATGTGGTAAACCCACAATGAGAGATCCATGATAACTCCATTATTTATCACATTTTCATCACCACCACTATTATGTTGCGAAGAGACCACTATTTTGACCTGGAAATGATGATGAATCCACTTCCTGTCAAACTTTCCACCAATCAGAGAGCTTAAATTGAGGGTAATGTCCAATCAGAAGCAGCCAAAGATCAACAAGTGAGCAGGTTCTGTGTGTGTCTGAAAATAATGAAAATGATGGTCCTCTATGGTTGGAATAAAGCCAAGAAGCTGAATTTGAGATGGTTTTGTGAGTATAGGAGGTAAATAGTATAATTTTACATCATTTTAGCCTCATAATCTGACAACTGAGGCTGTCCTGAAGACATAATGTCGCCATGGTGACTGGGATTATAGGGGTTCAGCTTCTACATTGGGGTTCCAAAACAGGTGGATCAAAAATAGCACAAAAAAAGGGGGCTTGGAGTAGTAAGGGTTAATAAAGACAAAAAGAAAAAGCTTGAGAACATGGACAGGACTGTGGAAAAGAGTGACAGCCAAAGGTCTCGGAGAAAGTTAAGATCAGGAATGCCAAACTCTTTGGTGAGCCAGAGAGACAGCTCTGTACCTTCAGGCCTTTCTCATCTTCTGCCAGGTCAGACTGGGTAATTGTTCCCAGCAATGACAGTTAATGGGGCATCCTCTGCATACCAGACGGTTACTTTACTTCACAAAGATGAGTGAAAGAGGAGCCCTGACCTCTGCTGGGGCTGATTAGGGATGGCTCAGAAATGATAAAGAGCTACTTTGTGTGTGTTGTAATTGGCCATAATAGACCTGCCAGAGTTTCAACTGGAAGTAGGTGCCTGGGTTTTACTGTCAGGCCATTCTGATCAGGTGGAGGAGTACCTGAAAGGTGGCTGAACGTTAACAACGCTGCAGCCGTGCAGATACTCAGAGCTTATCTTTACAACATGGAATGCATCTATATTTAAGTCACATGATGTGGAGGTGTTGATGTAGAGGTAGCACATTCCTGAGATGCTGGAAAGGTCTTGCTCCTGTCCTCGCACACGCTACTTGAAGAAACCCATGACAGAGAAAGATCAGTGGGACATGATTAATGTTTCTGTTTTTCTCTTAATCAATGACAACAGTTAGGAAGACTTGGCAGCTCAGTTCACCTGAAGGGACCTCTGAAGGAATGATGGGAATGTGACAAAGATGGAAAGAGGGATAAGAGCGAAGAAAGAGGACAAACAACTCGCACATAAGGAGGAATATGGATGAAGGGAATTACATGGGCAAAATGAAAAGGGGTTTTATGCTGTCAGCACTGCAGAGCGGTGATGTAATGAAAGTGTAGTTTTGTACATCAACACATGGACTGGCAGTATTTTCTTCCATCAGATTTAAACGCAGTCACATTAACAACAACGTCTGAAATATGATATTCCAATAACCTCTACATGCTCTACATTTCCAGGCCATGATCAGATTTCTTTCAGAGCACGCAAGTAGTGACCCAACTTCCTGTTATGATTAAAACATCCAGTCTTTGTTGAACATGGCGGTGCCCAAGGTGTTAGCGTTAGCTGCTAATGTGGGAGCTACAAACTAGTCTACATGTGAATATTCAACTTCGTTGGTCCTCCTACTTCCTGCTGCTGCACGCCATCCTGGTTTGGTTTTCATTTATTCTCCGCTCACGTTGTGACGCTAACGGGGAAGCGATGCTCATGTCCAGATGTAAAACGACCAAATAAATCAGATAAACACGTCGACATGCATGAAGACTTTGGACTATTGGAGAGAAATCTAGATGTGTTAATCTTATTTCTCATATTCAGATTATTATCAGCTGTCTAAATGATCACCTCAGATATTTTGGAGTGCATATAAATAGAATGAATGACTGCAGGGTGTCCATGTCCTGTAGCTGTAGAACAAGGCCAGATCATCATCCCTCCACCGCCGTGCTGACAGTGGCTATGAGGTATTCGTGCTGATATGCTGTAGTTGGTTTTTCTGCATTCTGACCAAACATCTCCATGTTGGTCTGGTCCGTCTGAAGGACTTCGCACAAGTCTTGTGGTTTGTTCAGATCTAACTTTGTAAACCTAATCTGTGTCGCAATGTTCTTTGGAGGAAAATAAGGTTTTCTCTTTGAGATGCTTCCAAAAAACCATACTTGTTTCATCGAGAAATTGTATTGTCCTAAGCTTTAGCGACTGAGGCCTGTAAAGTCTAGCATTTCTCAGAGCGCTTTACAGTCTCAGCTTAACCTTTTCTGGGCGAGATTCCTCTTTACAGAGGACAGCACAAGGTCCTACAGTCCAGAGGATGTTTGCAGACACCAGGAAGCAGCAATGCTAACATGTAGCATAGCAACATGACGGGGAGAAACTCAGCTAAAAGACTCTACCAAGCATCGGCATCCAAACCAAACACAGTTCAATCCCCAAGCAGTTCTATGGGAATGTAGGAAAAGCATGAGAACATCACTGTCCACTTTAGAGCTTCTGATCATTTCTCCACACAAACAAGGATTCGTATGAAAGCAGAGACTCTGCTGATTACATACATGTTTGTCTCATCACTGTGGGACAAACATGTCTGTCTCACTTCTTCCTGGACCCTCATGGTGTTTCTAAGGTGAATGTGGGGGCTATCCCTGGATCCTCCTGACTGACCATTAATAGAGGTGTCTATCATTAACGTCGGCCGATGGCTTCATGAGATATGTACCTGCGTAACACCTCAATTGAAACACCTGGAAACCTTTTTACCTTCTTCTGTAGCACAGTTCCTCATCACACATTCCTAGGATTACTTTCCTCATTCCTAGATGTATTGGGCTGCTATCTTCTGGTTTCCACTGAAAGTAATGTGGTTTTCTTTAAGGAGGAGATAACATTTACATGTTCTACTGTGTTCCAGGTGAATTTACTCTGACACAGTAACACATATCCTGATTCTGACACTTCTGTAGTAATCTGACATGTCTCAGCTTTCTGCAGAGACCAAGATTATATATCCAGCCTTTGTAGTTGTGAAGATATACTTCATTTTCTTTTGGGTATGTCATGTCAGACATGAGACAGAAAACAGGTTTCGTCATAAAGAGGTTAAGTGAACTATCTATATGTAAACTTGGTTAAAACACTCCTGAACTCTTTAAAGCAGGAAACTGAGAAAGAAGATCCAAAATGCTGGTAATCGGTTAATAAAATACATGAAGCAGCACTGTGCAGCTGCTCATCTTCTTCATTTCTACACCTGAACCCATATCCTGATAATCAGTGTTGATGGTGCAGGACCATGGAGGACAGCAGTAAAGGAGCTCCACCTCTGTAACCTCACCGACTAGCGCTCTCCGGTTTGCACCATGACAAAGCTCACCCGCGCTCTGCTGCGCCCTCAGCCTCATCCAGTTGTTATCAGCTGCAGGTCTGTTTACCTGGCCTCGGGTCACTGGCAGCCAGCCGCATGTTTGGTTGCTGGAGACAGATAAGGCGTCTCTCCACCCACCTAACTGAAGACTTTATCACTCTCTGCTGTGTTCATGAGTGTGAGTGTGTGTTTGTGAGCATGTGGGTGAGTGGGTGGTGATAACCCCTGGCCAAAGCGCTATGCTGCGGCTGGCGTTCAGTGTTTACAGCGCGTTAGATCAAAGCAGGCTCAGTGTGCAGTCGGTCAGCAGATCGGACTACAGATGGCCCGAGACAGTTCCAGTCAATAATCCTGAACTGAACAAGGACTAAAGCAGGTTGTTGAGTAAGCATTTCTACATTAAACTACAAAGTCTCTGCAAGTTACAGCAACAAACTTCAGAAAAAAAAGTAAAAAAAAAGGGCAAAATAATCAAAAAAACATACTTTGTTAAAAATCATGAATATATCTGTTTCAATCAAACCAATAACTTCCTTCCTTTTTAATTGGGTGCCTGGGTAATTTATGGCAGTATGACTTTTTATTACAGGTATCCAAATATAAATGAATTAAGTATGTTTTATTCATTCATAATCAATACTACACAATAACAACATAACATTTACCGAAAAACACAAAAACAATTCCAAAGAAGTTGGAAAGTTGTAAATAAAATCAGAATTTAATGATTTATAAATCTCATAAACTCATATTTTATTCCCAGTAGAACATAAACAACATATCAGATGTTGAAACTGAGACATTTTATCATTTCATGGAAAATATGAGCCGATTGTGAATTTGATAGCAGCAACGTCTGTAACAAGTTGGACCAGGAGCAACAAAAGGCTGGAAAAGTCATTAATACAAATCAGAACAAACTAATTAGGTTGCTAGGCAACAGGTCAGCAACATGACGGAGTATAAAAGGAGCATTTCAGAGAGGCAGAGTCTCTGAGATTTAAAGATGGACACAAGTTCGACAATCTGAGAAAAACCGGGTCTAAAGATTGTGGAACAATTTCAGATAAATGTTTCTTCAGACTTTGAAGATCCACCATCTACGGTGTATAATATCATCAAACGATTCAGAGAATCAGGAGGAATCTCTGTGTGCATGGGACAAGGCTGGATGCTGGTGATCTTCTGCATTAAAAGCAGA
>JBBBVU010000009.1:2027815-2044687 GCA_037177055.1 Atherinosoma microstoma
CTGGTTAGAATAAGTTATGAATAGTTGGTAAAGAAATAGCTTCAAACTTTAACAAAGGCTGCTAGTTTTCTATGTTATCTCCAGTCTTTAGGCTGCAGGACACCGTGTATCTGATCTGTTTGTTTCTGACTGAATGATTTTTATTTTCTGGTCACATTGTTGCTCTGATGAGAAAAAAATAACGTTACTTTTCCCAATATCTCCCATATTAGTCCTTTACTCTGGGCAACACCGCAGCCCCTTGTCTCTTAGTCTGTAAACATTCACGCCTTCATCGCATCCCACTTAGATCACTGCAACAGCGTCCTTTATGGCACCACCAACCTCCTCAATAGATTTCAGTACATTCAAAACTCTGCCTCCCGTCTCCTCACCCACACCCGTTCCCGAGATCACCTTCGCTGGCTCCCTATCCCTACCGCATCAAATTAAAAATACTCTTATTCACCCATAAAGGACTTCATAACCAGGCCTCCTCTTCCCTAAAAGACCTGCACCACCCCTACACCCCTTCCTGTACCCTCCGCTCCGCAAATGCAAGGACCAAACACCAAACCTGGGGGGATACTGTCGTCGTCTCCGCCCTCTGGAACTCTCTTCCATAATACATCCAAGACGCCACAGACCCTGCCACCTTCAAATCCCTCTGCTTTTCGCACATCTACTTTCTACTTGTTCTTCTTTGTGGTGTTTTACCTGCTTGCTTGTATTTTTTCCCTTGTTTTTAACCAGTTCTTAAATCTTGTAAAACATCTTTGGGTTTCTGAAAAGCATTATATAAATAAAATGTATTATCATTATTGTTATCATTATTAACTAGTGTAACAAATGTGTCATGTTAAGCATGTTAAGTCTCAGACTGGGAATTGTTGAACTAAATTTCCCGTACTGTTGTTGTCGGGATTAAAATCCAGTGTTTGCGCTACCATTATATTAGCCTTCCCTCTAGAACAGGTTTACATTTGGTCCTTCCATTATAAAACTAAGCAGTCTGATGTTTTCTTATTTACACAATGTGCATACACTGCCACCAGCAGAAAGAGCATACGTATGTCCATATCCTTCATATTCACTTCTTTTCCATGACAGTTTCGAACAGCCAATAACTTCACAATAGGGCTGTGATGAAGGGCTTTCCTCCCAATTTGATTCTTTTACGTTTTTTTTGGGTGCCGATTCGATTTAAATTGCGATTCTTGCAGTTTTTCAATATTGCAAATTTTTGGGATTTCTTTTTGTTTGCTTTTTTTAACTCCAGAACGTGAAAAAATGTAATCAGGAACCATATTTCCCAAAAAAACTGCACATCACATGTGAGTCAGTTTTTAGGATCTTTTCAGCAGGAATTTATTTGAAGCAGCTGAAAATGAAGCATTTAAATTAGGAGAAAACAACACAGCAGCCAGACCATCATTCTGCAAATATAATACCAGACAAGACAAGTAAGAAAAAAAAAGTAAAAAAAAAAAAAAAAAGTAAAAAAAAAAATTATTATTTTTTAAATTAGGAAAACACAACACAGTAGCCAGACTAACATCAATCTGCTTGCTATAATTTCATTGTGTGAAATTATAAAATGTTATAATTTTAAAATTTATTTAAAAAAATTAATTTAACAAAAAGCACAAAATGTCATTGTGCTTGTCATAATGACAATAAAAGATTCTTGATTCTTGATCCTTGATAATGCCCGACAAGACAAGTACAAAAATGTTTTTTAAAAATGAAAAAGAAAGATTGTTAACTAAAATATCGATTTAAAAATCGTGAAACAAAAAAAATCACAATATTTATGTGAATCACTTTTTTCTCCCACCCCTACTACACAAGTCTCCTTACAATTCTTCTGCTCTGACGTGCACATGAAAGCCACCGCAACAATGGAGGAGGGTTTACTTGCGGTATCTAAGCGGATTCGTCTATAGAGTAAAAATCTCTTCGATGGGTCAGTCTTCTATAAACTTTGCGACTGGCAGACCAGTTAAGTGATACAAACTAAAGCTGACCGCAATTATTTGAATCATACTTCAATCCAGTGGACCACACAGAGGCTGCCAACACTACCAGCTCTGCAGGACACATGTTAGACGGCATGACAGAATTGCTGCTTCTCTAAAACAAACAAACCAGTCCATTAAATCAGCTATCGTTTGTCGCGGTCATAAAAAAAAAAAAAAACAGCTTTCTGTTGCATGATGGCTCGGTTTGTTTAAATGCAGGACTCACAGGGAGCTTCTTCAAGGACAGATGAAACGATGAGCGTCTGTAAAAGAGAAAATCTGAATTCATCTGTCACCGTACAGCTATGCCTGTACAATGAAACACTGAACCACAGCTGAGCACAATTGTAGCCAACTCTGACAGGCCCATTCATTTGGTCCCATTTTATTTGAAGCTCGTCAAACTGCAGAAAGTATAGGCCTCACCATAAACAACATGCTCAACAAACCACACCAGCACAAACCCAGATCTAAACTGGCTTGGCCAGGAGAAAGGCCGCTTTTCAAACACAACCCAAAACCCATCCCCAGACGTCTTCTGACATGTTACACACAGACCGGCAGGACCCATCACACTCAAACCGTACCATTGAAAAATACCCACTGCACATAAATGTTATTAATGTAATTAGTCATTTCTTTTCCATCCTGGATCTTTTATGTGGAAGCTGCAGTAGGTTTTAATTAGTGGCCGGGCTTTATTGGGTGGCGTGTCAAACGTGAAGAGAAGAGGCTGGAATGGCTTGAGATTAAAAAGATCCAGCAACATGTGCAGAGGAGATGGAAAACATGAAGCCAAGGAAGCTTAGACAACGTTCTTCTCATTCATTCGCTGTTGAAAAGTTTCCTTTTTTTAATTGTTTTATTCTTCGATGAGGGTTCAGAGTAATGATTGTCATGGTTACTTTATTTCACAATTAATTGTGGTATTAAATGCTAAGATTAATTCATCATAAAGATCCTCAATATCATGACTTTCCATGCAGGATCATGTGTGAACCATGAGATCAGATCTGGAAGGAAAACAAAGTTAATCAACATCTGTGTTTTCATGGGAATGTACGACAGAGGAAGAGTTATTCCCTCCAAACTAACGGATTAAAACATCCTGATCCAGGTGTGACTGTGGAGGACGGCTCAGCAGCCTGGAAATCATCCATCCAGTATGTTTCACCTGCTGCAGGATGACCAGCAGCTTTGTAGCACAAAGTAAAGGAAATGTTCAGTAACGGGTTAAATTATGCTGATGTTTAACTAACGTAACACAGAGAGGTCCTGTAGACCAGGTAGAGGTCCTGTAGACCAGGTAAAGGTCCTGTAGTCCAGGTAGAGGTCATGTAGTCCAGGTAGAAGTCCTGTAGACCAGGTAGAAGTCCTGTGGACCAGGTAGAGGTCCTTTAGACCATGTACAGGTCCTGTAGTCCAGGTAGAGGTCCTGTAGACCAGGTCGAGGTCCTGTAGACCAGGTCGAGGTCCTGTAGACCAGGTCAAGGTCATTTATTCCAGGTCGAGGTCATGTAGTCCAGGTAGAGGTCCTGTAGTCCAGGTAGAAGTCCTGTAGTCCAGGTAGAGGTCCTGTAGTCCAGGTAGAGGTCCTGTAGTCCAGGTAGAGGTCATGTAGTCCAGGTAGATGTCCTGTAGTCCAGGTAGAGGTCATGTAGTCCAGGTAGAGGTCCTGTAGTCCAGGTAGAGGTCCTGTAGTCTTTCCATCTGTTTTCTCTGAGAGAAATCCAGAGTTAATCTGTAGGATTTCTTTATTCTACATATAAAGGAGATTTATGTTTACTTTGCTTTGTTGTTGTATTATTTTGTTATGTTGGCATCAAAACATGGAAATAAATAAAACTTGAAGACCTATAAGAAGTGTTCATGTGATTTTACACATTTATAGTGTTGGGAATGAATTAAAGCAGAATAATCAGATTATTTCTTTGATGACAATGGTAAAAAGAAAATCTATGATTATAACATCTGGAGTTCAGAGTGGATCGGTGGTGGGGTCCTGCAGATTGTTGAAGGTGGACGGAAGAAAGAAAGAAGTGCTCTGAGACAGTGGTTAGGTATCCATGCTGTATCACAGAGACCAGAAAGCCAAAGAACTAAGGCCCAGGGCCTGTAAACTCTTGAAAACCCACACCCCAAATGAGGTGCCAAGCCACAAGAAGCATTTGCGTCAACTGGGATCCAGAGAAAAAAGGGACGGGGCCCTTCTAATTATAGAGTCTGGAAACGGAAGCGCGGGGTGATTAGGAGTTGAGGCGCTGCGGTCTGTTTATCTGGGAGCTTCCTCTCGCTCTCAAACCCTCTCTCCCCCACTCTCCACTCCTCCTTTCATTCTTCCTCTCTTCTCTGTTTTGGTCCGGCCCTGCCCACCCGGTGGCCGGAGAGTCTGGCCCCTGGGTTTCTGTCAGTGGAGTGCACGGGGCCAACGTTCCTCTTCTTTGCTCCAAAAAAGAGAGGCTGTAGGTTTGTGAGCGTGCCCGAGGATTGGGGATTTTGCGGCAATGTTGAAATACAGAGGCACTCGCGGAGAGGCGTCAGTCGGTTAGCCCGCAGGAAGGCCAAATTAAAAAGCAGCTGAGCCATTCGGCGGGTGAAAAGAGAGGGTTTCAGAGAAACCAGAGGCTGACCAGAGCTGGGTTTGACACGTCCTATTTATAACACCTTGTCCTAAGGGTTACAGTCTTATTTATGATGTTTTAGTACCAAAATCGCTGGCACACACACTTAGACATGCACTAAACTGGAAGGGATGACCTCTAATTTGCCATGTGTGCAAGACGTGCGTCCGTATGGGACATGAGGGAAATGATATAATCATTTCCATAAATATCTGCTTTTGCTTTCTGCTTTTTTTCCCTTCAAAAAAAGTCTTATTGTTATGTTTTGCTGCAGGCTTTGCTGTCCAATCTCTGACCATCCAAACAGAAAACATCTGCTCAGTCCCATTAATAGTGGGAGGATGATTCATTTACAAAGTGGTTGAGCTAGCTTTATACATGACAAAGGCAGATGGGACAAGGGGGTCACAGAGGGAGGGAGGGAGAGTTGCAGAAAGGCAAAGAAAGAAATGAAAACGGTGAAGAAAAAAAAAAAGGTGATTTCTCTACTTGGCAACACAGAAGGCCACAACAGAACCAGCGCACTTTTTAATTAACAGCACTAGGCTCAAAAAAGCTTTGAAAATCGGGAAAATCTCAAATTATAACCATGTGGAAGGCATAAAGCTTACAAGATGGAGTACTTGGGGGATTCAGATTGCTTTACTGTTACCAGGACGCAGAAACTTCAGAGCAAATGAGGCCAACACAAATGAAAGACTACCCATGGTGAGATGAGGCTTTGTCTTCGGGGCTGGCGGGGGGAAGGGGGGTGGGGGTGACCGGGACAGGCGTGAGCGTACGGGAACATACGCTGAACACATAAAACATGGCATCGCTCTGTATTCTAACACGTGATCACACCCATCCAACGTGTTAATGTTTGAGATCATTTCTCTACCACGCATCTATCTTCCTCCCTCTGCTACACAAACCAGTAACATTCATTTTTTAGACTTTTCAACAACTTAAAAGTGAAGATTTTTAACCCTCCAGTAACCAGACAGGACTTTTCCTCGGCCGTGCGCAGTAAATAGAGCATTAGATTAATAGGTAAGTGTTAAACCAGAGCTAATTCTGCCTGCAGTGGTAATTGAAGGAGGGACGATATCGTCCTTCTAATTCTATAACCGCTCCAACCCGACACCAACACATCAGCAGTTCTACGTCTGCCTGCTTCCACCAGCAACCAGACTCATTACTGTCTATTTAAAACTTCATCAACACTGGTTTTATCTGAAGTTTCAAAGTGAAGACTGAAGTCATACACATTCTTTTATTTATTTTTCATGTCGGTTACCTGCATATAAATCTGGATATGTTGCTCTGTACTGTTCTCTGATTTCACAAAATAACTAAAATTACAGGTTTATCTGTAGAGCACATTTCATGTAGAGGATAACTCAAAGTGTTTTATTTAAAACATCAAAAGCGTTACAGAAAGGTGCAAAAGATACATTAAAAATAGGAAAATTAAAAGCAACTTAAAAAACAAAAAGGAATCAAATAAAATAGAAAAAAATCTGGTCTGTATATATTAGATAATTTTTTTTTATTACATTACATACTGACTAAATTCAAGAATCTTCCACAAAACTGCAGAATAAAACCAAATAATAACAGCAATCTTCTGTCATCTCTGTTATACTTACAGTTTTTGAACATATTGTGGGTAATTTAATTATTATTCGTGTTGATGTCTTTCAATAAACATTGAAAGCTGACATGAAGCAACAATAAAAGTAAAGGTATAAAAATTTGTATCATTTAATTTTGGTGCCAGCTGCTAGAATATCACCGTCTTTGTTTTGTTTTTTACAGTGTACCTCTCCGTGATGAGTTCTGACACCGGGAACCAAAGTAGACTTGACCCTGATGAACTGAGGGATCTGGCTGGGTCAGAACCAACCAGAATGGATTCACAGCTTTCAGGTGTGAAAGTGGTGAAAGAGTTCAGAAAAGTTACAGGAAGTGACGACCACATCCCACAAGATATGACAAATCCTCTTATTCTCAGAAACATATCCAATTTTTTTTCTATAAAGGAAAAAATGAGGACTCCATGGAGACCAAAAGGATGGGAGGATGGGAGGAGGAAGGGGGGAGACTGCAGAGAAAACAGCTAAGGAAAAACAGAGGAAAGGTGCTTATGGTTCGTTTGATGTACAGTGGGCTGAAACCACAGGCTGTGTTTTTCTATTCGCTCCACAGCCAGACCACCTGTGAGCACTTAGATATTAATAGATATGAAAAAAGGTGTTTGTGTGCGGCTAACTTAGCGGACAAGCTGCTATTAGTTTGATATTACCATGCTGGAACGGCGGCTCTTTTAACAGGGCAAAAGTCACCTAACTTTAAAGCTGTGCCGACACACAAGGGCAGGCGGCGTAGCGGTCAAGTCCACCGAGCGTGACCGTTCACAAGGCAGAGCTTCAGGCTAGTTCTTTCATCAACTTAAGCGGAAAACACACCACTTAAGTCCACTTTTATGGAGCATTTACATATTTATACACATCCTGGTGGAATGGTTTTCAAGAAGATGGAGCTTTCCATTTTGTCACAGACCAGAGGAGCGTCCAACCAAACGGGAGAAAAACATTAAGCCTCTGTTCTAACCTAATTTGCCATCAAGCTGCCAACACGATTTCTGCCCACTAATCCAAAATCCCAGTGAATCTCAAGTCTCCTTGTTAGTCTTTTGTTTGGTTTCCCAGCACAGAAAACTTGAACAACACGTTCTTTTGATGTGATGGTTAAAAAGCCCCAAAACGAATCGCTCCCATCCAAAATCTGCTGACAAAGACTCTGGGATGTGATCAGAAGTTAATCCTTTTCTGAGCAAACAGGCAAACAGTGAGACTGGAGAGGTAATCTACTTGCATTTACATGGTTTCTCTTCACTTCTGTTAGCTAATAAGATCCCTTTAAACAACCACAGCTGTTGATCTAACCTGACACTTCACAGAGCCTCCATTGTCCAGAGATAAAACAGGAAAACTTGGAAAGGAGCTGTGAGGGAAGAACTGAGAACACCTTTTCTTTCTTTTCTTTATGCTGCATAAATCCAGCTAATATGGATTTAGATTTTTGTACGTGGTCAAAGACTTCTGAACTGCTGAACGATCCCCAAGGAAAACATTATATGTTGTCTATGACTACTCAACAAATACGGTCCATCTGGTAAATTTACTCACAAACATGAGCCAAAAAGAGAAATGCAAGAAATTTGCAGCTGCTGGAGGGTCTGCCAATTAAACAGACTTTTTTTCTTTTTTTGGGTGTAAAAATGAAAACTTAAAGACATAAGACTCCTGCTGTTTTCCGCATGGATTCTGTTTATGAACTAGAACATGATCAGTTTTTACTAAAGCAGAGTATTTGTCAGAAAATGTATCAATAAAGTGGCATTTTGCATATTAATACAACAGATTATTCCTACACCGACATTCATCAGAATAAATATACGCCTTACAGAGTGAAGCATCACTGGGAGGACGGCCAAGATCAGGAGGTTCTACAGTTTCCAGGTGACCTGTCCAAGATGCATCCTACTCACACCAGACAGCGGCTGTGATAGGCCAGAGAGGGCCCAAAGGCCCATTTATGCTCCATGCAAGAGACAGATACGGATCATTTAGTCTGTCTTCTGCATACTTTACGTCCATAATTTGGTCCATTTTGATTACTTTACTCATTCCTAGGACTACTTCAGTCATTCCTATGATTACTTTACTCATTCTTAGGACTACTTTAGTCATTCCTAGGATTACTTTACTCATTCCTAGGATTACTTTACTCATTCCTAGGATTACTTTACTCATTCCTAGATAAATTGGGCTGCTGTAGCTCAGGTTGTCTGCCAACCAGAATGTTGGTGGTTCGATTCCTGGCTTCCCCTGACTACATGTCTAGGTGTTCTTGGGCAAGACACACGTTGCCTCCCAATGTGCCTATCGGGGTATGAATGTGAATAGTAGAAGCAGTCAGTATGTATAAATATAAAGCTGTGTGAATGGAGGAATGTGACATGAAGTGCCAAAGTGCTTTGAGGGGTCAACATGACAAGAAAAGTGCTATACAAATACACTTACCATTTCTGGTATCCACTGAAAGTAATGTGGTTTTCTTTTAGGAGGAGATAAAGATTTACATTTTCTACTGTGTTCCAGATGATTTTTTACTCTGACACAGTAATACATATCTTGATTCTGACACTTTTGTAGTAATCTCATATGCCTCAGCTTTCTGTAGAAACCAACATTATACATACAGGCCCTGTAGTTGTGAAGCTATACTTAATGTCATTTAGACGGGAGGCAAGAAACCGATCATATGATGAAGAGGTTAATCCTCCTGAGGGAGTTTGCATTTTTGATTATGAGCACACATCAAGTACTTTGACTCATTCAGCTTTCTTCTTGCACTGACAGCTTACCGTAAAGTTCAGGAACAGCAGGAGTGGAATAAGCATTGCTTGCATATGTTCAATTATATGAAATAAAAAAATTAAATCACAGGGAGACCTTTAGGGCCACGTCCCTCCTAATATTTAATATATATATATCCATATATACGCTACCTGAAAAACAAACTTGTCCTCAATTCATGGAAATAAGACTCTTAGAAAGTGAACTCTTCCCCACTCAGCCACCCACCAACACACATACCGTAAAGAAGTTACAAACAGCCCACGTGTTAGCTCAGTGTGTGGGCTGCGACTGACTCCACACTTCTGAGGTGTCTGGAGTTATTACCGAGTGTCCGGCAGAGCCTGGGCTGGAGTTCTCCAGAGACCTTGAGTCTTGGTTAAATCATGGTCAAATTTTTGAGGCCAGAGTCCATTTTTACTTCAATTTCTGAGCCAGGCCACTTAGAAATGTTTCATAATGTGTGTGTGATCAATGCATGTATAGTGTTCTGTTCTTATAGACAGTGTGGTTTCAGACTTCAGACCACTGACGTCCCGAGGAACAAAGACTTTCACTTCAAACCTCAATGGCACCATCATTGCTGTTAAAAAGCCTCCAACATTACAACAGTCGAAGTATAATTCAGAGACTACAACCCGTCTTTTTCCATGGCAAATCTAGAAAAAGTCAACATTGGCCCTCCAGAGTAAATACAGTAAATCACATCAGAGCCGGCTGTGAGTGCTAATTACTATCTTGGTGTGAAGACACAGCTCAATCCATGCTAAATGTGTGGCTATAAATGTGTGGCTGCTTGTGTGTGGGAATTCCCCCCGTGTTCAACATGTGCGTGTGGGTCCAGGGTTTTTCAGCGACAGCCTGGTTTCTTTCACACATCAGTAAGATGGAGAGACAGAGTTATTACACCACGTAGAATTGCCTTCATGGCACAGCTGCTTGGATGGTCAGGCACAACGGGCGAGGCTATTCATTAGACCGGCATGTTACTAAACCAAGGATATGGTTTATGGGACAGTTCCGTGCGGAGAGAGATTCAGCCTTGATTCATCTGCCATTACCCCAGGCTTTTATGGGATATTCAAAACTTCCATATTCAGAACATTTAGATGGTTACAAAAAATACAGTGTTTTATGTGACTGAAAAAGGTAATGAAAGAGGACGGACACAGTAAGACACAATGTTCGCTGCTTACCAGAATTTCTAACTAACAGTTATACATTACATATGAGTTAAAAGTGCAGACTCTCAGCTTTCATTAGAAAAATGAAAGCTGGTCAAAGGAAGTCCTAATAAAGTCAATGAGGTCGTCCGTACCAGCAAAAACAAAAGAAATCCATCAGAGATACCAGGAACACTAGTGTGGTAACCTTGCAACAAAGATAACCGGTCCTGGGTTATCATAGGATCCTTTTCATGTTATAGAACCCCTCCCTCACAACACCCAGCCAAATGAAGAGCACTCACCCAGAGGTACATCCAGCATATAATCATCCAGGTCCACGTCACAAGAGTAAGCACAGAGGACTAAGTGCAACATGTAAACTATTTATAAGCCTCAAAAATAGAAAGGCCACATAAGACATCACCAAAAACAGAAACAAAGATCAACTTGTACCAGAATGATGGTCAAAGAAATACATCAATAAGGCTTCAAACAGCTCACAAGGCTCTGGTGTAACATCTGCTGATGATGTGACAACAGACAGAAGTAACCTGATGGAGTCAGACATCTGTATATATAAAATGTCCAAAATACAAAATAATCTGACTAAAGGCTGCTTCACACTGCAGATGTCTGTAGAGACATTTTGAAACCTACTCTGCAATGGTCCGGTCAATCATTAGATCTTAACTTGGAAGGAAGGAAGACCCATAAACGATGAGTGCCTGCAGATAACTGCAATAAAGGCCAGACAGAGCACCACAACAAAGAAACCTTCCCCATGTTTTCCACATTTCTGGTATCATTAGCTCCTCTTCATCTGCTTCCAAAAATCTCTACTATAAGTCAT
Source organism: Atherinosoma microstoma (assembly GCA_037177055.1). Lineage (NCBI taxonomy): Eukaryota > Metazoa > Chordata > Actinopteri > Atheriniformes > Atherinidae > Atherinosoma > Atherinosoma microstoma. The sequence continues at coordinate 2,038,859 of JBBBVU010000009.1, forward strand.
GGAGTGCATCTTCACTGCCCTTCTGATTAGATTACAATTCACCAGTCTACGATTCAGTTACGATTCACCAGTCTACGATTCAGTTACGATCCACCAGTCGACGATTCAATTACGATTCACCAGTCTCGGATTCAGTTATGATTCACCAGTCTATGATTCAGTTACGATCCACCAGTCTATGATTCAGTTACCATTCACCAGTCTACGATTCAGTTACCATTCACCAGTCTATGATTCAGTTACCATTCAATGATTCAGTGATGATTCACCAGTCTACGATTCAGTGACGATTCACCAGTCTACGATTCAGTTACGATTCACGAGTCTACGATTCAGTTACGATTCACCAGTCTATGATTCAGTTACGATTCACCAGTCTACGATTCAGTTACGATTCACCAGTCTACGATTCAGTTACGATTCACCAGTCTACGATTAGACTCTGATTCACCAGCCTAAGCTTAGATTATGATTCACCAGTCTACGATTCTATTTCTAGATTTTCCGGCAGAGGAACAATAAAGTTCTCAAGTTGAAAACATATGAAAACATTGCTGAAAACATTGTTTACATGTTTACGGTGTTTTTCATATTCAGGACATTCAGATTAACAAGATAATCGTGATCATTATGGAGCAGAATAGTGAGACCAATGAACATGTGCAGGCCTATCACAGAGGTCCATGAATCGCATGTGATTGTTACACAGATAGCTTCCCTCATTGAATCCATCACCAGAGCTTTTGTTTCTGTCCAACTCCAGTACAACCACGTCCGTAATAATTTATCAAGATGGGATCTTGTGCCACGCCTCCAGGGTCTTTACTAGCTGGGGAAATTTGACATTCTTTATGATGCCATAAGGCCTTTGCTATGAAAGTTCCTCCACATTGGCCTATTCTCTGGACCCTCTAAGATGTAGATGGCAACTTTCTCATGGACATTTGAGTGACTAGTTTTACATACGGCATGGGTCTTGTCCAGCCGTCACTAGCCAGGTACCTAATAAAGCCAAGATGCAGACAGATATTGGCTTTTTAAATGTTGTGTGTTTTTTAAGTCACATATCAGCTGCTGCTGCTGCTTCCCTCCACCATGTTGCACATACCACATGTCTTTAACTTACAAATTGCATGCAACTCTTTGTTTTCAATTTAAAACTTTATTATCCTGCAGAAGCGGGACAGGAAAAAGCAATTGTCAACCTTGTTTATTTTACTTAAAAATGGAAAATGCGACACAACTGCCTCGTTTCAGAAACGTCCCTTTAGGAATCTCAATGCATCTTTGAACCGCTTATATCTGGCACCCCTACTTACAAGGTAGCAGAAGTGGAACACACCCACAGAGTTTGGCTTAATAGTCTGAGCCTCTATAGCCAATAAAGGAAAGCCGGAAAGTTCTAAACTACTTCTCTTACAGTCAGAATACACAGCTACCTAGCAATGTGTATCAAAAAAGCTGGTCTATTCATTTTCTATCATAACTCGACACACTGTCTGTGTGTGTGTGTGTGTGTATATATATATATATGCACATACCTATACATACACTTAATATACTTCATAAACATATACGTTCCCCCCTAGTAGTACTTTTTATATGAGCCTCCGTTGTCGATGCCATCATATCGCAGCTCATGTTCCACAGCAGCTCTAAATCTGTTGAAATTTAGCAGTTTTCTGGTTTTTTCCTTCCGTTTTTGTAGAAGCACTGTCTTCTATGAAACATGAAAAACTATTTGTAAAATGGATGCAGAGTGTAATTGTTAAGCCCTGTAATCCGATAATTACAGGAATACAGCTGTTCAGGTGAGAAACTAAGCACACAGTGCTGTTAATTCAAAAGAGAAGTTCAAACTAACATCTGAAAGCATCTTAAAACATTTCCATTGTAAATGTTCTGTTATATAACAATATTAATAATACCGAGTGCTTTTGTGTGACTGCATGAACCACTGCTGTTGAGTTTTTCGATTTAAGGTTGCAAGTATCTCTTTATCAACGGTTTTATTTTTTCTATTCAACAGTTTTAAACTAACACCTTCAACATACAGAGCCTGTTTATATGGTGGCTTTGCTACATTTGTTCCCTCCATGTAATACACCTTATCCTTATCAGACTAAGTAGAGCTTGGGGAGATGAAAGAGCAGAGTGTGGTGCATGCATGGTTGTTGAATCAATCACTCCATCTAGTGCCAGTCACAGTCATAAGAAATGTTCAAGTTTTTGGACAGTATATTCACCATTAAAACACGAGCAAATTTCAAACTTGGCATCGTACCTAATAATCAAGTCAAGGATCGTTAAGGATGATTGGAAAGGACGAGACGTGAAAGAAAACAAGCACACACATTGCAGCTGTTAAAGAGAGCACTTTGCCGCTGCACTTCATCTGCGTCCCTCTAATTACACCACTAGGAATAGATCCACAGATTCAACGAAGCGCTGCAATGCGCCAGCCGCCACACCAAGAACTGGCAACCTCCGGTCCACCCTCTGTAGAGCCTCCAAGACACACAAGCCACGAAGGTTTCCTACATAATTCCTCCCATTCAAAGCGTTTGGGCTCTGTTTGAGTAATATCATTGTTTCCTGCAGTCCTCATTTCTGCCATGTTGACCTTGATCAGTGTGAACAGAGCCACAGAGAGGCACTGAAGGTGGATCAGTAAATGTGAGCTGCCCCCTGAGAGACAGTCCAATTAACCCATTACTCAGACTTTTCAGTTATCAAAGTAATAAATGAACCCCATTTCATGCCCTACAGGCAGGAAAATCTGTGCTTGTTGGTTGTTTTCAGCTGCGACTGAAGCAGTTAGCTTCTGTTTAGATTTAGCTCAAGGGTAAATGAGGATCTAAGACGAGGACGGTGGACTAAAACCTGCAGACGTTTGGCATCAGAGCAACAGAAAGGTGAAAAAAGAAATTAAGCAGCCTCAGATTGCAGCATAAATTAGATGTTTCCAGAAGGAGTCACCTGAAAAAAACAACAGTATTCATGTTCTCTCATTTCTGGTTTGGTTTCCCCAGCGGTCGCCCTGGATGTCTGACTTTAATCACCAACACTGCCGACATTATCTGATGTGCTGGAAAGATGCTAGAAAGGAGGCGTCATTTTAGTACAACGCATCAGTTTTGTGGTTTATAATACACCGTTTCCTTCCCTCAGGGTTCCTTCCCATTTTCCTTTTCAGAATTCAATACTTTTCCAGACTCATATTTCCAGACCTCTCAGCAGATTTCTTAGACTCTAAGTCACATCCAAGTACAAATAGCTGAATGTTTATGACGTATAAAGATGGCTTTAAAATTCAAATGTTAACAAGTATATTACATTCTCACTATGTATGCCTGTGAGTTGTTAAATAATTAACAAAAGACTGTAAGTCATGGCTTAAAATGTGCTGTTTGCGTGAGATTACAGAGGTTTCTCTCACCTTGAGTGAGGTGCAACACAGCAGGACAGTAATGTAATGTGAACCAACACAGTGATCACCTTCTACGGAGGTAGAAACGTGCCACAATTAAACAGTAAACGCAACATTGAGGAATTAATTAAATATGTCATTACTTGTTAAAAAATTTTAAACAGATACATAAAACAAATAAGATTTTAAAGTGTTTTAATGTCTTATGCACAGCCATAATCAAGTTCCCTCGAACAAAGAAAATCTGACTTTGAAATTAAATGAAATAAAAAAAAAAACATTTACCAATGATGACTTAAACATTTAATCTGATTAAAATCAGAAATGAATAAATAAACACACACAAAGATGTGCGCTGGGCTTATAATGACACACGAACGCAAGACGGGTTTGGACCAGACCAAGTTTAGGGGGTAGTTTCGACGCCGTACCGTCCACTTTTTGTTATGTTTTGCAATTATTGTAATTGATGTGAATATTTTTTCAACACTAAAATAATAATAATAATAAAAATGAAAACTAAAAAAAGATCCAGGGCTTTGGAAAAAAACATTCCAGGATTAAGACCCCTAAGCCCCCCCCCCACACACACACACACTCCACCAATGAGTCTCAGGGATGTGTTGACTGTGTGATTATACAAGTGTGGGTGTTTTTTGTTGTTAATGCTTTTTCTTAACTTATTTGTTTTTGATGGTCCCTGGAGATGCATTCATTTTGCCTGCACTACTGTTGTATGTAGCTTAATGACAATAAAGGCTTGATTGAATAAATATATTAATCAGTTCTTAATTAAATGTCATTAAAAAATTGAAGTGGAAATAAATATTCAAGTAATTTCATTAATTCATTATTGATCAATTAAACATGTTTTTAGGTAATTAAAGTAAGAATTAATTTAAAGTAAAAAATATATATTTCACAATTTAATAAATTAATTAAATAATTCATGATGTAATGCATCATGAATTATTTCAAGCTGCCACTTAAGATGTTTGATGGATATACTTAATAAATTACTTTATTTATTTATATTTCTATCTGTAAATACATCAGACCACATTGTTACTGTGACTGCTAATGGTCTGAAGAAAATCAAAACATTTTAGCAATTTCACATGCAGGTACTCCACACAGAAGACAAAGCTCCAAAACACCATTTAGTATGTAAAACCGACTCAGTTGCCCTGTTAAATATTAAATGGACTGTATTTATACAACACTTTTCTGGTCACATGTTGACCACTACATGTCACATTCACCCCCTATACGGCACTTCTATTGTTAGGTGCTTTTCATCCATCACACACATTCACACCCCGATAGACACATTGGGGGGCAACATGGGGTTCAGTGTCTTGTCCAAGGACACTTCAGCATGTAGCCAGGGGAAGCCTGGAACCGATCCACCAGACGACTGCTCTTCCTCCTGAGCTACAGACAGAGAGAACCAACGCACACATGGAGAGAACATGGAAAACTCTGCATATATTCGTTCTGTGTTCTCTATCACTTTATTCCACCCTAAGCTAAGCTAAGCTAAGTTAAGCTGTTTGATGTTAAGACTTGTATGTTTCTGGGAAAAATGAGGCTACAGTTGTTACTTTATAGTTAGATTTTGTAAAATATTATTAGTTTATAATTAATATTACTTTAGCAGTATTCTTATAAAGGGAAATAATTGAGATTTAAAGGCACCGGTGGTGTTAATGTGTCTGCATGAGGTTCACACTTTAGATATTATTGCCCTTCACTGTTCAAAGATCTACATCCTGTAGGTTTAAAACAAAAACTATTTTTTTCATATAGGAAAATATTTGTTGACTGTTTCCTGGCGGCGCTGATTTGGGATGTGTTTTTAATATTGGTATGGGAGGCATGGAGATGGTGAAGCTCAGACAAACATGTGTTACCTCTCTGACTAAATTTTAATCCCGTTGCTGTTCAGACGAACCTGCTCAGTGTGTCATAAGTCCAAGAAAGTGAAGGATTGTGGGGTTTGGAGGTCACGGGGTGAGAGCCATCTCTCAGCAGCTTCTTTATTAACTTGCACACATACACACCACAGGAGCAGGAGGAAGATACACAAGTAAAAAGATCCACAGATTTTACCCCACCAGTCTAACAAAGCATCTACTGTCCTTTTCTTTTGGGAGTGAAAAAAATAGAAAGCACCGATATCTCAGTTGGACAATTAAACATTCAAACACCTCACTTTCAACTCTTGACAGTGTTTTGACATCATCTGCTCAGCTCATCATTCATTTCACCTTGCTCCATTTATGTTTTGAATGCTGGCTGCTTGGACCCCAAACACAAAGTTAATTAAAGCCGCGAGCGGCGATGGAGGCCCTCGCACCTCTGGCGCCGCTTGGCCTATTGCACCGCCTCGTCCCCAC
>JBBBVU010000009.1:2045193-2067390 GCA_037177055.1 Atherinosoma microstoma
TACATACATGTTTCTCTGAATCTGACCAACAGAAGTGAGGAGTTTAACGTTGGCATGCTCATGTTTAACTACATGAACTGGGAATATACCGAGGTAAAAACAGTGAAAGGAAAAAGCAGCTTAGAACATATTGATTTGATTTGGTCGCATTCTGCCAGCTGGACTGTAGATGAAGTCAGATGATGGATATTATATTTACAGTACGTTACACAATGCTCCACCTGTACATCTTTGTGTTAAAGTTAGTCTGAAACATGTGCTGAGGAAATGCAGGCTTATCGTATTTATTGTGTTTTCTGGATGAATCCACACATTATGAATACATGAGGGTGAGGTGGTTAGTCCAGGAAAAGATGAGGTTGCCACCTGAGTCAAACACACTGCTGTTTTTTGTCTTCTCACCGTGCTGCAAGTCTTCCTTTTTCTTCCTAAAAACTAAGTGTGTGTGTGTCAGTGTGTGTGTCTTACCACTGGGGTTGAATTGCATGCAGGATATGGGTTTGTCATGTGCTGGGAAGTGAGCCACCACTCCCTCTCCGTCCGAGTCCTCACTCACCAAGACCTGCAGAGTGCACGCACACACACACACACAGTCCGAGTCATTTTCCAAAGATGAGAACATTAAACAGAAAAGTGGGACTTTCCCCTGCTGGAGTTTTCTTCACATTTTAGTTTGGTGTGATATCATCACACCGAGCTGGAAACCTGAATGATCCATTGCCCTCTTGTGGATAATAAGCGAGAGCCTCAAAACCTTCTCGTGCTGCATTAAAAACCAGGAATAATCATGATCTGAGCTGTGCAAGAGGCTGATGTTAAATTCAACGTGTCCAGCAACAGATACAAGAATGAGGACGTTTAGTCTGGCAGTGATGTGGCTTTTCCATTCGGGCCTGACAGAAACTAAAATCTAACATTGATTTCCTCCTGGAACTTGCAGAGGAAATGAAATTATATTATATTGCTGTATGTTATTATCACTTTACACAACAAGACGCTGCTCCTAAATCTCAGCGAGACATCTGCTGTCAAGGTTTAGAGAAGTGTAAGAGCTCGGGCTGAGGCCAGGAGCGGGGTAAAAACCCTGATTTAACAAGGACAGATTAGAAGTAGGTCAGACAGGAGGCCTTTTTGTGCATATTTGACAGACAACACACACGCGGATTTAAATTTGGCTCCGGTGTTGCATTAACCCTTAAAACTCCAGGACACTTTCTTTTTTCTGCCACTTTTGGTCCGTCTGTTTTTTGTTTTTTTTTATGTAAAAATGCATTTAGTACCTCAACCATTTCAAGCCTTACAGGTTATTAGGTACATTTCTGACCATTTGGGTCTTTTCTGCTCACTTGTTGATCTTTGGCTGCTTCTGATTGGACATTACTCTCAATTTAAGCTCTCTTTAAGGTTGAAGTAGAGGTCTCTTAGCAACATGCTAGTGATAATGGTGAAAATGTAATAAATAATGGTGTTATCATGGATCACTCATTGTGGATTTACCATAGAGTCTCTGAATAAACACTACATTTTGTGGCTGGGTTGTAAACCTCCTGGATGGGATATAAATGCCTGGAAAATTTCCGTATATCACTTAAAGGGTAAGCTATCCATCACAATTTACCCCACAGAGTTACACACTACTGTTCCTGAGAAACTGGTGATGATATAAGAGCTGGTGCTTGCAGATGCCAGCGATCTAGTGGAGCTTTAAGGGTTAATGTCAGGGAAGCTGCTTGAGTATTTAAATGCAAATTAGTCCAAGCAAAGAGGCAGCATCTAAAAACTGAAAGAAAAAAGGGGAAAACAGAAAGAAAAGAAGGTTCTGGAGACAGAAAGCAGATCACTTTTATTACATCGTAGGCAGACACTGTTGTTGTGTGAGGGAATCCTGTTGGAGGCCTCTGAAACTCAGCCTCATACACCAGGGACGCTGCGGCTGTGTGTCATGAAACTGATGGTCCAAATAAGGAATTTCAAAGCCTAGAAGAGATGGGAATGTCTAGGATTCCCACACTGACACGGAACTCACCTTCATCGTATTCCTGACTTTTCTCCATTCCTCCAGAAATCCCCCCTGTACCCCTCACTCCTCCTCCCTTGCTGAGCCTATTCCATGTTTATGGCCAGTGTACAATTACAGTGTGTCAGCTGGTGACAGAGTGCAGGCCTGCTTCTGAAGACTTAGGTCCGACTTAGAAGACAACACACAAACTAAAGTGTGGATACAGCCTCGGCGGAGTAGACGGTGAGTGTGTATGTGGTCGCTACATCGCTGAAAAACTGCACTATGTGAGCTAACACGCCTCATTAAAAACGTGACAGCTTCTACAGAGTGATTAATCACAGTTCGGGCTGGATGGACATTATGAAAGCAGCGAGTATGGGTCCAAACCGAACCAGTAACTGGTGTGCATGGATATAGAATTGGCTAGGATCAATCAGGAATCAGTGAGTTATTTAGTCAGGTGACAGAATCAAAGCTGCAGCTCAGAGACGAGGAGGAGATGATGATGGTCAGTTTTAGTCCTCAGAGTCCTCTATATAAATAATTAAAACTTTATCAAAGTCACAACATAACTGATCTTCATATATTTTTAAAAGGCATGTTTGTTTGCTACAGATTCCTGTAATAAAGGATCATAATAATGTTTTTAAAGATGATGTAAAGTTTAATATTACCCCTGATAATCCGCTCCACCATTAAATGATGCATTTCACCAATTGTATTTTGCTTTTAATGGCCTGTAAGTTGAATTTTTCAAGTTGAAAATGTTTAATTTTCTCTCTCTAAAGCTCAGCCTTCAGATATTCCTGATATTGGGACATCTCATGGGAGGAAAAGAGAGGCAGTCACAAACAATGGATACTTGGGAATCTGGCTGGATGAGGGTCTTACTTTTAAATTTCAGATTGAAAACCTGGTGAAAAACGTCTTCTATAGAAGGTTTGTTTTTCCCTGCAAGCTGGGAAAAGATTGGTTTTAGTCACATTTTTACCGCTCCTTGTTTAGGCTGACATTTGTACATGAATGTCCAAAGTAAATATGTCATTAAGCTGGATTCTCTGTACCACGGTGCTTTAACTCTAACTCGTGTTAGCTGGCCTTCTCTTTCTATGCCGCGTTAGAGACACTGGTACATTTTCATTTCCAAAGCCATGGTGGATATTCTTCCTTCAAATATATGAACTTTCAGCAATGAATCTCGAGTTAAACAACTCATATTTGTTATTTGTTCCGCAGGTTGGTAAAGCTACCTGTGGTGAGCCAGACGCCACACCGAATCCTTTAACAAGTCCTTTACCGTTTGTAGCTTCACTCTCATCTCATGTGTGCTTTACTGTTTTTATTACTTGATGTTATTACCTCCACCAAGGCGAGGCGGAGGTTATGTTTTTGCCGGCGTACGTCTGTCTGTTAGCAACAAAACTCAAAAAATAATGGACGGATTTTGATGGAATTTTCAAGAAATCTACGAAATGGTATAAGAAACAACTGACTGGATTTTAGGGGTGATCCAGATCACCGTCTGGATCCAGGAAATCTTTTTACCCCTAGAACCGCCAACATTCCAATTCCCCACCAGAGGGGTCATTTTGACTCCCTGCCAATGCAGCATTAAACAGAAAGATTAAGGTGGCGTTTACAGAGGCCATATTTTTTTCCTTTGAAGCTTTATTATCATTTTTTTGGTTGTAGTGACTCGTGCTGCCATCTTGGCCGGGGCACCGTTGTAAAACAGTTCTTTCCTCAGTTGGTTTGCATCCATGCTAAAATAAATCAATAAAAATATCACAAAGTCGATGCAATTACAGCCACTCATAATAATCACATATGGATTCTTTTCTTTTTGTAAATTATTACAACTAACAGGATGATGATGTTCAGATTTCCTATTAGCTCAGTAACATGATATTGTACAATAATATCCATCATAAGTACAAATCCCCCCTCTGTGGGACATGTATGTCCCCGTCGTCAATATAAAGCTACACTCTTGTAGGTGTGGGTTCTGCACGCGTGTCCCAGTGTCCATATCTACAGGAAGGACGACAAAACACTTCAACTGGTTCAACATTCATTCCTCGTTTAAATTCACACATGGAAAATTGTGATCGAAAAAGCTCTTGCTATCTCTTTATTTAGCTCAGTTTAATACAAACATGACTAAATTCCTGTTGCAGGAACATGGTGAGAGGTCATGTGTGAAGTGTGTTCAGAGGTGGAGGTCTCTCAGGTTGCTACGGTAGCGAAACACCTCCTCACGGCTCCAGTGATGGATCAAAGTTGCCGTGAGCACCTTCAATCCCTGGATGCTGCTGAGCTGCTTGAGTTGACACACTTGTGCAACACTGCGTGAAGTTTGGGGTCAGCTCCACCTCACACCACCTACCGGAGGGACGCAAAGTAAACAGAGTGGCCAAGGAGGGAGGGGTTGTGTAAAACTTCCCTGGCTCTATGGAAGCTCTGGGACCGGGAGATGTTCTCCAAGGAGGAGAGAGAGCAACCAATGAGTTTTATTTATGTATCATTTTTCTGCAGAGCAGTCCTTTCTGCTGTCATCCCACACAGTTAATGCAGACAGTACGTAACAAGAGAAACAGTAGAGGAAGTCATCAGCAGCTTCTCTTTCAGCTCCTCTTTATGGAGCAGGCAAGAAGTCCAAACCACCACCAGGGTGTTAGATGACCAGGAAAGGACTGACTTTCTCCAGAGTCCCTGTTGATCTAAAGAGGGACCAGATCCACTGTGTCTCCTGAAGTTGATCATTTATTTAGTTCTATGAGTGATGTATAAAAGAACAGACTCTTCACAGAGAATCCACACCACCATCACCACATAGCAAGCAGCAACTCTGAACAGTAAGTGAAGCAGCAGACTTTCACCCTCAGTGCAGTGATGACCATCCAGAGAACAGTGCAGCAGGTGATGAGCTTCTAGCTGAGCGTGGGGTGGATATAAAGGACAGTTTATGTGAGCAGAGGTAAAGATGGCGGCATTTCCAAGGTGTCGGCTAGATGAATGGGATGATGGAGAACAGGTGAGGTTATTAATCAGTATTTCTGCATCGTAATGACAACTCACGTCTCCTGTCAGCTCATCCTGATGACAACACCTCTCTCAAGCGTCTTTTTAATTAAGTTTACTGGTTGTGTTGATGGAAACAGTAGGAAGTTCCACCCAAAATGGCGGACAAAGGTGATGTCCTTTAAACAGAATCATCCCCTCCATTAGAACGACAATGGTGGCATCAAGAGAAAAGCTTTGGCTGGACTCTGGTACTGGGGCGGTGAGACGTTAGAGGTGTACAGGCCATGTAGAAGCAGACTCAGCACATGGACATGTGGAACTGGAGCTCAGTGTGAGGTTGGAGGAGATGTTTGTGGATGGTTAATAAGTCTTTAATCCCAGCAGGGATGGAGGGGAGAAGTGCAAATCATGCTGGCCATCTGTTAATATGTTTGGGATGATTGTGTTTATAATCCTCAGGTAGGTCCCAGCACTGTGCGAGGATACTGGCATATTTACACAAAATTCCAAGTTGGGAACCAATTCTGAGGTAAGGTCAAAGTCTACTTATGTTTCTGTGTTATGAACCTAAAAAAAGGGCACATTTCTCTGCCATCACAACAAAAATCAAGTTTAGGTTTGATGTTTTAGAGCTGAAATGGCTTCATTATTCATTTTACAGATTTCTGAAACAATTTTTTGAATAAATGCCTGAAAAACAACAATAAAAAGGATTAAATAAGTTCATCCTTGCTCCAAAAATGAAAAATTTCCCTGAAATCCTTTACAATCAACCTGCATTTAAAAATCAGAAACAGCTTAGATTGGACTTACACTCAACTTCACACACTGAACAAATGATATCCAAACAGGTGATAAAATCTAACAGTAATGTGTTTATATAATCATGTGGTGACCAACGTGTGCTCGCTGGAAATGGTTTTGATTTAATTAGACCAGTTTAAACTGCTTATGTATGAGTTATTAAATAAGGAGATAAATCAGATTTGATCCCCACACCTCACCAATAAAACCTACAATCTAACATTACACAAATCTAACTGGATAATAGAGTATATTCTGGTCTACCGAGTAGAGCCCAGGTTTCTCGTTCATTAACCCTGAAAACTGCTATTTTTGCCCCACCTGGTTTTGTTTTTTGTTTTTTTTATTAAACTTTTTTTTTCTTTTAACATAAACCTTTATGTAGAAGCTGAAGCCTTTTAATCCCAGTCAGCATGGCGACATGACGTTTCCAGGACAGCCTCAGTTATCAGATTATGAGGCTAAAATGATGTAAAATAAATGTATCAATAGATATAGCACCATAAAGGCCAACCAGAAGAAGAAAACAGAATTTATTACTAACAGTACTTTGTAGAAATAACACACAGATCAACAGTGACCAAGCCTTTTCTCATCTGCAGATCATTCTCTCAAGTCTTGGCTTTCAGGAGAAAAAACATAGAGGACCATTATTTTTCTTCTTTTCAGACACATACAGAACTTCCTGCTCACTTGTTGATCTTTGGCTGCTCCTGATTGGACATTACCCTCAGTTTAAGCTCTCTGATTGGTGGAAAGTTTGACAGGAAGTGGCTCCATCATTATTTCCAGGTCTAAATAGAGGTCTCTTAGCAACATAGTAGTGATAGTGATGAAAATGTAATAAATAATGGTGTTATCATGGATCATCATTGTGGGTTTACCATATAGAGTCTCTGAATAAACTACATGTTGTGGCTGGATTGTAAACCTCCTAGACGGGATATACAGTAAATGTCTGGAAAATCCGTAGATCACCTAAAGGGTAAGCTATCCATCACAGAGTTAGACAATACCGTTCCTGAGACACTGGAGATGATAGCAGTGATAGTGCTTGGGGGAGATCTGGTGGAGTTTTAAGGGTTAAAGAGTTTTTATGGAAACGTGTTGCCAGACTGAGATGCCTCTGTGTTTTCTGAAAGCTAATGTGTAACAGGAGGATTTGAACTGACCTGTCCTTCTCCAACACTGTTTGTGTCGATGATGGTGACCACCCCGGGGTTATGGGGGCTGCGGCGGCTCGCGCTGAGAGGTGTACCCTCCTCATCTGGAGTGGCTGCTGGCAAAGTGCCTGCCAGCTGGGTGACAACTTTCCCCACCATCGTTAGGCCGGTTTTTAAAGTCTGGGAGGACAAAGACAAAAGATTAGAAGTGAGTCTGATATTAGATGATATGGAGTGCTGAAACTGAAATCAAAGCGTGTGTATGTGTTCTCTTGATAAGTTGTAGTGCTGATTATTTGCAGCCTCAGGAGACAGCAGCAGATGTGTGAGGCTCCTCTGTGTCAGCTTAAGGCCCAGCCGGGGTGTCTGGCTCAAACACACCTCTGTGGCTCGATTGAGGAAAATGGATAGTGCTGCTTAAGTGGAGTCTATCTCACCTACTACACTGTCTTAGTCTAATGGAGTCCAATGTGTGTGACTGAGTGTCTGTGTGTGCGTGAGCGCCAAAGGGGCCCTGGAGAGCCTAATCAAGCATTCAGACTGGGCGGCCCTGTCAATACAGCGTGGCGCCTTGCGTTTGTTAGGTCTGAGGATCACCTACTGTCTCTCTTTGCCACTTGGCCAGGCACACTAACAGTGTCTGCTGCTTGTGTGTGTGTGTGTGTGTGTGTGTGTGTGTGTGTGTGTTAAATGCAAGAAAAGCCATCAATTATTAAGCAAGGCGTTTGGCCCCTAATTGATCAACACTAATGTGTTTTCTAATCACTGCAGTTGTGGAGTTCTTCGTGGTAGTCCAAACAGGGACTATTGATTTGCTCTACAGGCAGATCATGTCTGATGGTTGACAGAAACACACACACAGGCGCGTGGTTACAGCCTGATGTCGCCATCCAAGCAAATTCCAATCTAATTTATGTGAAAGGTCTTTCTCAGCCGTACGCTCCGAAGTCATCGGCAGCAGGCCTGATGTGATACGCAGATTTCCTGAACATCTGTTCAGTTCTTCCACTCTCACTTTAATCTTTCTTATAAACAAAAGCCATTACACTTTAATGCTGCACCCCCCGCCCCTCCCTCTTCCCCCATCCCCTTCATGTCTCTGGACATCAGCACTAAGAGCCAGCGTGTCGCGCCACAAGCCAGAATGAGATACCTTGTCATCCATATTGAGATATATAGTCCTAAATGAGAAGCGGGTGCACTAGCAGACTGCCTGTCTTCATATCAATACACCCCCCCCCCCCTTCCTCACCACTGTCCACTGCTAACCTCCTGGTGACACAGCTCTTTTTTTTTCTTAATGATACTTCTTACACACTAGCTGTTAGACTCACTCTTTATAAATCAGAGCAGAAGCAGGAGGAGGCTAGTTAGCACGTGTTGGCCGAAGACTAAATCAACGCACAATGATTTTCACCTGGTATCAAAGCAGATTTTTGGCTGTTAGTGAGTCATCTCAGAGACACTCCCCTGTGGAGCGGCTCTGTGATGAAGTGTCTCATAAGCTCGGCCCCGGTCGGCCGGCCGGGCCAGGTGGATCCGATGTCAGTGGATTTACAGATGGGGTCTACAGAGCTGGAAATATTGGATTATCTGCTGGTTTATTTGAGTAAAGGCTTGGGACTGATTACAGCAACAACATGAGGACAACACGTCTCCATAGTGCAGCGCTAAAAACATAAAAAGGCTGATTTTCCAGTCAATCTTAACTGGTTTACCAAACAACAATGAGACGTGTCTGCAACTGGAGACAGAGGACGACTCTACTGGTTATCCTGGGAAGCTCTTTGGTAAAGTTTGAAATGTTCTGGGGAAATAAAGGAGATTTGATCTGACGTGACTTGGACAAACACATTCCCAGGAACATTCCCGGTTTCATTGTAGAGGGGGAATGAATGCCAGCATCCCACCCGGATGGTATAATCCAGATCAGTGATGGGTGGGAAGGTCAGGATGATGGTGTGGAAGCAGAGAGCAGGGATGAGGCAGGAGACAAGCAGACGTAAGAAATCATATTTAATGGAACTAAGTGTGCTGGCACAGCAGGATAAACCGGTACATGGATAAGCTAAAAATAAGTAAACAGACTCAGGAAGACTCTAGGTTAAAAGACTAGAGACAAGGAAAGACTATGCACATGGCAACGAACTACAGGAACCAAGGGGTTTATAACACTGAGACAAGATGAGGAGCAGGAGGTGTAATCAGCCAACAGGAACCAGGTAAACAGGAAGCAACTAAATAAAACACGACAACATGAACGTAAATGAATACACAAAACACTTACAAAGCAACATCACTGACTAAGTACAGAAATCTAAAACACTTAAACCAAAGACAAAGCCTATGCTCATGGATCATGACTGGGACATGTCCAACCTGTCTCCTAAAACCCACCGAGATCCTCAACAGACCAGTTAGTCTGACTCTGGAACACTGGTCAGATCTGAGATCTGACCAATCAGATTATCTCTCTGAAGACCAGCTCAGAGTCTGAAACATCCTGATGACACCACATCAGACAGGAGTCCTCACCCGTCTGTCTCAGGTGCTTCTAAATAAACACGATTACTGATCCAGTAAATAAAGTCTCCATGTGAAAGCTGAGGTTGCTGACAGCAACAGAGGCATTTCTGCTTCCTCTGTTCTACCAGAACTCAGATTATATCTACACACATTCCTGAGAAGAAGAAGAGGCAGCTGGTAGAAATGTTCTGTGTAAACAGGGTTTATAAATGAGACAACTCTTCTTTTCTTTGTGTTAGTTGGAGAAGAAAAGTCTGAATAAACAAGTCTGGTCTGATCTGGGTCTGACTTGTTTAGATGGTCGTCCAGGAACTGATCATGGCATCATCACCATGATGCAGGCCTCCAGAGAGGAGTGCTTTCAGGGAACACTCGGAGGTCAGATGGTACATTCACTGTTTTCATTAAGTCAGAATTTAATAAATACATGTGTATTTAGACAGGCCATGCCACCCAAGATGTCCCAGATAAAGGTAGCAGAGTGTGTGGAGGTTTTTTCCACATCAACTTTATCTTTAACTGTTCCAGTCACTTACCATGAAAACAAATAATCATACATGCATTTAGCATTATGATTCATGAGAACTTTTAGTAGTCCTTCAGAGATTCACGCCGGTCACCAGCTGGAAACCTTTCTGGAAAGACTCAAACCAGCAACCTTCTTGTTGGATCGGTGCTGACCACCACCCCCCCCTGCCGTATATTTTACAGGAAGACGCAGACGTGATTTGACAAACAGAAAAGTTTGTTTCTTGTCACTTACTTTGGCAGCATTGATCACGGTGGCCGTGTAAGACTGTGCGTTGTCACCACAAGCTCCTCCACGAGACTGGTGACATCTTATCAGCTGCAACACACACACACAAAGGTTTACACACAAACATGCACGCACATACACACACAAAGAATCTGAAGAAACGAGCTCAGATTCAGACGTTAGAAAGGCTCCACTCTCAAGTCTTTTTTTTTTTTTTTTAAAGGAAATTGGTTTTGCTTTGAAAAAAAAAGCAGCCAATCTGCAGTGATTTAATTTCAAATACAATATAAGTGGAATAGCTCTGTCTCTATATTACTCTTGCTGTTCAAAAAGCTAGATTTGGTCATTTCTGGAAATCCTGAGGCAGTCACACAAACAGCAGTCCCATCTGTCAATTACTTGAGTGGGCCAGCTAGAAAAAACACGCTCATGCATTAAATGTATTGCAGAACATTCTGCTTTTTGTAAATACTTAACAATCCCATTAAACAGAAAATGCCTGTGCATCTGTTGATTTTCAAAATGCTATCATCTTTAGTGGACTCTTCTTGGAATGAGTTGTTTATCCAGACAGATTAAAGAAGCAGAAAATAGATAAAAATGCTTTTTTTTTTAGGGTAAATATGTCGCTTCTCTCAGATAAGGCACTTCTGTGCAAGATAAATGTGTGTGCGTGTCTGTTTGGTGTGTGTGTGGACCACCTTGTTCTCAGCGTAGGCCAGCCAACGGCTTCCCAGAGCAATGGGATTGAGGCAAGGACCGGGGCAGGGATAGCAGCCTGACAAGACACAAAGATGTTGGAAAAATATGGATGGAATATAAATCTAAACGTGGATAAACATTCATTCACATTTTGGTAAATAACTTTGTGATCAAAAGTACCACAAAAGAGAAAGTCTTTGTTTTTTTTGTGGGGAGTGTCTAACTATCTTCAACCATTAATGTGTTTGTGGGGAGCCTCTTGTTTTCGGAAGATAAATGGGAGTTTAATGAGGGTGACGTATCCGTTCATGTGTATGACCTAATGGAGACGGTGGTGCCCGATAAACTGACCAAAGCAATAATCCCTACGGGGACGCAAACACACATGCACACGTTCCTGCAAAAGTAAACAGTATTTCATCATTTATGACAAATAAATCCCCATCTCCACAGACGGATTGTTGCTAGAACTCACAGCCACAGTGAACGGGACACCTATCAGCATCCAACAACAGGCCAACAGCAGCTTGTAAACAGTCCGGAGAAATTATTTTCTCATAAATATCAGTGATGGTCCGTCTGCTTCCCGTAGATCAACCCAGTGCTGATCCAACCGGGACAACTCAGAGCACGGATGTTCATCTCACACATGCAAACACACTTAGAGAGGTGTGGGAGAAATGGCTCCTCACAATAATTTAGTGCTCAGGGAGCAAATGAGGTGGAGGCAGACAGTAATCTAGTGTGCTCTGCTGGGGGAAGGGGCTGACAGGGAGGGGGGAGAGGGGGTGTTGAGGTTAGCCACAAGGGCTGCCGGTAATGCCAAAGAAGCCTTATGTGCTTTTCCAAGGCCGAAGGGAGCCCAGGCGGTGAAATAACATGTGTTTGAGGTCCTGGGTGGAGAACAAAGAGAGGAGAGAGTTTGACCATCTGAATTATCTACGAAACCTTTATGAAGGTAGAAACAGCTGATCCGGCTTTTCTGACTGCCCTTGTTTAAATATTCCGTTTTTAAAATCCGATTAATCCTTTTTGATAGAAAAGTGTAATAAAAGAGGATGTTTCATTTTGTCCACCACTCTGAGAAAAGCAACCAGCAGTTCTTGTTCTAATCTGTAAAAAACGGTTGTAGTTTTATTGATTAGCTTTGTAAACCACCAAGTCAACTAAATCCTATCTTTTAATGGGGCTGCACATGACGGCCAATATGAAAAACAGCTGCTGACACACAGAGACACTGGAGAAAATGGATCATTTAAAACACTTAAATGGAGATAAATACACAAAAGCAATCATCAACAAATGATGAAAGGGCGGCAGTGTCCAGACACGCCACTAAATATTGTTTTTAATCATGACTTTCATTTAATCAACAATCCATCTCAAGAGTCTCCAATCATCCGTCTCCAAATGTGAGGACTGTATCTCGGCTAATGAAAAAGGCCAGTATTACAAGTCTTATCCAAGGAGTCCTGGAGCAGTCGGACCGTGTCCACCACAACTCTGAGACAAATCTGTGAGGACCAACATGTGCAGCAAGAATGAAAATATCTATTTAAAAAGGTCCGATATGTACGGGAAGCAAACACAACTAAAAGGTTTAAAAGGTCAAAGTAGTGACAAGAAATACGTTCTGTAATAAGTGCTTCTGTTGGGTGGAATTAAGTCATCAAAGTAGCCGAAGACAATCTGCTGCAAACACATAGAAGGTGCCAAACCACGTTCACGGTGTCCGAGCCAAAAGCCCACAGACTGTTTCACACAGCACAGCCTCTAAACATGGGCAGAAAACACTAAGTGCTTATAAAAACATGAAATATGCATCATTACATCTGAGGAGAAGAGGCCAACACGCAGCGACAGAATGGCTTATCCAAAGCAGATCCCTGAACATCACAGGACGCTTTGTTTACCGCTTTTATGGAGCAAACAGACCAAACAACGTTATGAAAAGGAGGCCCCTACATTCAGAAACGATTAATAACTATTGAGCATGTTTGGTTTCCTGTTGCCCAGACGCTGATAGGGAAGGCAGGCAGACAACGAGGAGACACATTAAAGCCAGCCAGTAAGGTCAGTTTACTCCAGTCAATGACTTAAGTGGACAGCAATGGTCTTGTAATACAGTCTGGTCTTTCTTTCACAGCCTCCTGCAGCAGATATCCAACGACCAGCGAGGAGGATGCATGTAAACACTTTTACTCTGAGGCCTAAAGTTGTGTTTAGATAAAACCAGCTCACTCACAATGCAGAGCTTCAGTCAATCCTACCACAGCCCCATGTAAAGGTTTCGGCACATATGGGTCACAGTGAAGACTTTATGAGTTAAAAGATGGGTTTTCCAGAAGATTACATGTCTGGAACCAGCTAGGTGTCCTCCCTTTGTTGTGGTGGCCTGGTATTTTCAGTAAAGCTTTTCATATTTAGCTTTTTACTTAAACATTTACAGTTATTGAGCTGAATTTATTCCTCTCTCTACCACTGAAATATTCCCAGGCTTTAACACAACCTCAAAGTAAAGGTGAAACACCCCATGTTAAAAGATGGACATTTTCTCTCCAAGGTTTTGCTCACTGTGACTACAATGTCCAGTTTTAATCACAAGCCGTGCCTTGATGCTGTATCTTTTGTTGAGGACAAAGGAACATTTTCTCCAATTCTGGCCTTTTCTAAGTGTTTTCCTTGGAGTACCACTGACAGTTTCATCTGGAGGTTTTCTTGGGTTTCCTGACCTCTACCTGATCTGTTATCTCAACATCCACTAAGATTAGATTCTAGAGAAATAATCAGCCTGAAATTAATGGCATTGTCTGTTAGCTTCCTCCAGCTTTTTTTTTTTGCATTAATTATGACAATTTTCAGAGTTCTAGGTAGCTGCTTCCAGCAGTCATTATTTAGTGATCATATCGGCTGAGTTACAGCCAATAACATGAATATTTGCAATAATTCTTCCTTTTAGTTATCTTAGTTATTCTCCTACATCTCTTCTATACTCTTTTGATGCGTTTTGCTTTATCTGGAGGTCTTTGTGGCCAAAAACGTCCACTTACACAAAACTGCTGTCCGGTAGTTTTGAGCTGGTCTGAAGTTGGTTAAAGGGGGGGGGTATCATGTCCTTTTCAGGCACAAAGAACCCTTTTATAGCACTATCAAATAACTGTGTTAGCTTCAGTTGTTTTGCAAATGCTGTATATAGATAAAAAATAACTCAAAAGAAATTCAACTTGCAGCGTGTCTGTATATGAAGCCTTGAAAACTCGCCTCTGTGTCTTTAAGATTCTCCAACCCTTTCTGACACGCCCCCTTCAGCACCTTGTTGCAGCTGAGAGTGGGAGGGGGGGGAAGGGGGGGAGTAAGGAGTGCTCTGCTGGAGCTGAGCTTGGCAACAGAGGGGGAGGAGCTTTGCAGAATAGGAGGTGCTATGCAGTAGCAGCCATTGTTGCTCCCCTCGGTGGCTTCCACAGGAAATTCAGGTATTTCTCAAATATGCATGAATGAGTGAAAGCAACCTGCGGGGCATGTTGTTGGGGAGGGAATGACATGATAAAGTGAAAATAGGCTAAAAAAAAAAAAAAAATTGCATGTTACCCCCCCCCCTTTGAGTGATTTATGGTGGAAAAAAGCAGAAAAAAACAAACATTGATGATTGTTTTATAGCAGCTATTTTTTGTGCGTGGACATTTTCGGACACCAAAGAGGTGTCCAGAGGGAGGAGGGCACAGGGCTTGATTTCATTCTAATTAAGTTTAAGAAGCAATACGAAGGATGTTAAATTTGTTTGATACATATGTAGTTAGAGAGTTTTTCTTTACAAAATGATTTAAAAGAATGAGTCAAAAATGCTTACTTGTAACAAAGAATTTCTTGGTGAAGGTGCAGCTGTCAAATGCTGCAATTTTCTCCTGCAGGCTCACCACTAGAATGCTGTGGGGTGGAGAAAACAACAGAAACATGATGAAAAGAGACATGCACTTCATCAGAAAATGTACTTTTTTTAGTTTAACCTACTGTTTGTTGCAGTGGAGATCATAGATTGGCGTCTTGAACTGGATAGATTTAACCATTTCTCCTGTCCGTAAAGAGTACAGGTCAGCGCAGCAGTATGCAGGGCTTGTCCTGGAAACAAAAAGACAAAATGCATGTTTTCTTAAGTGCACAGTAATAAAGTCAGGGCAGCGGGGAAGAACAAATATAAGTTCATGTGTTAGGACTTCATTTTCTTAGACGATGAATATAACCTGAATGTTAATGTATGTGCCAACATCTACAATTAGTTGAAGTTTAAAATATGTCATGTGATCCAGTAAAACGCATGCTGGCCTAAAAAAGGAGTAATTAAAGCCTAATTTTACATTTGATGCACATTCACTGTGGTTACACAAACACATTTAAAGTGTAAAAATGCCCTTAATACAGTATTTATTTCCACCATGTCCCACTGGCCTACATGTTCTGCAGAGTGAGAGGGATAGACATGGAGCAGAGGAGGAAATGCTTTGTCATGAAGCACATTTAGGAGAGGCCCTTCTCTCATCACAGCAAAGTCATGGGTTGTATGAGCAAGCTTCTCCACCAGCAGGCAAAAGAAAAGTTCAGACATAAATCTTAATCAAGACAGTCCCCCCCCCCCCCATCCTCTGTGTTCCTTGCCTTACTCTGTGAGGAAAGCTGCTGTTGGTATTCTATACTTTTTTACCCCTGGTGAGCGGCGTGGTGCCGTGTTGGCTGAGGACACGGGGGTGAAATGTAGTGTTAGTTTTGTTTTTTGAGCCATGGCATTAAATGCTTTCAACAGTCCATTTAGCCTGTGAGCATGCTGCATGGGGCTATACACATCATCAGTCAGAGCAGGGACACTTTTCAGACACATGGAAGGAAACAGTCAAATCTTAAAATTACAGTGGATGTTGGAGCTCTGCTTAGATTGTTTTGACTAATTAATTAATGAGGACCACCCTCGTAAACCCAGCACACTGTACTAAAGTACATTTCACCAGTGGACAGCTACTAACGAGTCACAGAGGAAAATTGGACATTATTTAAAAAAAGAACTCATAATGGGAAAACTTTCATCCATTACAAGATTACAGATGATCTCAGCCCAGCCACACATCCTGATCCACTGACTATTCCCGTCCCTTCCACACCGTTACACATACTCAGCTTTTTTATTTTAAAGCGAGGAAAGTCAAGATTCAACAGCTTTCAGAATATGCATGAGGCATATCTATAAAGCTGGATTTATATGATAGATTCAGAAAAATAACAGCTCTGTGGCGATATACTTATGCTAATCATGCAAACAGAAAGAAACTAACACACTGAAAACCTATTTATTTAGTTCTTCACCATTTTATATTAATATATAACAATTAGCGCCAATCACAAAATACTGGAGGAGCTGGAAATATCTGCGGCTTGGCTAGATTAGCAGTAAGGAGACAATCAGTCATTAGGGTTTATTCTCAAAGTGACTGGACGAAGCGCTTGTTTCCACTTTCTTTCTTCTAAAAACCAAAATGTCTGATTGTAATCGGATGAGGAAAATATGGATATCCAAAGATGATAAAGTCAGACTGTACTAACCTGGTTATCATTACTGAGTAGTTGAATATTTTAGTTGTTTTTTGTGATCTGGTGTTTCATATTATTCTCTAGATCTTGAATCAAATCTAATAAAATCGGATCACAGCAGAATTTGTGATAATGACAAGCATCAAATGGTTATCCACTGAATGGAGATATTGTATCGTTATCAAACCTGTCATTAAGACCCTGAGCCTCTGCAGAGGGTTATGGTTATAGAATAGCTTCAAGCTTGAGGAAGTGAGCAATATTCAATCAGAGAAACTAATAAGATTCGACTCCAGTGTTTTATGCACTGAAACCATTAGTATGTTCAAGAAAGGAAGATTCACACACAAAAGTCTTCAGAATAATAATAATAAATAAAAACCTGAGCTAACACAAAGACAAGATCATTTAGATCAGAGACTTTAGTTTGACATATAATCATTCTAACATGAAACAGAAACACAGTCAGACAGAATGAAATAAAAAGTTGTATTTTTCTGTCTCGCTGACCAGTAGCTGAGCAACATTGCGACAAATAAGCTCAGAAAACTCCAAACCAATATTTGGATATTTTTGGTCCAGGTGATTTTATATATATATATATATATATATATAAATAAATAAAACTGCCTGTAGAAGTTGAAGCCTTTTAATCCCAATCTCCATGGCAACTTAATGTTTTCAGGACAGCCTCAGTTGTCAGATTATGAGGCTAAAATGATGTGAAATGAATATATCAATAGATATAGCACCATAAAGGCCCACAAGAACAAGACAACACAAATTATTACTAACAGTACTTTGTAGAAATAACACACAGATCAACAGTGACCAAGCCTTTTCTCATCCCAACATCATTCTCTCAAGTCTTGGCCTTCAGGAGAAAAACAAACACATACATATTTACACTTCATAGGCAACAGTTACATGATGTTTTTTAATTCTGAATTAATTATTCAAAATTAAATAATTAGGAATTAAAATATTCTTCTTCGTGTTGACATGAAAATAGTAATTCCAAATTGAGGTTTACATGAAAAACACATTTATTCGCCTTTATTCAATTCTGCTTAAGACCTGGAGGTTCTGATTGGACATGGGTATTTACGTCTACAGGAAGAAAACAAACTCTATTTCCTGCTTCTCTTTAAGCTACAGAATAAGAACCATTTTCACTTTGATTTGGATTCTAGTTGTGAAGCAGCACTGAAATAAATCTACAGCGGAATGAATGCATACATGATGGAGGAATTCAATTTACCCCACAGAGTTACACACTACCATTCCTGAGACACTGATGACAATATAAGCGATAGCGTTCAGGGGCGCTGGAGATCTAGCAGTTTTAAGGATTAAAAGAATTTGATACATTCAAAAAAATATTGTCCTATAGCTTCATAGATCACTGTGTGTCTGTGATACAGCTTGAATGTGAACTTGAATGTGCCCTCCCTCTACTCCCTGTGAATACTTTTGGAAGAATATAAAAAATGTCTCTGCCTATCCACTGTGATTCGTTTTCCTTCCGTTTCGATGGTTAACATCTCCGGCAACATTTCAAAGATCCTCAGTCATGACGAGCATCACCAATCAAGAGTACAGGTATTAAGATTAATGCAAAAATTGCACCCAAAGGTAATTTACTTTCAGGCGGCTACATCATTGATTTCAGCATTATCAGAGTCAGATCAATCCAATTCAAAGCTATATCCCGAAAAATGGGGCTCTCAGATTGATTCAAAGGGACAATGATAACCAGCTGTTATAGAATCAAAATGGCACAGGGTTCAATTGTTTTGCTTTTGCAGTATTTTAACAAATGACCCAGTTCTAATGGAGGCAATGCGGGGTCAGATGTAATAAGATTTCCTCATGCCGGGGACGTCGAGGCGTAGGTTGAAAGCAAGGCTAAATCACAATTATCATTATGGATCATGGCGGGATGTCAGTCCTTGCACATGTTAAGGTGACGCCGAGCACCACTGCCCAGCTCAGTAACAGGACTATTATGATGGCCCTATTAGATCAATGTGTCAATTACTATTACTCAAACTGGCCCTTGGGTCTGAAAGGATGCACAATGAGGAAGATGGCTGAAAGGAGGCAAGGCTCATTTACTTCCTTTGATAGGATGTGAAGCCACTCCAGGAATTAAAGAGAAAATAGAGTGGCCCGCCAGATGCAGAACATATAAAATACAAAATGACAAGCCCACAGTTAGAGAGGGGAAACAAGACACTTCACTGAAGTTAGTTCTTACAGGATATAATGTCAGAAAAACAGCACAACTAACTGAAAAAGCTGCTCTGGAAACATCTGATAGGGCTGAGTATCACCATTGATTCAAATTAAATTTTAATTCAGACGATTCCGTTTCCTTTGCACTGGTCTTGTTTCAGTACTGATACAGTGGGGTTTTCAGTTGTAATATTACAATGCAATATTATCATATTTTGCTTGGATATGAAGGAGAAGAGCCAAAAGCTCACGTTGCTACTCCATACACACAAGTTAACATTTGTACATCAAAGAGAGAAAGTTCATGCTGGTGCTGTTTGGTCCACTTTACAGTAACCCTGGTCCACTTCCACAGATAATGCTGTCCATTTGAAGCAGTGTGAACACTCATTTTCACTCTGATGTGGACCAAAGCAGCAGACTCTGGTCTGAAAGCCGGGGGTCTCGGTTCAAACGGACTATCCAGTGGACCAAAAAGGAAGTGATGAATGCCAACTAAAGGAAAGCATCAAGAAGAAAAAGGAAGTGATGTAGTGTATCGTTAGGGTACGAGGAAAACCAAAGCCAACAGTGTGTTTTCAGAAGCCGAGGTCAAAACAACGGAAAATGTCTCAAGGACAGACATGAAGCAACGAAAATAAGCATCGTGTGGCTCCATTGTTTACTGGTTGAAGGAGCCGGTGGAAGTGGAAAGATTTCCTCTTTCGGTCCTGGCCAATAAAGGCACCTGGTTTTCTTCTTTTTCCTATTTTTTCATTATTGATCAGTGGTTGTTTTGGGGAGTATCGCCCCTTAGCAAGCAGTTGTTTTAACTGTTACGTTGTCCAGGCGGTTTGGTCCACTAAGCACGGTTTAAAAACAAATCAAAACCAATGGAAGGTGCGAAATCTTTCAAGAACAGAGTCCCCCGGACTATCCTGGTGTGAATGCCCCCTCAATCTCACCTTAGTGTGGACCAAAGACCTGAACTCTGGTCCTCACTGGGGGTCTCCTGGTTGGGTTCTCTTCCAGTGTGAAAGCAAACGGAGCATCCAGTGAAGCAGAGACAGGAAGTGATGTAGATCAACATGGTGAATATCTGGCTGCCTCTCCTGATGCCCATACCGGACACATTCACTGTTGCCAACTCCTCAGTAAGAAAAGTAGCTATTGGCTGTCCTAAAAGTCCCTAGAAATGACATCATCATCTAATTTGCATAATCAGCCTGGTGTAAATGATGCTACAGTTAATGTGGGAGAAAGAAAGTGATTGAAACAAACCCTAACTATGTTTAAAACAGCAAAAAAACAAACCAAAAAACAAACCTTTCTTCTGTCAATATTTTCTTTGTTTTTAGTTTAGTTTTTATTAATTAAGAGTCTACAACATGTTACAGTACTTTTAACCTTTTGGTTGTTTTTATCCACAATCTTCATTAAGTAAGGATTAAAAACTCGGACCCCTGCATTATACGATTGAATGCCCGACGCAGAGTCTTGAACACTGCGAAGTGCATTAAAACCGTATGATGCACGGGTCTGAGTTGTTTACTCCGCTTATGCCATGGTCCCACACAGTAAACATTTCATAACAAATGATTATTTTTTCCACAAAACTTGCTAAATACGCTGAAGTTTAGGAACTATTTTATGTTGGCCTCGATGTCCTTTTTATGCTAAACAACTGTTCCATGCTACAGTGTGATTCTAGTTCACATGTCAAAAGCCAGCTGATCTGAACCAGTTAATGAACGCATTGCTATGGTGACGCCCATAACGGAGTGATATAACTGTGATATAACTTGACAAACTACGTGTGCGTATATACGAAAATAATGCACGCCCGTTGGCATTAGAATAGGCATTAATATCTGATGGTAACCCAGGGCGTGATCAGCCAGTGGTAGTTCTGCGTGTCAGTCATTCCCAGTCTGGGCATGGAGCATAGGTGAACGTCTCCGGCTCTGACTGCAGCTCGGAGCTGGGAGTGCTGCCGCATGAGGACAGAGCCTTGTGAGCACAGCAGAAATAAACATGTTCACAGCCTGGTACAAAAAACATTTTAGGTTTAACAGGTCAAGTTTAACTTCATGAACTGTGGGGGGAGTGAATATATTTATAACTCTGTCTACTGTCTACTGGGCGTTTACCGGGATCGCTTCAGGAGTGGCTGCTGCACTACTTTTTCTTCCCTTCTGAGCTGAACAACGTTTTACCCTGGAAACAAGGAAACATGGAAACCTGGAGACCTGGAAATTTTGACCATACACACATTTCAGATTACCGTTTTGCTTTTTTTTGTTTGTTTCCAGACTAAAATATATCCAAATAAGTGACATGCTATATTAGCAAAGGCAGTTCATTCCCCATCAGACTTGTCAGAGCAGGTGTAGCTATAGTAACGCTGCATCTGAACTAGAAACTCAGAGCAAAAAGTAAATCATATATATATTATTTATAAATGAGTTCAGCAGAAGACCACACCGGGTGCCCCTCCTGTCAGCTAAGAACAGGAAACTGAGGCTACAATTCACACAGACTCCCCAGGACTGGACAATAGAAGATGGAGAAATGTTGTCTGGTCTGATGAGTCTCTATTTCAGCTCCACATTCAGATGATAGACTCAGAATTTGGTAGAAACCTCATGAAAGCATGGATCAACGCTTCAGGCTGTTGCCAGTCTAATAATGGGGGAGACATTTTCTTGGGCACCTTAGTACCAACATGGCATGGTTTAACCAGCACAGCCTACCTGAGTATTGTTGCTGACCATGTCCATCCCTTAATGAGCACAGTGGAGCATCTTCTGATGGCTACTTCCAGCAGGATAATGCACCATGTCACAAAGCTCAGATAAGTAAGTAAAGTAAGTAAATTCTTATTTATATAGCAACTTTCAGTGCTATATAAGTGCTTCACAAAACAATACAAAGAACATAGAAACAAATCAAACTAGGCAAAAGCCAGTTTAAAAAGATGCGTTTTTAGCTGCTTTTTAAAAGAGATCACTGAGTCGGCAGATCTCAGGCTGAGAGGACGGGAGTTCCAGAGGGAGGGAGCCACTGCTGCAAAGGCTCTGCCACCTTTGGTTTTCAGCTGTGTTCGCTTCACAACCAGCAGACCCTGATCACACCATCTCAGGGACCTGCTGGGATCATAGGGCTGTAGAAGGTTGTGGATAAAAACTGGTGCTTGGTGATGTAGGGCTCTGTATGTTAAAACCATGATTTTAAAATGCACTCTGTAGTGAGTAGGGAGCCAGTGGAACTGGAATAAAATTGGAGTGGTCATCTCCAGATCATCTCCAACATGACCATGAGGTCACTGTACTCCAACGGCCTCCACAGTCGCCACATCTCAATCCAATATTCCACCTTTGGGATGTGGTGGAACGGGAGATTCTCATCATGGATGTGCAGCAACTGTG
>JBBBVU010000009.1:2075348-2101719 GCA_037177055.1 Atherinosoma microstoma
GGATTTGCAGATCATTATATTCTGTTTTTATTTACGTTTAACACAACGTCCCAACTTCATTGGAATTGGGCTTTGTACAAATAGTCAAGAAATACTTTTTTTTTTTCATGTGAGTGGTGCCAACCAGTCTACATGTGCTTTGTGGATTTGGAGAAGGCGTTCGACTGTGTCCCCCGGGGACTCCTGTGGGGGTGCGCCAGGAGTATGGAGTGCCGGACCCCCTTTTACTACTATACTAGGCACTAGGAATTTCTAGGCACAGCCGAAGGTGTTGAGGGGATCTGGTTTGGTGGCCTCAGGATCGGGTCTCTACTTTATGCAGATGATGTGGTTCTGTTTGCCTCATCGGGCCGTGATCTCCAGCTCTCACTGGAGAGATTTGCAGCTGAGTGTGAAGCGGTTGGGATGATAATCAGCACCTCTAAATCCAAGACCATGGTCCTCAGCAGGAAAAAGGTGAAGTGTCTCCTCCGGGTCGTAAATGGGGTCCTGTGGAGGAGTTCAAGTATCTCTGGGTCTTGTTCACGAGTGAGGGGAAGGATGGAGCAAGAGATCGACAGGCGGATCAGTAGGCAGATCTGGACTCTGCATCGGTTTGTCGTTGTCAAGAAGGAACTGAGCCAAAAGGCAAAGATCTCGATTTACTGGTCCATCTACGTTCCTACCCTCACCTATGGTCACCAGCTCTGGGTAGTGACTGATTGAACGAGATCACGAATACAAGCGTCCGCGATGAGTTTCCTCTGCAGGGTGTCCGGGCTCTCCCTTAGAGTTAGGCTGAGAAGCTCATCATCTTGGAGGGACTCAGAGTAGAGCCGCTGCTCCTCTGCATCGAGAGGAGCCAGATGAGGTGGCTCGGGCATCTGGTTAGGATGCCTGCTGGACGCCTCCCTGTATTTCGGGCACATCCCACCGGTAGGAGACCCCGGGAAAGGCCCAGGACATGCTGGAGGGATTATCTCTCTCAGCTGGGATGGGAGCGCCTTGGGATCCCCCCAGATGAGCTGGCTAATGTGGCTGGGGAGAGGGAAGTTTGGGCTTCCCTGCTTAGGCTGCTGCCCCCGCGACCCGACCCCGGATAAGCAAGTGAGTGAGTGAGTGAGTGAGTGAGTGAGTGAGTGAGTGAGTGAGTGAGTGAGTGAGTGATAGAGATAGATACTTAGTACCGGTGCTTGCAAAAGTATTTTTCCTATTTATGTTTTTGCTTTACAACATGTAATTTAAATAATTAAAAGTGTTAATACATAAATAATGAATTAAAAAAAAAGATACAAAATAAATCAAATTAAGTGTCATTAAATTAAATAAAGTTAATCACTGGAAATGTACATTTAATTAATTTATTTTGTGTTATTTCATGGAATATTTATTCATTTAAGTGTTTGTTTAATCATGAATAAAACGGCTCTCCATACACATGGAGACTGAGTTACTGGCTCACTGAGTGAGAGATTGGAAGAGCACAGACCACATGTGGTGATTTCTGCTTTGTTTTCCAGGTGAGAAATACCTCTAAAACCATTTCATGCTATTGCATTTTGCTAATAAATGTTCTGAATGATTTGTGGAAAAGTGCAAGTTTAGAAATATCTGTCGGCAGTGTTATGATTTGTTTTCTTGACTGAACAGCCATCATGGTGTGGCACAGGTCGGCTAGCTAGCTGTAGCAAAGAAGCTAATGCACACTACACCTGTAAAACCATTTAGTTATCTAAACTGTATTAGTTTTAGTTATCTGCTGCATTAAGATGTGAGTGTTGGGCTTGGTCTAAGTGGTAATCAGGCTCCATGATTTATTTCATTTGTCTTCATGAATATAATTGTGTGAAGGTTAAAACTGATAAATGAATGATTAAGATCAAGGGTTAAAATGTGAATTGTTAAAAACTGTTTAGCTGTGCATGTTATTTAGTTAGACATATTTGTGACTAAAAGACGAATTAGTCACGCCATCTACAAATAGTTGTAAAAGACATGTCCCGAGAATAAGTCAGGAAGCAGTTGGAGGGGTTAAGGGCCTTGCTTAGGGGGCCACAGCGGTCCTATGGCCACACGGGGGACTTTAACCTGGGTCCTTCAGACCCAACTATATGTCTGTAACCACTAAATTACCAATAATGCTGCTGTACAGAGCCAATGTTGATATTTGGACTAGAAATTGAACAGTGTCAACAGCGTGATGAGTTCATTTGTTTAATGAAAATAAGCTGAGAGAGACAGGAAGACACAGAATACGTCTCCTGTGTTATCATTTCTGCTTTGTTTTCCAGCTTTATTGCTGTTAAAGGGTCCTGGACTCGTTGCATAACACCGCTGATAAAGTGGAAGCACAACCTTGATGTCCCATACAGAAAAATGTAGATAGATACTCACGCTAGTAGCCAATAGAGAACTTTGACCTTGAAGGTGATATTATCACTTCTAATGCAACTTGAGGTCACAAACTTTTGCTTTTTTCATTAATGAATCATTCATATGATTAAATTCCCACAAAATGTTGAATAAATGTGACATGGAGTAGATAAAAGTAAATCATATCTATAATCATATTCTCAAACGTGACCGTGATCCTGGCTCCAAGCCTTGTAAGAGCACATCCAGTAATAATCTGCATGGTGACGGAGGACTACATTGGTTAAAAGTTAAAAAAGGCCACATCCTCTGAACATCTGGAGATGCTGTGAGGGGGTAGTTTGGAAATGTCACTTACAGTTCCCATACTCCAGAGAACAAAGCTCGCTTATTCATCATTGAACTTTCGCCCAACAAGAGTTACTCCAACACCCACAAACAGTAAAGTTGCTTCTATGTTGGACATAAAATTTACATTCATCACGAGAGAAAAATCACCCAGAATTTTAATACTTGTGTACATAATAAAAATTGATGACAATAACAAGAATGACAAGTGGCAGACGGAAACAGGTCTGCTCCAGAAATGTGAGCGGACATACCAATGCAACGGCACCAGCATTCTTTACTAATTCTTCAAGCCAACTGGCACTGATGCAGAGACTGAAAAGGACCCATATGTAGCTTTACTGTCAGGAAAATCATTGCATCCATACATTGTTTGGACTTAACGCATAATCCTTTCCATTGATAAAATTATGTTTAGTGTGGCTGGCTGGAAATCCACAAGTACAGGGCTTCAGCACATGCTTTTTCCCCTCTCTGGTTTTCCTTTAATTTGCAAATCTTGTAATCTAAGCCTAGAGCTGACTGAACCAACTTCTAAACCAGCACCGCTACAGCGGCCAAGGCTCCAATCTGTTTTCCATTTAAGTGTCAGGACGGCATCCTTTTTGGTGGTTAACAAAAGCTGTTATTTCGAAATGATTATATACAAAAAATTGTGTGAGGACCTTTAGTAGGTTTATGAACAGGCCCAGTGGAAAGTACAGTGCCGCACCCGGAAGCCTTTTTCCTTCTTGTCTTTGACCAGAGTATTATTTACCAAGCACTTCTGTAGGGTAAAGGACCGGGCTATGCCATTCAGCCAGAGGTCAGGGTTTCTGCTTTTCAACACAGTGCATGTTTTCAGCATTAGTGGCGAGCGACGCCTGGTTGATTCGCCAAACCGTCAAGAGTGCTACATGGCTCAATGTCAGTGAGGACATAGGAAAAGCAGAAGCAATGGCAACGACGTCAGAAAGACAGGGGCAGCAGGTCCTGGAAAACATCAAGAAGGTGGTCTCCATCAAGGCCCAGCTGAGGACAGACTTCCTTATTTCATTTCCTGGGGGGAGGATATATTAAGCTAAATTTTGTGTTGCACTGGAAGAGTAAGTGGAAGAAAGGGAAGGGGGGGAGGGCACTGACGGAGGATGAAAAATGAGTGAAAGATGCCTTGAGGTCTTCTGCACAGAGAAAATATTTCCAGTCTTAGACTTCAGCATCCCAGAGAGCCTCACATTGTTTGATATACAGTACAAACATAGTGCCATCAGTCACGGTTACTTTACCTACATCAACTGGCTGCATGTCATGGAGTCATACTAAAAGTATGAGCATCCTTTCATGCCTCTTGCCATTTAAAAATGTCTTTCACACGTAGCATTTGTTGCATTTTATACTATTTTAAGTAAAAGCAACAAAAATGGCCGATAAGCCAACAGCACATGGAAGTGGCTTTACTTTGTTTCCTCCCCCGAACGTCCAGGGCTCTACATGAACTTGTCTGATCAGCAGCTTAAGAGGCAGGTAGACTCTGAAAGTGCAACTTAATGTATTTAATCATACACGTCACTTTCAATTCTTTTTATGGAGACATGAAAATGTTTGAGCTCAAAACATTTTCTTTTCCAGTCAGGAACAAGGAAACTTACGAACCTGCCTGGTTATTTACCAGCACGTGACTTTATTTTCATTTCTCTCCTCATTCAACTGCATTCTGTTCAGACACCACGCGGCCGATGGATGGTGATGCATCTTGTAACAGGGTTCATGGTACATGTAGTGTTTTACTTCATTCATCATCGCAGAGATGGAGGTCCAGCTTTTTTCAAAGCTTCAGCTAGCTTAGAAGAGACATTTAGTGTCACTTTATACATAAAGTTTTAGTCAAATTTAGTCATTTTAAATAGTTTGTGTGTTGGGAAGCAATTTTTTTCTACAGTGTTTTTCTAAAAGTCTTATTTGTATTAATTTTGTGTTACAGTAGTTTAACATATGAATCAAACCAAGAAATAACCAAGTGAACACAGATCCACAGCAAACAAAATCTAACAATAACAAACTAAGAACATTAGGACACTTTATCTAAAGTAAAAGATATTTTTATTTTACAAATTCCGCTCTCAACTTTCCAGTATCACTGGAAATGCTGCTTATTTTCAGCTTTTTCACTTTTTCTCTCCTGACGTACTTGCATTTAAATCCGACGGTCCCGTCTTGCTCTGCTGTTTTGTACCTGGCCTGTACCACTAAACTCTACCATTATACTGGTATGATCCAAGTCTTCCTCACATGTGATTGGCTGCATCGTGTCTCCATCAAACTAAAGCCTCGTCCTTGTTTGCTTCAAGGATGCATCACTAATCCATCATCCGCCAGGCGTGGTACCCGTCAAACTGAATTTTAACCCACATTTGGTGGGCTGGTGAGTTTTAGTTTAGAGCCCTGCAAATATGGCTAATAAATAGTTTTTCTTAGATTTGAGTTCACAAAGGGTTACGGCTAAGCCTCCACACCACATTTCGTCCGTGAAGACAAGAACTCATCGTTATCTTTCCATGTTTTAATGATGAAGAGAAACAATTCTACGTCTGATTTTAGGAACATCAGTCTTTTCTGCTTGGTGGCGAGTCATAATTTATTTCCACTAACACAGGATGTGTCTTCTGTCACGGCTGTTTAAGGCTGACTGCACCTATCAGGGTTAAATAAGTTATTAGCAGCTGAAACATATTAATCCCTGCAGTGATTTAGAGGGAGACTCTTACTTTTTAGCTTAGTTTTTTCTGTTTTTAACCAGGCTGTGCGTTTCAGCTGTGATTAAGCAGGGAGTTGCAAATGCATATTAAAAACTCTTGTGGCTGTGGCCCTGGTGGTAAAGTGGTTTTCTTCCAATCAAAAGATACAAAGTTCAATCCCTTGCTCTTAAAAAAAAAGTGTCCTTAGACAACCCTTCCTGCGTCTGGATGTGTTAAATTAGAAATATTGTGGTTTGCTTTTGGAGAGGGAAATATGAACTAACGTATCTATTATCTACCTAAAACAGCTGGAATTAGCTGAACTGGATTTACTGTGTTGTAAAGATGTAGTTTATATTTGGATTAATTTGCACTCTTTAAATGGATGGCTTGTTAAGATGACTTTTCTCATGGACTTGGACATAAATGTATTGAACTGAAGACAATGCCAGGTCCCACTCTACCATAAAAACTCACCAAGGCGGTGATGAAACATGGAAATTAACCCAGAAAAATATTTAGAGTCAACTGAGGTAATTTTTAGTTGCCCTCCCCATGACCTAATGACGACCCTTTACCCTGTTTAATGACTACCAGAACCGTATCTGAAAGAGGAAATGATGCCAGTTATATAATAATGCATGAACTCACCCAGACGACCCAGCGCTCTTGCAGACCCCCAGCAAGGGCCTCTTTTCAGCAAAGCCGTCCATCTTTAAAGGACCTGAAGAGGAAGAAGAGTCAAGTGATGAGGCAGATGGCAAACAGAACCAAATGTGCAGAACAAAGAGGGTCATTCTGTAACATGTCAGGCCTCTAGTGCTGCCCAGCCTCAAACCAACGGGCAGACACCACCGGTGCGGATTACAGTGCTACTGTTGCTCTGTAATTCAGTCATGGTCGCCTCATATCTTTGATAAAAGGAAATTTGAAATCAAAATGCTTTTGTTCTCTCCAGGAAAAGATGAAGAAAAAACTGAACGCTGCAAAAGTGGGAATCAGTAACGGTCTTGTTTGTTTTTGGGGTTTCGGGGTCAAATTACAGCATGCGAAAAAACCCAGCCAGCGTTTTAAAAAACGAAGAGAAAACATGCTGCATTAAGTGGAGCGAGCCAATATTTTTCCCCAATTGTCTCATTTTTGAAGTCGGGCAGAGGATGAGGGGATTGAGGGGGAATGGGGAACTTAGATTGAAGAAGATGTTACCCTTTAGAAGACTGTAATTTGAGGCTTCGCAGTAATCAGCCCGAGTTCCTGTGGTGTGGCGTGAGAGCAGAAGTGCCTTCCCTAGCAGACCTTAACACTCCCTAAAGGGTCTTTTCTTCTTTCAGGCTTCTGTCATCAGACATCTTTCCAGTCCTGATCCTCAGCTCTAACAAAAATATGCTTCTCTGAGACTTAGTGAAATGGCACATTTAGAAAAATAAACTTTTTCTAGTGAAAGAGACAGTAACCGAAGCAGAAAGTGCTGCCTTCTATGGAAACTACAGAAAGTCTAGATAACACAACTTGCTGATTGCTACACGTATTGTTAGATTTCTATAAAAAGAAACACAAAGACTTGCATTATACGTTGTTATACGTATTTTTTACATTCCCTCAATAGCCATTTGTTATCAGCCGAGGAGCGCTGCCTAGTTTTCCAAGACAACGGAGGATCGTAGGTTGTAAACTCCAGGGAGGATGTGAATAAATGTATTCCTTTTAGAAAACCACTAACTTCCTCTCTGTTCCAGGAAAGGATAACCTTGCCTATTATAATCAACACCTATTTTCGGGGCTCTTTAAGTCCGCCCATCTACAGCCTCCCATGCCAGACAATTGGCCTTTTAATGGCTTACCACAGTGCAACACTGTTTGCACCCTAGCAGATTGCAATCAGTGCCCCCCCCCATCCCCCACCGTGGTACAATTCATATTTATTTTCTGCTGAGAGAATTACTTCCCTCATGTGTCAGACTATCTGCTGCTTCTTATTACTGTGGTTTGCTTTCATCCACTTCCAGTACTCTTCAAATGCTGCCATTGTGTGTTGTTGAAATCTGCTAAAAGACCGGAACATGTAGAGAACAAAAAGCTGTTTTTCACCCAAAGAAAAATGCCACAGAGCAGCTTTTCCATCCCTGCCTGACACCTGGAGTGCTAAAATATAAACCTGCTTCTAATCAGCAGCACACTGGCTGCTCCACGGCTTGCAGGCTATGAACACTGGTAACTTTCTGCTTAGTTATAGCATCTTAGCTAAACATATGAAGACCATATAAAAAAAAAAAACATCTGTTTCTTATAATTGTGACTATTTTACTGATCTATATCTTAAATACAATTACATTTTTAAGTAAATTAATTCATATGAAAAGGTATTAAGAAAGAGTTTGTGACTTTATGAGAGATCTAACTTTAACCCCTTTGGTCCTGGTCATAATATCAGAAAACCATCTAAAATAGCATCTCCAGAGTAAAAGAAGAATGTCTGATCAATAAATCAATAATCAGGTTCATCTTCATGTTCTTGGTGTCTGGGGGTCCCTTCTCTGGGGTCTCTAGATGTCCCCAGAGTAAAAATAAGCTGTGTCTATTACTATGTCAGAGTAAATTACAATAAAACAGAAGAGAAATGTTTTTTCCCCCCAAACTGACAGAGGAAAACAGCATGAGCACACATGCCATGGATCATCTTCAGCAACTAAATCATTTCTAAACATTCATGCTTGACCTAAAACACACTTTCGGTCTGGTTTTATGAGCATTGGGGTCTAGACTTTGAGCAACGGTTGAAAATAAACACCGTTGTCCTGTTTTATTAGTGTTTACAGTAGCTGATTATGTCCGATCGGGCTTTAAAGGGTGTTATTAAATACCCCGTTATTTATTCAATTGTTCACACATTAGTCAAAATAACAAGTAAGAATATGTGAAACTAAACCGAATCATCTGGATTAAATCAAATCAAGCCCAACAATAATGTGGAACAGAGTCATTAGAAAATAATAACACAACTCATGTTCACTTTCCAAATATTCCACACGGATATGGACACATCCCTGGATTGATTGACAGCAGCTGGCTGGCTCCTGGAAGCTTTGAGTTACACCGAGGGAATAAGCATACAACATGTTGTTAGCGATGCATTAGCAGCTTCATTTCCATGCTGCTGAATGTACTGCACCCGAGCAGCCCGTCAGCCGTCTGCTGCAACTACCTAAATGACACTTCGGCCCTGTGGATGTTGGACCGTTTGTTCAGATGTAGCGTAGTTAAATACGAAGGAGATCTAATGTTTTTAGAAAGTAACAGTCTGGCTCGTAATGACCACCTGCTGGCCTGCAATACAAAACTGACCTTACTAATTCATTTCAGACTTTATAAGGAGCAGTAGATACAGGAACAAAGAAAAGTCTCATTCATGCAGAACAAGTGGTAGCAATCCTCAGAGAAAACATTTAACTCTATTATCAGAGAAACATGTCAAAGAAATCAGGCGTTATTGTATAAATGACCAGTGAAGAGATTAAAGTATATACCAACAATAACCTGCATTTAACAGACTTGTTAAGTTCATTTAGTTTTCAGAGACAGGGTTTAAGGCTGGTCCCAGACTAAAATGCCCGATATAGCCGACTTAACTCAAAGTCACTTGCAGAGACTTGGCTTAAATACGTCCCAGTTTTAGCTTATTCTGGTTTAAACTAAACCAGTTGCAAGAGGGATGATTAGAGCTAATCTAAGACTAAGTTGATTCTTAAATCAATCCTTCAAAAGGGGAAGGTTTGACTTGTGGAATCTGAATTATGTGAATTGTTTAGATTCAGATCAATATGCAGCACAGAGACTGACTGCCTGCAGATAGGAGGGATCCACTCATTTATTTAGATTGAATAAGTTTTCCAGACCTCTTGTATGTAGAAAGGAAATGCTTCCGAGTGAATATCTCTGCTTGAGCAACGACCAACAAGGACCTGGACTCAGAGCTTCAGTCAGGTCAGCAGGATTCAGATATGGAGGTGTTGTTTGCTTTACGGTTGCGTTCTGTTTGTTATGTAGAAAATAGAAAGTGCATGACTGTTGAGCTAACCAAGGCTTGCTTTAAATGTAGTTTTTAGTAATTAAAACACTATCATGAAGATTTACATAAATGTTAATTTCAATTTTTCGTATCATCTATCATGAAGGTTGACCACAGTTGTCCCATCAGTTTCTTTTCTCTCTGTTCAAATTTTATATTGAATTTCACCAGCAGAATTTATTTTCATTTCATGCTTCTTTTTCACATATTTACAGTTTTACTCATGAAATGTTTTGGCTAACTTCTCATGGATGGTCATCTTTTGGGGTCTCTGTCTCGAGGTTACGGTGATTTCATGGATGTCTTGGTGTAAATATGAGCAGTGTGGACGGATATCAGTGGCTAGCCTGAAGTTGTTGTGGTTACATTTCCATTTGTGTTGGATTCACAACAAATTTCCAGCTGCTTACATAGTTTGGCACAACTTGTTTAAATAACTTCTTTTCATCTCTGCCATGGTTTTATTGCACATGCTGGGTTTTTATTTTCACCAGGTTTACTGAGCGTAATCCAGGACTACGTAGTCTCAGACTAACTAAAACAACCTTAAACCAAGGTTAGGAAAGTGACTTCAATGTGCCGGTTTAACTAGTACAGATTAAGGCCTAGTTTTAGTCTAAGCCCCGTCTCTGAAACCGGCCCTAAAAGTTGAACTTTTCCATTTTAATCCACTTCCTGCATGCGGCCATTATGATGATGAAACTCAGCTTAGTAATTATAAAAAAATATTCAATTAAAAGGTATAAAAGTGAACCCTATGAGTTTATCTATTTTTCATATCACTGTGTTTCTTATGTGTAAAAATGACATTAAATGATCAAGTTTCCTCCCAGTGCAATGCAAATGTTTACAGAAGGCACTTGGAAGCCTTATTGGATCAACATACTGTATCCATGTCTGTTTTATCTAATGTTGTTGAAGATTGTTGTGGAGACATGTTGATCTTTTTTAACCTCATTGTGTTTTATTTTATTATTTATTCATTCAGCCATTATTTATACAGGTAGTCCCACTGAGATACACAGTCTCCTACACATTTATATAGCGGTGTATCCCACACAAAAATGATCTGTTCCAAAAAGGTTGCATGCTGGGTTGGTTAAAAGTTCCTAGAGTGTGTTGTTCATATTGACAGCTCGGCGTCTACAGAACAGCAGACTAACATCCAAGCAAACGTACGTTACCTGGAACAAATGTCCACCAATAACATACATGTGTACCTGGATTATCTCGGACCGTTTCAGTCAAGTATCTGAATGTTTAGAGGAGCTGGAGCATCTACCAACAGCAGAGTAAGAGCACAGGGAGTTTTCCAGCAGGGTTTTGGCAGCAGACAGACATTGGCTTCAAAGTCTCGCTCGCACTGACTGAGAGCATGCCAACAGTAACTGTAGATTTACTTCAGCATTCGGATGAAGCAGCGAGGAGCGCTCTTTCATTTTAATGATATAGCACCATTTAAAGTGCCCACAACCCAAAACTACATACGGTGCACCAGAGAAAATTCACTTTTAAGTGTTGATCTTGGATGCT
Organism: Atherinosoma microstoma; assembly: GCA_037177055.1. Lineage (NCBI taxonomy): Eukaryota > Metazoa > Chordata > Actinopteri > Atheriniformes > Atherinidae > Atherinosoma > Atherinosoma microstoma. The sequence continues at coordinate 2,086,362 of JBBBVU010000009.1, forward strand.
GAAATCAAGTCAGCCAAAGTGTTTTTTCCCCAGTAAAGACATTTTCGAAATATGTTCAAAGACATTTGTGAGGACACATAAAAGGACATAATGCCAAAAGTACATGCAGATACCTACTGCGTGTCCCTGTGTGGTTTCGGAAGATAAATCTAATGTTAAAATGGCTGTAAAAACATCTGTGGGTTGTAGTTTATGTTGTGAGACTAGATGGAAAACATAGCTGTACATTAATCTCCTTCACTTACAGCAAAACATATGTGTTTATTATATAATAACCATTCCAGGGATTAATTACATGTATACCAGATCATTTTTGGGTTTGATGGGATGTTTTCTCCTAATAATTTCTCTCTTGAGACTAATAATTTATTCTTAAGAGGACATTAGAAAAAGGGACATATGTGTCCACTCCGTTTATCCTGAATAGTTCAGGATCAACAAACCAAAACGAGAACACCATGTATCAAAGAAGATCTAAGACTTCTTCTTCATTCAGGAGTGACATTACCATTGTTTTAAAGTGTTAGCTGATTAATACATTTCCAGGTTGAAGGTGCTGAATTACTCACTGATATGAGGAGCAGGCAGAATGCGAGCAGTTCGTACGGGCCCATGACGTACGGAGAACAGCTCCTGGGCTTCTCCTGCCAGCTGAGAGAAATGTGACAGTTAAATATCATGTAAAACTTCCCTACCCCCCCATCCGAAAATATACATTATAAACTGGACCAAATGAAACAGAAACTTATGTTATATAATACAGTAAGGCCCACCAGAGGGTCTTACGCACAGGAAAATTTGGTAAATGTGAAAATAACAGATAATATTAAGGGTAATGTTATAATAAAACAGCCCTAATATATTCCCTAGAAATTTCAGGTTGTTCATGTTTTAAAAAAGGATAGATAAGGAAATGTAAACATCTTGAGAATGTTATTGTAATTCTTTGTACTACAATCTACTACTACTACTCATTTCTTATAGGTTATTATGCTGTTATTGTACTGGTCTGGCCCACTGGAGACCATATTGATCCTGTATTCAGACTCTCCTGAGCTGTTGCCCCCCTGACCTACTGTATCTATGAGCCTTGATCCTTTAGGATAAAGTTTCCAAACAGTCTGAAACTAGCTTTTCAGAGTGACAGGGGGAGGCAAGGGGAGAGCATGGGAAATATCAGCATGGAGATCTGGTGGTTGAAGTTCCAGCCAAACCACAAAGAAGAATCTACCCATCACAGAATGAAAGTGGCCAAGCTGACACCGATGGTGACACAGGCAGAAACAAAAGGTGGAGGATACGGGCTGATGCCAAACAGGCAACAGATCAAGATATCGCTGTCCCAAGCTGAGAGTTAGTGGAGGATATGAGCCAACAAGTATTAACTCATCTTAATATCATTCTTTTTATCATCCTTATTATTATGATGATTATTCTGTAATGATAAAAGAAATCTCACTGAACGTTTCTAATCATTTACCTTTACTGGATCCTCAAACTGGTTGTTATGTCCAGGATGAGATGCTGTAAATTATGTTCCAGATAATAATCCACTACTGCTGTCAAAATCTGCACCTGAACATCTGATACCAGCTGGACTGGATGCAAATCTGGACTGAAAACCTCTTGTGGGTGATTGTTAAAAGAGAGTCTTAGTCAATTATCTTTCAGTAACTGTCTGATATTTGTTTTGTTTTTTCACAACTAAAAACAATAACATGGATACGAGAACAGCTTTACTGGAAATAGTGGTGTAAAACACAGACGACAGTATGTGAGCACAGAGGGATGACGTGAGTAAATGAGCTCGGCGTGCAGCCAACACAGCGTTACTCACAACCAGGACATTTTTAGAGTTTGAGTAAGAATAAGTGCTTCTAGGTTTGGAAAAACAATGGCAGGCTGCTGTAACTATTTACTCCAGCTTCAAGAGGAGGGATGTGTTCAGCTGCTGAGGACTCGGCTTATCTCCTTCTGATGTCACTACGGCTTGCAAGGGGACAGGAAAGTAAGTAAGCTAGTCAAAGTGCTTCACATAAAAGAAAGAAGATAACATAATTTAAAACCATGAACAATCAATAAATACAAAAAAATTAACAAAGTTAAAATTAGTAAACAAAGTAAAACAATACAATTAGTTTAAATGCTTTAAAAGAGGACAAGTAAAAAAAAATTATCACAATTTGCTGCAACTATCATAGACTTCAAACCAGCTAAGCTTAACTACAGATTTTCTTAAAAAGGAAAGTTCTAAGCCTGAGATTAAAAGTATAGACAAAGTCGGCATCCCGGATACAGAAAGGTAGCCGGTTCCACAGGAGAGGAGCCCAATAGCTGAAGGCTCTGCCTCCACATCTACTTCAAGAAACACAGACAACCAAAAGTTGGCCTGCAGTCTGGAGAACGGAGTGTTCTTGTTGGACAGTATGAAGCAAGAAGATCTTTAACATAGGATGGAGCAAGATTATCAATAGCTTTATATGAAAGAATAAAACTTTAAATTCAATCCTGGATTTCACGGGAAGCCAATGAAGAGAAGTCAGTATTGGGGAAATGAATTTTCTGCATCACCGAGAGACAGAATCTTACTAATTTTTGAAATATTTCAGAGATGAAAAGGGTAGTTTTAGTTGTTTTAAAAGTAAGTAAAAAACAACACCAAGGTTTTTCAATGATTTTCCAGCGGGAAAGGTAAGCCCATCCACAGAAAATAAATGACTTAATCTATTTCTGGGGTTCTCAGGTCGGAGGACAGCAATCTCAGTTTTGTCTGAGTTTAACAACAGAAAGTTTCTGGTTATCCAGTTCTTTGAGTCATTGAGGCATCTGTGTAGTTTAATTAACTTGCTACTCTTGTATGGCTTCATGGTAACACCGAGTATTCTCTGCATAACAATGAAAGTTGATGCTGTGTTGCCCAATGATGGCACCCGGTTGAAGCATATGTAAAGTGAACAGCAGTGGACCGAGTACTGAACCTTGTGGAACACCGTACTTGACTCGTGTAAAAAGAAGAAAGGAATGATGGGATTCTCTTTTCCATTTCTTGTTAAGTGTTAAGACAGACAAGAAAAAGGATATTCTGCTCATGAAATGCCTCCTTTTAGTCCACTATGCTGATGAAAATCATGAATTAAATAATCTTTTCACAAGCTTGTATTAATGGTGACAGAAATGGACAGTCTTTCATTTTTAGACCCAGTTTGTCTCAGATTGGTGAAACTCTGTCCATCTTTCCATCTGAGAGACTCTGCCGCTCTGAAATGCTCCTTTTATACCCATGTTACTGACCAGTTGCCTAGCCACTCAATGGTTGTCAATGCTCCTCCAGTTGTTTTTGTTGCCTCTGTTCCAACTTTTAGATGTGTTGCGGTCATCAGATTAAAGAATGATCATACATCACATGTCGTCAGATAATTTGTCTGCAACACCTTTTCATTCCATTTCCTCCCTCGCTGTGATGTTGATTTTTGAGATTTGGGTCACTGTAAACAGATTTTGATCCGTTCCTGACTCCTGAAACTGAGCACACAGTCTGTTAAAGTAGCACTATGTAACATTCTGACCTTAAAACTCTGTGTTTCTGGGTCATTTTGATGGAATGCTGACATTTATAATGTATATTCCCAGAGCTGTCGTTGTGCTGCATCCTGAGGATGAGAAACCACACTTTGTACTTCTTTTTTCCAGGAAGTTGCATCATTTTACAGCCAAGTATCACTTTACGGCACCATGGCACATGCTAGCAACTGGATATCAACACACCGGCTGTTTTGAACGCCACCATGGCTGATTCATCAAAGAAACCCAAGAGGACATTATGGGAGGAGGAGAAAAAATAAAGAGTCAACATCAGACTGCCTTTTACTGACTGGGGCGATCTCAGAGTAGAGACAGGATGAAGGACATGATGACGGAAATCTGACAAACTCCATTACAGTTTGATAGTGAACACTAAAGTTCCTGCAAGAACTCTCATCTGGCCGGACCGATCAAACACATGCATCAATGCAGAGTTTATGAATTACATTTAAGGATCAACATTAAATGAGGCCTTAATAGAGCGGATTTTAAAGTTTGCTGCATTACTGCTCTTTTTATTACAAACACAGGAATACAGGCAGAGTGTAAAGCACTTTAGTGGACGTTTGTGCGTGAGTGTTGGGTCCAGATTAGGCTTTATGCATCCACATGTGATGCCTGGATATGAGGTCAGTGGCCTGTGTGGATCTTGGCAGTGTCTGGCGTGGGCAACGGCACATTGTTCTAAGTGCAGAATGCCCCACTTTTCTTGTTCTTTTATACGTTAAATTACAGTGAAACCTCCATTATCACTTTACTAGTGCTTTAATCTGTTTGTCTTAAATCTTTAAACCCATCTGACGGGATGATCGCTCTTTTGTGCAATTAGTAGCCTTTTCAAAGTGACGGATTTGGAAAGTGTTTTTATTCAAAGAGCTTGATGCCCAGCAGTCGTAGATTAACACAGGAGACACGACAATATGAGCCGTGATGGTTGGAATAAAAGGATGCAGGGAGCACAGTAGGATTCCCGTGCAGGCAAATGGACCTGCAAGGGAGAATAATGGAATTTGCTGGATTAAGATGAGAAGGGGGGGGGGGGCTGAAGGTTAATGCGCAGGGTTATTGTGCATTACCCCACAGCTCATCCTCGCCTTACATGGCTCTGTGTGACATCCTCTGCCATCAACAACATTCCCAGTATTACATTAGTGGCACAGTGTGTGCAATATGCTAAATTGCTTTTCCAAAGTTGCTTTCCCCGCATACACGCATTCATTATATTCATTTCATTTGTGGTTCGGCTGTTTTTACGGAATCACGGTGTCTGCTCTTCTGTTCTAATCTCTCAAATGTAATGCCATAAGCTATTAACAGATATCTGGGCCATATTCACAAGTGGACATGCTCACTAACAGTGCTGGACATATTGGAGGTTTGGAGGAAGCAGGTGCTTCAAGACAACAGGTGCTTGTTCATGATGCTATATGGCATGCAGCTATTATGATGAGAGCCCAGAGGTGTGGCATGATGGAGCATTACATGTATTTGCTGCAAAGCTGCAGAACAAGCTGGGAAAAACTTGCATAAACATTCATTCAAACTGATCTCACAACATTAAACTTTTAGCTGGTAAAACAAAAAAAACCTCTTAATAGCATCATTTCACAACAGAAATAAATTAACAAATAATTTTACATTTACATGCCAAATTTGTGCACATTTATTAACAATAATACATTTTATTTATAAAGCACTTTGAAAGAACAATCTCAAAGTGCTACAAAATGCTACAAGAAAAATCAATAAAAAGTATATAAACAAATAAAACCACAACAACAATAAGATAGTTGAAGAATTTAAATATCTGATAAAAAGGAAGATTTTAAGTCCTTTTTAAACCTTTTCATCAGTCTTCCAGGTTCCCTGAGTGTTAAAGATCCTGCTGACACATTTACCTGCAATTTTAGCAGTACATTCTGTCAAGTAAAATAAGTAGCTATTACAAAAACAAAACTAGAAAACAAGACAAAAACAGGACCTTCTTTCGCCGGAAACACAAAGTCAAAAGTATTACTAACATAAATAACAATCTGAATAAATCTACTTGAAATGCCCTGACAGTGACATCAGTATCTGTATTAAAATCAAATTAGATTTAATTATATATTAATCAAATGTCCTCCTCAAATTTACTACCCTCTGGTGACCTTTGTGGCCAAAAATGTCCACATACAAAGAAAAATGCTATAAAGTCATCAATCATCAATATTTTTTTCAGCTTTTTTTTTTTCATAAACCACTTGAACAGCCTTCGCAAAACTTCCATCTTTTTCAGAATTTTAAGCCTTTAAATGGCGGTTTGATTATCTAAATTATTAATTATTCACAAAAATAAAAAAACATGAATCATTTTTGATATAATAAATATCAGGGGCATGGGTCTTTTGTGGTGATTAGAGTCTTGGATATGTCAAAGATTAGCAGCAGAATTAATTAGATTTTTTTTCTTTTTTAATGTACTATCAGATACTCTCTCTGGGGACCTTCATGGCCAAAAAATGTCCCATTGATATCGATTAAAACTACACGTTTAATCTCACTTTCATCCAGTTAAAAACGATTCATGTCAGCACTTATTTGGAAGAAAAGTTGTGATATTTGACAGTTTTACTGGATTCCACCAGATTCAGCTGGTTTCCCATTGCAAGCAGATGCAGGAAATTCAGGTATTTTAGCCAGTTATATTATCGAGCCATGGGACCACCAGGGGGTGCTAAGAGTGATTTGCGATTTGTATCAACAGAGTATGAATGAAAAAAAAGAAATTAATGGCAGAAGGGAACTGCAATTAAAAAAAAGTATAAGTATAAAAGACATGCAAGAGAAAAAGAAAGTTATTGCACAACTTCATGCCACGAGCTGTGACACAGCCAAAATTATCACAAATAAGACAAAAAGTTGATCAAAATGGACAAAAATACTCGAGGAGGGGAACAGCTTTTGTAACCCAGCTCCAGATACCCAACACATTTACTGCCTTCTTGCTTCGTCTCAACACATATGCAGACAGACAGTCAGTGGAAGACAGTCTGCGTCTTATCAGGCAGCAGTGGATGACACCTCTTCAGCGTCAGGCGACAATAATCTCCATCACCTAAACACCTCTGTCAACATCCATACAACCAGTCAGACCCCATCTATGAGAGCGTGGACGTGTTCATACAGTGCTGGGCCATTACAGAGGGTGTTGGCTTAACAACTGTCACAAACACTTCTCAGCCACTCCACATCTACAGACCGAGGCACCTTGGGTGCTTACTTTAAAAAATCCAAACCCAAAACATCCTGTAAACTTTGAAAACTAGAAAAAAACAACGTCAACTCACACTGGAAGCAAAGGAGGTGCACAAAGTTTATATTTTTACTGGGTGTGTGTAGCGTGGCAAAAACAGCTGTACAGTTCTGTTCTACCATAATAACTGCTACAGAAAAGAGTTGCCACATCACAGCTTGTGTGTGATCATGGATAAAGCAAGCGCACGTCCTTCTATCCGCGGCCTGTGGATGTTTATAAAGAGACTGATTAAGGACTTTGGAGTGTTTAGATCTCACAGGATGTATGTGAAGTTTGCATGTTTCAGTGACAGTCTCTACATGAAAGGCGATACTTGGTGAAAGAAACCTCCACAGTGTTGTGGGTAATTTGTTAGGTTACAGAGCTGACAAAATCTTCTAATGATTTTCCAAGAGTGACTCAGAACAGAGGTCAAAATAGCTCGCCCATTCTGCTTGGCGAGGCCTCTGGAGCATAACATCGGCCAAGTCAGAAGAACAAGCCTGAGCAGAGAAAATGCATTTCAACATGTAGCCTGTAAAAATGAAGACAAACATATTCTGCAGTGACATTTAACTTGGCTTTATCTGTATATATGAAAAGATAAAGATTTCAGTGTCTGAGGGGTGTTGCTGACCTGTAAAGCAGAGGTCAACTTAACCATTTCATTACCAACATTGGCACCACTCTGATAAAAAGGTCTCCATCTTGTGGCAACCTCTTAAACTACATCAGCTTTACCTTATATTTACTTATAAGGCTAAGAACCAATCAAACAAGCTGCATTTGAACATGATAAAATCCACATTATCCTAATTCACAAACACTTTGGGGCAAGTTAAAAAGGCTCAACTGACATTAAGTAACAACAAGCCCTGCTGAATATCATCTATTCTACATCTAGAACAACGAGCATTCTGCTTCAATACTGTTCATGGTTTTAGTTACATGCTGCTGAATTTCAAGATCTTTTTTTTTTTTTACCACTGACCACTTTAAGTTTTTTCCTCTCTCTACTTAGAGATTCACTCTACCATTTCTCTGGTGAGGGGATGTTCAAAAGGACCCAGAGCTTTGTAGAACATCCCTCAGAAAGTAGGCGACTGCTGCTGGTTGACTAAAACATGGTCAACACTCCCACCTAGTGGACAGAGAGATGCACTGCATTACAGTGTTCATTACAGGAACCTTGAACTAAGCTAGGACTGAGATTGGACTGTGGATTTATTAGTTTATTGGTTATTTCTCAAGTGTAATAAGTCAGTCATAGTCTTAGCATTACTAATCATCACTCTGATGATGGCCACAAAAACACAACATACCGACACCATAGCTCTGAAAAAGTAGATAATAATCTATGTTTCATTAAATTTCAGTAAAATTATTTTCTTTAGCACATATTGCAGGTAAAATAGGAAACAAAGTTTAAAAAAAAATTACACTAATATGGAATATTACATTAATTTCTACAAAGACTGCATGGCGGAAGAGTTTAACACAGAGTAAGAAAAACGGAGGCAAAATTATTAATTTATTACATTTTCTTTGAGTTTTTACTTTAACATTATAAGGACTGCTGTTTGATCATTACCCGTACACCTTAATGGTTATTTCAATTATTGTGAACAATAATGAGGTTTAGGAAAAGGTTTCTTTATTTGAGCAGGAATGTTTGGTAGAAAAAAAAAGTAAAGATTTATCTTCACTGAATTAAGTGAAACTTCCTATTTCTAAGTCAGAAATGGATCATGAGGCTGAGCTGCTTCTGGAAAATTGACCTCCTTTGGATTTATGTTTTCATCTTTCATCATGAGAATTAGCTACTTGGACATGAATGTCTTAGAAGGTTCTTTGGGTGAATCATAAGCCACGTTTATGTCTGCTCAACATTTAGGGCTTCTTTCTTTTAAAAAATACACGGGAGTCTCTCCTATTAGTAGTTTTGTCAACCATGACTGATATTTTTCCCACCGGTCTTCTCCAGGAAAGCTCAAACACTCGGGGTGAGTCTGATGGAGACCGCTCTGGTTTTCTGGCGACGTTGATCAGCCAGTATATTTCCAGTCTGATGCTTCACCACAAACACATGCAGCTCTTGTTTTACTCTGGAGATGCGTGGCTTTGGATTTCTGTGAATGCACCTCAAGGGTTTCTGTTGACCTCTTATCCTCTGCTGAACATCTGGAGGAGACTTGATCTCCATCAGTCCAGGTGATGTCACACAGACAGGGGCCTGCTGAGGTAAAAAATCATCCAATTCTCATCCAGCTCCTTTCATTCATTTGGCTCAGAGACCGTGAAAACCTCTTAAAATAGTGGAGATAACAGAAAACAACCATATGATTGAATTCTACCACAGTCCACCGTTTACAAACTGATTCCAGTTTCTGTGATTCTCATCTGTGTCGCTCCCCATCGTGCTGGATACACCAGTCCCAATTTCAAACCAACACAACACAATGTACAGCTGTGGATCACAGCCAATCAGAGGAGAAGACCCACCCCATCTCTGCCTTTTGGCTATTATTATGACGGTGTCCTTCTTTTCTGAGCTCAGGGGAGGAGGGGATGAAAACAGAAAACACAGACAGATATTCAGGGAGATAAAAGTCTGACACCAAGACCTGAGAAATGTTAGACCGGTCGAATGTTGCAACCTTGAAGTGAACCGGGACCCCAGCCGTACAGAGTCTAGTGGACTATTAGGTGTGAATGCACCTCAAGAAAAAAAAGTTGGTCGCACTCTGGAGCCCTGAATCATTATTGTTATTATCATAATAATAATTATCATTAAATTATTTTTTATACCAGTGAGATCATCATGTACAGTTCCAGCTCTGGGTTGTTGGCGGCTTCTTCACGCTTCAGCACTTTGATCTAATTAAAGTTCATCTGATCATTTTTTAAATTTTCTTTATTCTTCTTTTGCTGAGACTTGGATCATTTGATTGCTGCATTAACTATTTTCTTTTGAGGTCCCCTGCATGGACAGATGTGTTTTGCTTCAGTCATCAAGGAAAATCAGCAGTCAAAATTTATTATTTCATTAATTTTTATTTTATTTCTTTTCTTTCATCAATTTTGGGGGCACATGGTGACCCTGATGCAGCACTAAGACACAAGATGGAAAACACTGTTTGTTTATTTATTTATTTATTCATTCTGCTTTTCAGGTTTGTATGAATTTATGTTAGTTTTTTTATACGTATGCGGAAATAAACATTTTCTTTAAGTACCCACTTGCTGTTAATATGAACCATTTATTAAAAACGGCTTCATGATTGTTGTTGACATTTCTACTTTTCTTTATCGTGTCCACGTACTGCATGACTGGACAGTAGGCGTGTCCAGATAAATCCAAGTAAAGGAGAAGATTTGAGTAGAATCTGACCTTTGAACTCTGTGAGGATGTAATGTTTACATTAATAATCATGAAATCAATCCCAAAGACAAATCATCCACATGGTGAGGAACAAACTTAACTTCAACGTTTGGTAACAGTGACTGATGATGATGATGATGATGCTTCACCAACCATTAAAAAAAAAAAAAAGACTACTTTCAACTTTGTTTTTTTATAAAAGGCACAATGTAAAGTTGGTGGCCTTATGCATGCTTCATGGAAACATTAAATAGTTTCGAGGCCACATAGAAAAACTCGCTCTCTGCTAAACTAACTGACTACATTTGCTACATTTATTCGATGTTAGAGAAGCAGCTGGTAAACATGGCTGGGAGGAGTGAATCATGTGACTTACAGATATGCTCCAAATCTGCATCCCATCAGTGTATCCAAGTATGAGGCAGAGAGGAGGCTCAGAAGTACCGCTGTGCATCTCCATAAACTCTGGGTTGCGGGCGGTGTCTAAAAACAGAACATGAAATGTTAAACATGTGTTTGATGATCCAACCTTCAGCAAAACAGAACATCTACAACGTATATCTTTCCAAAAACAGAGGACAGACTTTGGTTTGTACGTTTCATTGATTAACCCACCATGCTCTTCTCATTTATACAGAATTAATGTTAAAGTGAAATTATTTTGAATTGGATCACCTTTCCAAAAGCATTAATTCTGAGTTCACAAGTGATTCCTCTAATTCGCCGTAAAACCAAACATTTAAGAAAAATTAGTTGAAATCCTGAAAGGAGCGACTGTGCAGCCGAAAGTGAATCTAAAACACATCCAGCACAACTTCCGTCCAAACTGTTGAGTTCACTGACGTGCAGCAAAGATCATGTAAAGTCAGCCCAGTTTGGGGCTGCATGGACTCCATCTCTTCTCTGGCCTCCATCAGCACGTCCATAGATCAGGTGTCATCTTTTTATTCAAAGAGACATTGTATTTAATAATAAATTAATAAATGCAACATGCAATTCCCCTTTAGTATTTCCATTCAAAATGTGCAATTACAAAATCCTTTGCAAATTTGATTTATTTTATATGAATACACTATTAATTACTCATCATCAAAATAGCTTTTTCAATGACTGTCCTGGTCCTCCATATTAGCGGAGGTCAGAATACACCACTGATAACACGTATATACATGCAGATAAAGAGAAATTGTTACACAATGTCCCTTTAATGATCAGCATTTGCTGCTGCTTCATGGTTTTTTTCAACATGGGATCAAATAAAACAATAATCAGCTGACATCCAGCACTAGCATCTGACCTTTTTTTTTTAAAATTTTTTTTTATTATAATTATTATTATTCTCCTAAAATTATTTACAAAAAATACATATGTGCAAATATCCATCCATCCATACATTTCCATCCATTTTTAAGCCTTTCCCAATAAGTCCTTCATTCACCTGTTCACACATATATACACATATGGAGGAATGTGGAAGACGACCACTGAGTCACAGTCGCCCCAGAGATGATGTATGGTGGTTATCGATGTTTTGGCATTGCCATCTGTTTACAGACTCACCGTTGATGTCAGCTTTTTCAAATCGAACCCAGATGATTTTCTCTTTTTCATCTGTGGGGGGAGCCCCAGTGTACGCCTGTAGATTAAAAAAAGGGGGAAATACAACAAAGAATGAGCAACATTTCATTTCATTTTCTTCATTCATATACAGTATATTACCATGCATCGCCTTACATCAAATTACATGGATGAAGAGGAGCATGATGAAGACCATGTCTTATTTTACATGCCCCTTTTCACATAGAAACAACATAATTATGATGACCAAACAAAGATCTTTCAACAACCCAGAAAACACAACTGGCAATTTTCAAGGCAAGTCAACTGAAAAAAATCCCCAAAATTACGTTACCATATGGAAGTTACAAACTTTTACATTTTTGAATTAGACTTTCCTTAATCACTTTTTTTATTTGGTGTATTGTTGTAGACAATTTGAGTGACATTTCTAAAGAGTTCCACAATCTCACTCCTGTGACCATGAAAAGTCTTAATGAAGTCAACATCAATTTCCACAACTGATATGCGACATCTAGTTTGACTTTAATAGGACATTTCTATTAGATGTGGGTCTGAAAGCAAGGGAAACAAAAAAAGAAAATAAGAAATACAAGATGCTTATTGAATAAACACTGGCAGCCATGACTGGAGGTTTATACCCACATAACTTTACCAGTATGGGTTCTTATCACAGCTCATAACTATCATTCAGATACCAGTTAAAGGAAAACTTATTTAAACTCCTTTATCTAAAAAATATAATCCACAGCAGGAAATAGGAAAGTGACAAAAGTCACAGAAGCTTCTTATCTCTTATTTCATGCAACAATCTCCTCCAACACTGTCAATGAAAAAGGGTTTTGCAGCTCTGACCTACATTTTCTGTTTTAAAAAGATAAAGTAAAACATAAAAAGGGGGTTTTCAGCTTGTACAATGACTTTATATACACACATATATAGAGCAAATAAAACATGGACCCTTTGAATGGCTGCTTACTTGGCTATATTTACACTAAAACATGTAAAAACTAGCCAAAACGTCAATGTACAAACAAACTGAAAACCCCCTTTATGTTTTATTTGATCCCTTTTTCACACGTATATAGCAAATGTCTAGTCTGTCTTCCCTTCAAACCAGTTTCAACCCCACCTGACGTATGCAGAGGGAATTACAAACATTCAGAAAATATGGAACAGAACTGATGACACATATGTGCAGTTCATGTCACATGTTTTAGCCATGATCAATCGTTGGTCCATCCATTTGCATCCAATGCAATTTTTGATCTGTGCACATAAATAATGTTCCTTAAGAAACTGAACATTTTAAAGCTATAAGGATTTGTATGTTTGTCTGGCAATTCAAGGCTACTGTGACTATATGACATCCTCAACTCAACACCTGCTAAACACATTACAATCAACAAAGCAGTTTGCCGGTAGAGAAAACTTACCTGGGGGACTACATCCTGAAGGAAGGTCACAACACTTTCCATGTACGACTGCTCTCTGTAACAACAAGAAGCTCCTTTTAAAGAATGTAGTGATAATTGTGCTGTAAACAATATACTACACTGATATGAGAATATCAGTATTCTCATGTATGAGATTTACATGAAGTAGGAAAATAAGTTAAATGTATGTGGGGTAAGGATATGAAGAGAATCTGCAAATATGTCCAACCATATATGACATCTCAGTTCAGATAGTTTACAAGTTTGTTCCCAAGCACCCAGCACATCTCACAGACACGTTTAATGAGATTTAACAAAAATAAAAAGCAAGTTCCTGCTCTTACGTTGCAGCCTGCGCTCGCACCAACACTCCTCCAGCACAGCGACTCGGCCTGCGTGGAGAGTCTGATGCCATTCTTCTCCCACGCTTTTCTTTTATCCTAAAAAAGGTACAAAACAATGGTAGCATGGAAACAAAAATGTATTTAGATTTGTACGAACCTGCCCTGGACAAAATGTCAGCAGCTCAGAACAGGCAGAAAGTTTGGGTTTTCACATCTTTAATTCAGCTCAAAACAAAAACAACCAAAAGACATATGTAACTTGTAACACAGAAAGAAAAGAAAAAAAGAGTAAGGTTTCTAAGGTAATCCGATGGACAGGCAACCTGTCCAGGGTGTACCCTGCCTATTGCATGCTAATTGCTGGGATAGGCTCCAGTCCCCCCGCTACCCTGAATTGGATTAAGCAGTACAGAAAATGGATGGATGGATGGTTTCTAAGGTAACCATCCCCACCAAAACCTTAGTTTTAGATATAAGATAAGCTGGCAAAGGAGACTGAATGAAAACAGCTAAACACTGCTTCCTTTTCAGTTTGCCTGAGGATAACGTAAATGTCAGGGACAAGACCAAGACATCCAGAAAGGGAAAAGTCTTCCACTCCCTCAGAGTGAAAGAGGTCAACTGTAAGTTACCCAAATGCTTACTGATATGGCTCCTATCAAAACAGCCACACTGCTGACTGTGGCAGCCTTCCAGATAGGTAGAGCAGCTTCAATTTAATCTGATTTCTAAAAAAAAAAAAAAGCTGGTCTGAAGCACCTGATTTCCCCTGTACAGATTAGACTGCTTAAAGGCGACCTTTGTATAAAGAATACAACCATCATGACTTGTCCAAAAAGCCAAAAATATGTTTTAATATGCAGTTACTGCAGATGTGGTTTAAAGATACTGCAGATCATTAACCAGCCTGCAAAACTCAAATTGAAGATAATATTAATGAATGAAGTCTTCTAATCACATTTATGTTCATTATCTGCAAGTATTTAACAATTAACTACCAAGGCTGACAAAACTAATGACATAATAGATGGACGTACTAGCCACGCGCACATGCAACAATGTCAACAACAGAGGAGACAGGGCTACATACAGATAACAGTGTATCTATCTCTAGAGATGAGCTCATATTGACAGCCTTGATTATCTCAGTCTCTGATACAAGTATTCAGCATTTTCTCCCCAAGTCTGCACCACTACCAACCACCGGACCCTTACGGGTAAGGGTTGGGACAACTGTCAACAAAGCACAGCTACTTGCTAACGCTAAAGTTATATTGATAGATAGGACCCAAAGGCTAACACAGCTAGCTGGCTAGCTAGCTGATAAATTTCCCCGGTAGTGTTAAAACGACATAACTGAGAGGCTGAAGCAGGAGATATGTGACGTTTCAACATGACATTTAAAATAACTAAATTTACTGACCAAAATATTGAAATCTGACTGCTTCCTTGGGTACGGACTAGTGATGGTCCGAAGAGCTCTTTCTAAAAACAGTCAAAACACAAACAGACTAGATTTGCGGAACTGCGTTGTGCAATTAGTAGCCAATCAGAGCAAAGGAGTGACGCCATTTATCCAATCAGGTAACAGTAAGGGCGGAAGTAGCCTAAAATGTATTAAATACATAACATTTTCACGTGTGATGGTACAAGTTATTGAGAAGAGAGCGGAATTCTGGCTCAGAAGATAATAATAATAATAATAATAATAATAATAATAATAATAATAATAATAATAATAATAATAATAATAATAATA
>JBBBVU010000009.1:2108248-2120820 GCA_037177055.1 Atherinosoma microstoma
AATAATAATAATAATAATAATAATAATAATAATAATAATAATAATAATAATAATAATAATAATAATAATAATAAAGAAACACAAACCTGTTTTTGTGTTGTTGAGATATTGGTAACACAATATGACCTGATAAAATGGGGTTTGAATTTATGCAATTCAAGTGTAAAATTAAATGTGCAACACTTAATTTAAAAAAAGTAATATCAAACATTGAATTTCTATTGATATCTAATCCCTTCACTAAAATCATTTCTGTTTTTATTCTCTTAGAATGAGCCATTTATTATGGATTGCGATGCTTGCAACATCAAGGCATATATATTATATTTTAGTTGCATGTATACCACAGTATCAGTATTCTCTTTCCATCTCAATCATCGGCATCTAACTTGTTTTATCACTCTTCAGTAGAGAGTGTATTGACCTACATCATCCTGGCTTGGTATGGGAACTGTTCAGAGGCAGAAAGGGCACCTATTTTGTTGTATTATGTTCAATGCAATGACAATAAACATTCATTCATTTGGTTGTTGCTCAGATTCGACTCAACCCCTACAAAAGTTATATCAAATATGTGTTTTGACTGGGAAAAGAGTGCTTTGACTTTTGTTCAAACGTTTTACAGTGTATATAAAAATTGCAAAAAAACAACAGATTTTTGTCCCGTTGGTATTTTCATATGAATTAGTAATTGAAAATATTTAACCCTTCTGTTGTCCTAAGGGTAAAAAATGAACCACCACCCTGATTAACAGCAGAGAAAACCCCCTCAACGATCTTTTCCAACTTCAAATTTGGACTTTTCCTAAAATGACTCCAACATTAGGAAAAGAGAAACAAAGTCTGTGTTCTTAATTTAATTTAAAAAAAATTGTACACCACAAGGGGACAAAGATTGTCTTAGGGGTTATTTTTTTTTACCACAAAAGCAGTTCAAAGGCAATACACACAGACACACATAAAATGACACACATCCAATCCACGAGAAACAAATTGAACTCATAAAAACTTATAGTGCCTCTTCCATTTTAAACACATGTACAAGCCTTTGTATTGTAACAAGTCTAAAAGGAACAAAAATGGGTCATATTTCTCAATGAAGAGTACTACTACCGCCCCCATGTGGCTTTCCTGATCCTCCCCAAGCAACAGACGTCTCAGGACGTCTCAGGAGGCGAACGTTAGTTACTCTGCTAATGAAAAAAATGGAATAATAGTGCGTTCCAATTACCTCGGAACTGAGAAGTTGGAACTGGGAATCACGTCACGTCCGAGTTAACAGCGTTCCAGTTCTAAGTGGCAATTGCCGTTTTACAACGACAGACCGATGAAAAAAACAGGAACTGCCGTTTGGAAGCGATAAGTGCCGCTGAGGAAAGCAGCATTTGCCGTTTTTGGCTCTCTGCGCTGCTGACATTGTAGTTCATGAAAAATGTGAATTACACTACAGCAGCATCCCCCTACATTTGCATCAAACAATTCTGTGTACGACTGATTAAATGCAACAAAAACAAAAAGTAAATATAATATTACAGGCCTTCTACACTGCAAACATTGGGCGCAGTCATCAATATGAAGTCGGAGGTTGTGAAGATGTCCGACTTTCGCAGTCGGAAATCTGACCTCAGATGGCCGTTCCAGTTGAAACTTCCAACTCAGAATTCAAAAATGACAACTTTCGAGTTCAAATGGAGCGCAGCATTACATCAGCAGGAAACAACAGATCCTGAATACAATACCGGACACAGGTAGAGTACTGAAGTCCCACAGCCATGTAGTTTTGAGCCGGGAGCTAGCAGTGATGAAAACAGGCCACATGGAGGTAATTTATACGACTGAGTAATACAGCCACTTTAAGAAAAATATTTTTTCAGAGTCTAAAGTTGTAATATTCCGACAATAAAGTCATAACTTTGTAAGAAATAAATTGTGATATTATGAAAAAAAAAGTTATATGAAAATAAAGTTGTAATATTACGAGAATAAATGAGTAAATTTATGTGAATAAAGTGGTAATATTTTAACCTGTTGTAGAAGGTGAACGCCGTCACCTATGCTGAACAACATAGGTTACACAAACCAGGAGATACTAAATATTTTGGCACATCAGCACACCATCATCATTAGTATCAGGACCTTGCAAAGAATTAGCAAGAAAATGAATCTATTCTGCAGAAAAAAAAACAGGCCGAACTGCTGGAACCAGTAGACTGCAGGCTTATCAATGGACACATCAGCGGGCTATTCAAAGCGGTTTTGTAGTTTCTCAAGAAACAATCCGGCTGATCAGTTGATGCATCCATCAATAACTGTGGAGTCGACCGGTTACAGCCATTCCCCCCTCCACAAAAGCAGCATTTTCTTCAACTTTCCTCTTCTAAAACAACCGGATAAAATATTATGACTTTATCCTCTTAATATTATGACCTGTTTGTCATAATATTATGATTCTCAAAAAATTACAACTTTATTCTTGTAAAAAATAACAACTTCATTCTTGTAAAAAATAACAACTTCATTATCTAAAATTACGACTTTATTCCCCTAAAATTGCGATTTAATTCTCATAAAATTACGACTTTATTCTCAAAGTTTGTGAAAAAGCCGTCTTGCTCCTCTCAATGCCGAGGAGCAGCGGCTGTACTTTGAGCGCCTCCCGGATGATCGAGCTTCTCACCGTATCTTTTCGGGAGAGCCCGGCCACCCTGCGGAGGAAACTCGTTTAGGCCACTTGTATTTGTGATCTCGTTCTTTCGATCACTACCCAGTGCTCGTGACCATAGGTGAGGGTAGGAATGTAGATCGACCGGTACATCAAGAGATTCGCCTTTTGGGTCAGCTCCTTCTTCACCACGACGGACCGATGCAGAGCCCACATCCCTGCAGACACCGCACCGATCCGCCTATCAATCTCTCTCTCCATCCTTCCCTCACTCGTGAACAAGACCCCAAGATACTTTAACTCCTCCACTTGGGGCAGGACCTGATTCCTGACCCGAAGAGGACACTCCACCTTTTTCCAGCTGAGGACCTCGGCCTCAGATCTGGAGGTGATGATTCTCATCCCGACGGCTTCCCACTTGGCTGCGAATTGTTTCAGCGAGAGCTGGAGATCACGGCCCAATAAAGCCAACAGAACCACATCATCTGCAAAAAGCAGAGACCCGATCCTGATGTGCACTCTCCAGTGAAGCTTTCAGCTCTGATGTTTCCTCCTCTTGTTGGGCCAAGCAGGTCTCAGCTCTGGTTGCCCTGGTCCTCTCAGCTCTGAGAGCTGCTTCCAGCTGGCTAACTCTACCAGAGACGTCTGCATGTTGCTGATTCTTTTTCTGGATTTCTGCATAGAGAACAGCCACCTCCTTCTCAGCTGGAAATTGTTGACGTCTCATCTGCTCTTTGAGCTTCTCCACCTCCGTTCTTACAGCACTTTTCTTCTATTGTGGGTCTTGAAGCTGAACTCGAGCTTGAGTAAGCTGCATCTGGACTTTGGTTGATTCCCCCTGTAGCAGTGTAAAGGAACTCTCTGCCTCTCTTCTCCTCTACTCTTATACAGTCGCTGTTTTTAGGTTTTGCATCTACTTGGAAGCCACTTTACGCTTGATGGTGTTCAGGCTGATCAGATTATTAAGCCTTTTCACCTCATCTAGCATCTCATTATTTTGCTGCTGAAGTGCTGAGGTCTGCTGATCCTTAGCATTCAAGGTCTGATGGAGCTGCTGCTCTGGGATCATGAGTAAACTCTGGGTGGGATTGATGGTGGTTGATTCAGCAGACTCCTCTGCAGCTTAGTGGGAGAGCAGAAATTTTGGACCTGGACGTTGATCTGCAGCAGATGGTTCAGAAGGGGCATGTAGATGTTAAGGGATCAATCCAGGCTGGAGTATTTGGGCTGTGGTGGGAACCACCAGTGCAGGAAGACCAACAGAAATGATGGACTCGGATTCTGGTTTGTTGGGGGTCTCTCTCGCCTCTGTTGGTTTAACTGTGGCTGGAGTTGCAGGAAGTGGAGCCAGCATGGCAGATGGAGGAGCTGCTGCAGACTCGGGTTTCTGGTCTTCAGAGGAAATTTTCTGCAGCATTTTCATATAAATCCACATCTGAGGTGTCTCCAAGACCGTTGGAGGTCTCTGATGGCTCTAAATCTGTTGATGTGGCAGGAACCACAGGTTCATCAGGGTTCATCTGTACTTGGAGTTAATTGTCTTGATGTCTCTGGATTCTCCTTGTCTGAAATCACAGATTCTGCAGGAATATTAGCCAACATGTCACATCCAGGATCAGGCTGAGACTAGGATGCAACAGTCTCTATCTCCTTGGTTTCTGGAGAGACTTCTGATGTATCTTTAGGTAAATCCATGGCTGGTGTTTCTCCAGGATTGTTGGAAGTCTGACTTCTGTTGATGTGACAGGAAGTACTGGCTCATCAGGGAGCCCAACAAGTGTTTCTGTTCTTGAGGATGATTTTTTCTCACCATTTGATTCATGGTCAAGCTTCAAGCTAGACTCCACACATGAAAGTTTCTTGCCTCTCCTACGACGGCGTCTCTGAACTTGTGGCTTTACCGCCGGGATATCGGTTTGCATGTCACACCCAGGATCAGGTGGAGATGGTGATGCTACAGTCTCTATCACCTGGGTTTCTGCAGAGACTTCTGCTGTATCTTTTGGTAAATCCATGGCTGATGTTTGTTCAGGATTGTTGGAGGTCTCTGACGGCTCAACTTCTGTTGATGTGACAGGAAGTACTGGCTCATCAGGGAGCCCAACAAGTGTTTCTGTCCTTGAAGATGATTCTTTCTCATCATTTGATTCATGGTCAAGCTTCGAGGTAGACTCCATACACGAAAGCTTCTTGACTTTCATCATACAGCGTCTCTGAACTTGTGGCTTTACTGCTGGAATATTAGCCTGTATGTCACATCCAGGATCAGGATGATATGCTGCAGCCTCTATTTCCTGGGTTTCAGCTGGAATTTCATATTAATCCACATCCGAGGTGTTTGGAACTACAGATTTAGCAGGAAGCTTATCTGACATGACCGATTCAGTTAATGGCTGGGAAGGGGCTTGCCCAAACTCTGGTTTCTAGTCTGCAGGAACCATTTTTCCAGCACTTTCTGGGACCTTAATAGTTGATCTTTATTGAGGAACTCTGTCTGTCTTCTGTTTGAATAAATTAGACCATGTTTGTCATTTTGACTGCCGGAGTCCCAGTCCGGGTTTTCACTGGTTCAAACTCACATGGGCCAGACTCTGTGTTCCCTATCTTTTTCTGGTCTTTGTGACTCGGCTCCATACATGTGTGGCAGGACGTAGGAGGGCCCGGGCGGGGATTGAACCCACAACCTCCCGGGTGAGAGTCATGCGCCAAAGGGATATCCCTGTGGCCAAGTAGCAAGGGCACATGGTCAATCATAGTGACAGGACCCACACTGTCACACATGCATGTTTCTTGAGTTTCAGAAAACGTTGTCCCTGAATTTCTGGCTTAGCAGCTGGAATTTGAGCCAGTATGTCACATCCAGGATTGGAGACAGATCTGATTTGAGACTGGGATGCTGTAGCTAGTATTTCCTGATTTTTTGCAGAGACCTCTCCAGTTTTTTTCATGTAAATTGCACTGCAGAATATCTCTGGTAAAGTCCATCCGCTCTTTTACCGGAGTTGTCTTTTCAAACATATCGCTTCCTCACTGACTTTTTACATTCTGGGTACGTTCAGAAATGGGGAAATATTCCAGATAAGTCGTTTGTCGAAACAGGGTAAGATGTCTTTGTGTTGCAACTTGCATCACCTGCATCACTTGCGCAAAAAGGTTTAGGGAGTCACGTTAGCTTTGGTCTGTAGCCGATTAGCTTCAACTAGCTGCATTTAGACACAGACATATACTGCAGCGTTCTGCAGCTCATCAGGCACTTACTGCCACTGTTTTGGATAAACGCTTGCTGGAAGATGTGAAAAAATACATCACATTTTATTATGTTTGCCCAACAGGCAAACAGCTAACTTACTAGTCTAATAATACTGAGGCAAACAGAGAGTGGGTTTAGCATCCACACTGCTCTTTCATCAGACTCCAACTAGTGAATTCTTTGCCAAGGTCTACTGGTGTCTTTCCTCTGGAGCATCCCTTTCCCGCTTTCTCTTTCTGGCCTCCTCAGACACCGTTTTCACCTTCTTACTTCCTTCAGCCATGACAAACTTTAGATGAAGACGAGGAAAAAGTAACACAAAGCAGAGCCCTCTGTGTTTATAGAGGGGGAGCCATAAAGCAAAGTGCTCCGGGTCACATGATCCCATGAGTGCTGGATCCGCTACTGCAAAGTTACAATGCCTGGTTTCTGAAGAGGGCAGCCCCCTCAGAGAGCCGACACGCGTCAAACACTGTATACTGACCCCAGAAATCATCCATAATTACCCACATTAAGTTGTGTTCACACTGCTTTTTTACAGTATGTTCTTTTTTTTAGTTCATGATTTTTCTGTTAACAATAGTCCCAACACCACCATCAGTCCCTCGTATTGTATGTCCTCTTCCATGCTGGATGTTGCGTTTTCCGGTTCTTGCTATTTTTCTTCTTCGTTTTTGTTAGATCATGCAGAGATTTCTGGCTCGGAGGACTAGATTCTAGATCGGCTGTGGGACAAGAATCATTATCGGCTGTGCACCATATTCCCTACATAGTGCCCTATATAGGGGTCATGCCATTTTATAGGGGTGTCCAAATGTCCAGAGAGAAAAAAGTAACGTACTCAAAATTACCCACAATTCATCTTAAAGTAGTGAGCATCGATGGTCCCTAGACGGGTCAATGTAGACCACAATGCATTGCGGGCAGGAGCTCTATTCACTTACGTGGTGTCTTGCTAACGCAACAAGCAGCATTCTCCCGATCCGTCTTCTTATCTGCCGTCGTTTTCTTATTTTTATGATTATTAGTTCAATTTGTGTCATATAATATATTTTCACATAGGAGTTTGGATTTGATTTGGAATGACATATTCACGACGTCGGGTTACCGTGGTGACAGCTGGTAGTCACGTGATCTGCAGCGGGGAGAAAGTAGTGAGCTACGTGTCCGAATTGCCAACAGAATGAGTGCCCTATGTAGTGTGCTATGTAGTGCAGCCCTATGTAGTGAATGAGGGGTTAGCGTGGACATTCGGACACAGCTTATGTGTATGGTGTGCGGTGCTGAGATTATCGGAGCACAGCACCCACACTACGATCAAAACTTTTCCATTCCTGATTTTGTTTATCTTCCTGTGTGCGGTCTCTAACAGATAAAAAAATATCTTCAGATATTTTTATTCTTCAGATATTTAAAACATCCATATGCGTGTACCCATCTTACTGTTTCACATGTGTTGTTGCTAACAAATGCTAACACATGTGGTTACAAAGGACCTCATGTTCACTGGTGGTCACATTCACTCAGTCACATTCATTCCCAGATGGCAGGTTTACTGGTGGTTCCTTCAGGTTCTAAAAGTTGAACAGGAGGCAGAACCTTCAGACCCCTCTCTACCTTTAAGATTAGGCTTAAAACTTTCCTTTTTGATAAATCTTATATTTAGGGGTGGTTGGCCATCCCATAGTTATGCTTGGCTTATGCTGATGAGGGACGCCTCATGATGCACTGACGTCCTCCCCTTTTCATCTCTCTGCTCTTTATTTTCCATGTATGAATTTATGATAGTATTGGCATCATTAACTTACTTCTCTTCTCTCCCAGCAGGTCTCTCTGGCTAAAAGTTGCCGTGCCTGTTGACCCTTCTTTCCTGTCCTCTCCACCCCAACCTGTCAGCCAGGTTCTAGTCTGGTTCTGCCAGAGGTTTTTCCTTCATGTTAAAAGGGAGATTTTTCCTTGCACCTTTTTTTCCCTCTGAGCATGCATGCAATGGGCATGCTCAGGATGGAGGATTGAATCAAAGTCAAGATTTGATGCAAACCATTGATCTCCTTTGCTAGGCTTTTATTTTCATTGAATTGGTACTGATTGTGTCACAATGAATTGGCTTGAATTGATTATGTCTGTAAAGGGCCCTGAGATGACGTTGCTGTGAATTGGTGCGGTAAAGATAAAGCTGAATTGAATTATTTCAGCTTTGTCTTCATTTAACCAAAGGAAGTTATGAAACCTCAAATTTTTTATGTGATCAGTGCATTTGATCAGTGTTTGGATAGGACTATAATATTCTGGTAAAATGATTCTGTAGATTTGTGTCATCAGCATAGTATAATAATATACTATGACAGCAGTGGCCCCAATATGGAGCCTTGGGGAACTCCACAGGTTATACAGAACAACATGCAATGTAACAAGTACTAAAACATTGAACATCAAACAAATGAAGCTGAATATGCCTAACTTTTTAGCTGTTTTTTTCACAATTACATTTTAGTTAGAATCAAATAAACTTGAAAATAAACTGTAACAATTTTGTTCCTGTGATTGGAAATTTTCCTTTTAAAACAGAAATTTGATGTATTTTCACATTTAGTTTTTTCTGTTTATTTGCAGTCAATTTCCATAAACATATTGGTATTTCTTCATATTGTTAGCCTCATAACATAATTGCCTAAGTCATATAGGCAATGATGTAGTCAATCGGCAATATTAAGAGAATAGAGTTAAAAAGATATCTTAATTTAACCAAAATATGATTTAGGCAATTGTGCTCCGAGGGTAATGATATTTAAATGATACAGGAAAAAACTGTAATATTAAGGATTCCTATGCATATATGCACGTGTTCCCACCATGAAAAGATGCAGAGATGCAGTACTTTTAATAACAGGAACCCCTCCCTCCAGCTAAACAGGGTCCTATTATTAGGCTTCACAAACTTTTCAGACGTTGTTTAAAACAAATTCAGCATAGACATAATTAAAACAACTTGTTTGTTATTATTCAGATACACATGTTTGTTGTCAGTCTGGTATGACCAGATTTTCAGGGAAAGTCATCCGTAAATGCGGGTAATTCCAGCGGTTCCACTTGTGTTCCTCTCATTTCCACAGTTTGTGGTACGCCTCCGTGATGACATGTGGAACCTTGTGAATATAGTTTTCATATAGTGTAAACAGCTTTAGCTCTCGACACATGAACAATGCCTAGCGTCAACTCTTGGTTGACATCATGTATGACTCAATTAAATCACTGACCAACATTAATACTCACCTTGATGCGTAGACACACATCCACACACACAAAGTCACAGAGAGAGGAAACAATTCAGCATGAGTTGTTGTGATGTAATTACTTTTCATTTGATGTGAAAAATTATTCAAAGTCAATGAGTCGGAAAGTGTTCTGCAGTCTATCACAGGAACTGGCATTGTTTACTTCCCCTCCAGCACATCATTTGCTCTATCTTGCAGTCACAATTATTCTCTCTGTCTTACTGTCATACACATTGCGCTGCTGTGTATCACATGCCTCATTTAACTAGACACCAGTGTACGCATGCGTGTGTGCAGTCCCTTATGTTTCTGCTGCTGCATTGTGTTTTTGTCTATTTATTTTCATTTGTGTGTCAGTCGGTGTTCAGATGCATCTGTTCCAAGATAAATCTCCCTCTTGCTGAGCAGTGCTAACAAACATCATTGTGTTGTACATCCTTGCATACCCCATTTACACTTGATATGAATATGTGATGTGTATGTGGATGTCTTATTTAAAAAAAGAAAGAAAAATGCATGATATTTTAAGCAGGCGGATGTGTATGAAGCGTTGCATTTTGCCATTGCTGCAACAGTTTATTTAAAAAATACAGGTACATTTATGTAAAATGAATATAGAATTAGCTGAAACCATAGCTGAGCACCTTTATATTTTGTGTTGGGACATTTCTGTTTTATAATGTTGCACAGTTAGTTGTTTTCAGGTCTGTACATCCTCCGCTTCAATTTAGATTTTGCCACTATTCTTTAGTTGTTTGCACATGTGTCAGCGCTGCTGGTTACATCTGATCAAACCACACTAAACATATATGTGTAGTATTTAATAATCAAACAAGATCTGTTCTATATAAAAGCAAAATTTTTACAGGTTTTTATCAATAATTAGGATTCTGGCATTCAGTGATGAGGTTACACTTATAGTGTTAGTGACATTTGCACAGTTTTCTACCTCTTCCTTCGGGAGATGTCACAAAAGTAAATGCAACCTTTACCCAAGTAAAAAACTGGACAGTTTTTTATGGGTGCAACTCACGCACTCACCTCTGCTGCTCTTCCCATAAAAAGGAAATAACCAGACTTACCATCAGTATCAGATTTATTACCAAGAACCATTGTTACAACAAAGAAATAATTACTCACTATTTCTGCTAAATCTAGAAGAATTGCACAGATTTTTTTTGTAAAAACAATTTGAATAAGTACTGATTCAAATTGTTAACTAAAGTAACATTGAAAAAGTACAGCCTCTGAAAGTGTATGTTAATGTAGCAGAAAATTCCACTTGCTGTTTAATGCTAAGCTAACAGATCATTGCATTGTACTATCAATCCATTGATTTTCTATACCACTAATCCCAATTCAGGGTTATGGGGAAGCTGAAGTCTATCCCAGCAATTAGCAGGCGAGAAATGGAAATAATAAGTCACCACCAACAATAGTTCTTACAACCTGAAATAGTTTACATAAAGAGTCAGTGTTAGTAGTGTACTGGCTTCTCTCCATTTAACACTGAGAATATATATTTTCTTTTTAACCTGTTTGCATGCAACCGGCTCCATCGTCAGCAAAACTGATCATGTCCTTACTTTTACAACGGTTATTGCTGGGGGATTCCACTAGGGGGCGCGTTAAAGAACGTAGACCAGATAAAGATGCTGAGCTTGTAGGGTGTAAACTAAACAATCAACATAGCCACAATAGAGGAGGTTAGTGTTTGGTTTCTTTGAGATCACAGCACAAAAATGAGAGCAGTGGTATCGTAGATGGTCTGTAAGGACCCGAAACCGAATAAACTTTCCATCATCTTTACTCCTGTTGGCCTGTGACCTTACATCTGGTCAAACTGGCCCAATATGGTTACTCACATATTCAGTTTGCAAACTTGTGTTCATTTCTGAGGACACACACAAAAAAACCCATAAAATAGACAAAGCAGCCATGATAAACATACATGTAAATAAAAGCAAGTTTATTCCCGGCTTATTCTCCCTCTTGTCCATTTAGTCATGTTTCATCATTCTGTCTTGTTACGTCGATTTTCTGCTGATGAATTATTATTCAGGATTATTATTCCTAAATGTCATTTTTTCATCTTTGAAGGGTGGAACTAGTTTTGATGTTAAAGCTGCACAATGGTGAAAAAAAGAAAAGTGAATAGTTTCTATAATTTATATTAAAATAAACTTCTTAACCTCTTTTAGAGATGCCGGGATCTGAAATATAAAATAAGGAGTGAAGTAAAGAAAAGATGTTTAGAAAATCTACATCAGTCCAACAAACAGCATCACTGTTTGTGTTTAACTATTTTCAGAGTGTAAGTGGTCCTCTGGCTTTCATGACTACCTTTTTATATATTATCTGATACAGTTGAGATTACCCTTCTATCAATAACAACTTCACACATATTTTAAGCTGGTTGAGTGTTTGATTTATAAAGAAAAAGGAGCTCTCAGTTTGATCTGCTTTTTTAAGGTCAAATATCCAAATGAAATCAGATGAAGTCAAAAACCAGCCCCACATCTCCCCTCAGATCTGACTCTGCCGTGTTTGTCTTCATCCACCTGATGGCAGTATGAGTCCAGCTCTGAAGCCTCCACTAAAAGCCCCCTCTTTGTTCTCCTGCCAAATTCTCCTCTTCTGCTGCCCCCCACCCCTTAACAACATCTATGAGAGGAGAGAAAAAGACTGAAAAAAAAAATGTATCCCCGGGTTAAAATAAATAGCCTTTCACAGTTAATTTAATTGACTATTTTGTACAAAATCGAGGTAATTCCGCCTCGGCTGCAATAGCAAACAAGAATAGCATTGCCTCGGCAATCAGTTACCACGCAAATACATAGAAAGGCTTTAATCTGCTTTTTATCACAGAGGAGCCACGGCTCAAGTTTGTTCAGACACTGCCAGGCACCTGTTCTTAATTGTTGCAACATCTCTGTGGCAGAAAAACAAACAAAAAAACAAGGATGTAGTCTGAGTTAGGCAGGTGGATAAAGGGGGAAAGAGAGGTTAGATAAAAAGAAAAAACAACAGATTGATGGCTGCAGAGAAATTTATGTGAATATATATTTTATTTGTATGCTCATGTTTTTGTTTATCAGTTGTTGGTGTGTGTTTGTGGAAAGGTATTTGCAAATGAAAGGACATTGTTCTGTGTGCATGCTTTCTGAATATTTGGTTGTGTTTCTGGTTTGTAGCTTCAGCTTGTGCAGGGTGAGCGGTTCAGAGTTGAGGTCAGTGTCAAGAAGTGCTCTTTCTCCTCAACTCTCTAACTTCTTAATCATCTTTGTCTCCTGCTGGCCAGCTGAAACTGTGTGCATGTGTGTGTGTGTGTGTGTGTGTGTGTGTGTGTGTGTGTGTGTGTGTGTGTGTGTGTGTGTGTGTGTGT
>JBBBVU010000009.1:2196488-2207826 GCA_037177055.1 Atherinosoma microstoma
TATATATACATAGATAGATAGACCTGTCTTGTTGTTTTTCATGTAAAGCATCTTGTACACCAGTAGATAATTAATCAGCTTGCATTGAGAGATTTAAAAAAAATGCTAATTATTGAACTTTTATTAACATTTGAATTATTTCAAAGTTTATGAAAGACATTTTTTTTAAATCCAATTATAATACTCCATTAATATAAAATAATTCTGCTGTGCACTGATTTCTGTCATGACCAGCAAAGAAGATGAAGATTACACAATCAGCAATGAGCTGTGTCTTGACTAAAATCACCAAAAACCAAAAACCCGTCATCAACCTCACCCTGTTACTGCTGTCTGCTCTTTGGGTGTAAGCTGGCTCTCACTTGGGGCTGTTCTGCTCTGTTTGGCTGCTGTTACCTTCATCTCTGCTGCCTGTCAGACCTTCGACACTGCCGACCCGCCACAAGTTGCACCAAAAAGTTGCTCACTTTCTGGTACGTTGATGCACCAGTCTCAAGCACCTCTTTATTTATCCATCAACTTTCCAGCACCATCTTCATGTTGGGTCATCTTTTATCCATGGTGGCTTAATCTCCATAATTTTTCTTTTATTTATCTATTTATTTTTAAATTTGTCCACCCTCTTTTTAAAATTTTCTTTATTAAAGCTTTAGAACAACACTACATGGGTACATAGGACACAATACAAAGTACATACCTGTACATATACAAAAACACACAACTAGGACTCTTATTACATTCTGCTCTGCAGTGTGTGACACACTCGTTGGCAGAAGCACAAGAAGGGGTGGGACAAACCCAGAAGAACAAAGCCATTCTTATTAGTAAGAATATATAAAATAATTGATAGACCAGTCAGTTAAAATGTCCCTCAATGGATGGAAAGAATAACCAATGAGTATTAAAATGAGCAACAATCAACAGTGTCTACTTTTGTAACCCAAAACATGTAACATACTACTTTAACACTGGTAACCCAGTTTAAACATATGCAGTGGAATAACTCCATCCTCCACATCTCCTCATCAGCCCAAAGATCACATGTAGCAAGCTTAATACCTGCAGATCTAATGATTAGAAAACAAAACAACACAGACTGCAGTGAAGACTTCTAAATGTCACTCAGGATGTAACATCTGCAGGAACATGCAGGAAGACATTGCTCACCAGAGCAGAGGGGGGAGTAGAACCTATGATACACAGGAAAGGACAGAAGGTTGTGTACACTTAAAAACAAACAAAAAACACTTGACACAAGATTATCAGTGGATTTTCCGTTTCTTCCCTCCATCCTAAATGAACTTTTCTGATCAGCAGATTTCTGAAGTCATCAACAAATTGGAATTTCCTCTGGACACATTTTTCTCTGGAAAATAATTCAGATCATGAATGTAGCCAAATGCATTTAATCATATATGTTGTGGTAATTTGTTTTTATTGACATGTTTTACACTAAAATACTAAACAAGGAACATGAGCTCTTCCAACGAGGAACAAAGAAACCTATGTTCTGAACACATTTGAAATAATTGACTCTAAACCAATGGATAGCATCAGATATTTCTTTTATTCATTCCCCATCCTGAGTTGCACAAGGCAGGAAAATAAATAACTCCCTCAGAACCAGGATCAGGAAGAAAATCCTCCATCAGAACCAGAACCAGGAAGGAAATTCCCCACCAGAACCAGGATCAGGAAGGAAAACCCCCATCAGAACCAGGAAGGAAAGCCTCCATCAGAACGAGGGCCAGGAAGGAAAACCCCCATCAGAACCAGGCTCCTGGAGTTTGGACATCTGCCTGGACCCCGGTAATCTTAACAAAATATTTATCCCAACTCCTCATTTAATTCAGTCCTGGCCAATCAATGAGCTGGAATTTCTCCTCCTTTCTTCTTGGTCAGTGGTTGTTTAGGGGAATATGGTGAACTGTGATTCGGGTGGTGGGGCAGGTTGTCCAGTCAGTGGAAGGCTGGTGGTTTGAATCCTGCTCCACCAGTCAATATGCCCTTGGGTCCTTTATCAAGACACATCACCCTCCTTCCCTCCAGTGTCGACATCACTGGTGTATGAATGTTTAGGCAAAGGCAAGGTTGTTTGTAGAGCACATTTCGTGTACAAGTCAATTCTAGGTGCTTTACATAAAACAATAGAAGCATTACAGCAGGATGCAGAAAAAGCATTAAGAAGTATTAGAAATGGTCTTTTAAAAGAAATGAAATGATTGAAATAAAAACAGAAGGAAAAAAAAGTTTAGTGGTCAGAAAACCTGCAGCCGTGGATTGGCTCTCACATTTCTGTCAGGCAGCCCTAGGGCAGCTGTGGCTTCACATGTAGCTTACCATCACATCACTTCATGAATGTGGAGTAAATAAATAATGAATTCACTTTGAGTACCTGATCTCTTTAAACCTCTATTATTTTATTATTAGTAGTATTATAATATCGCCCCCCCAGTGAACAGTCTTTGTAACAGCATGATGTTGTCCAGCTGGTTTTCTCTGCTTCAGAAAAGTGGGACATTTTTTTGGAATTCAACGGCCAATTAAACTGAGTCTTCCGGACAATCCTGGTGTGAATGTGCCCAAACTTAAAGGTCCAGCGTGTAACAAAATCTAACGTCAATGAAATAAAAAAATGTGATCGATAATTAATACTGTGTTTCTCTTGGTATTTGATCACTTTAGTAAAATAACTGTTATGTTTTCATTCTCTTAGAATGAGCCATTTATATCTATTTGCCGTGGGTCCACATACATGGCAGATACCACCATTTTTACTTTGGTGTTTCTGAAAGGACAAACAACTCTGTGTGAAGCTTCAAAACTGCAGCTTGGTTTGATAGGAGCTAGAGCACTGTTTGGAATAAGTAACGGCTTAAACTACAGCAGCAGTAGTTACCTATTACACCTGAGGACACTGGATCCACTCATGGATGAAAACATGTTTAAGTACAGAAACGTTTTGGCCCCTGTACATTCACTTCTGTGGTGTTTGGAGTAATTTCAATGCCCATCTTTACCACTAGATGTCAGTAATTCTTACACATTGGACCTTTAACTTGGTGTTTGAGTTTTCATCTGAGCTCTGGACTGTGAGTGTAAACTATCTCCATGTCCGATCTTATAGACATCCTCCCCTACCTCTTTTGTTATCTTGTAAGCAGCCTCGTTCTTTCCACATTTATATTTTTCTTTCTGCACGTCACTTCCTTTAAATAGCTCTCCTCATTCAGCTGCACTTTGCTCATCCAGCAGCTGGTAAACGACACCACGCAGCCGATGGATGAATCATACATCATGGAGTAGAGTTTATGGGAAATGTAGTGATAGCATTGAAGGACAAATAACTGGAATGGTTTGATTCATTCATCACCTGCTGAACTGTAGAGCCACCAGCATGGATTTTAACCCATATTTGACGGGTTGTTATTGAACTCTCTCTGTCCTCCCTCTAACCAACACATGAAACAACAATTCTACAAGTTAAATCGGCCTAAAAAAAGGTTGATGAAGTCTGACTGTAGTAACGAGACACAGTGAAAATCCTACAGAGTTCAGCTTCAGTTGTTGGTTTGTTGTCTACGAGGACGTTTAATTGACAATGAAAACTGCCCTGATAGCAGCTCTGCCTTTTGGGAAATGTTTGTGTAAATAAAACTCCCACCCTGTCACACACATCTATATGCATGCATTACACCATGCTATCACCCACCTCCACTCCCTGCAGAGCCCGTGAAGGATGCACTTCCCACACAGCTGCCACCAAGTGCGAGAGTGGGTGGGTGGGGAGATGGGTGGTAACCCCAGTCTGTGAGAGGCCGTCGGGCCATCCCACTGACACTGTGACACCTTCTTTCTCCATCTCCACCTCCATTACTCCACCCGCACATTTTACTCAACTCCGCCTTCTTGACCGACACCTCGTCGAGGTGCCCCACTGCAGGGGGCTTCTGAGCACAGCAGGGTGATGATGCTGATGATGGGTGGGGGAAGCGTGTCAACGTCGGCCCCTGGTCTGCACCTGGGAGAAGAGGCAGACATCTCATTAATAAACACAACGTAGTCATGGTGATCTGGTTATCATGGACACAGCTCTACTCAGCCGAGAGCAAACAGGGAGGCAAACAGACCTCCTGGTATGAGGGTGGAGTGCTGGTAAGGGACGAGAAAGAAAGGAGGGGAAGAGGAAGTCTGAAGTAATCCGTGTAAACACATGCTGCTCCCTACTCTCCTCTGGAATATTAATTGCATTTCTGACAGGGAGCAGTGTGTATGTGAGAAGGGTAAGGTATGTGTTGATGTGTATGCATGTATACGTCTGTTTATGTGCAGAGGTTGAGATTTGTACTAGCAGTGGCAAAATCTTCTGTTTGCTGTGTTGCCTTAGTGTGCATGTGTGTGTTTGTGTGTGTGTCTTCATTTAATTCATCCACCAATCCAAGGTGACCGTGCTGGCTGACGCCTGCGGGCCCCCAGGGCACCGCTGACAGCTTTAGGTGCTAGTCGGAGATTTGTAGTCCCACCTTCTCCTCCTCCTCCCACCAAGTACCCATAAGCCACCAGGGCCATAAACCAAACCCCGACCCCCTCCCACCAGGAGTGATGGCTAAAGAGGTTAAAACAAAAGAGGTGAGACACGAGAGGTGGGCTGCTTGCAGAAGATGCCCCCCCCCCATTTGGGATGGGGAGGCTGATGGATGGAGACGGGAGAGAAGGGGGGCAATTCTGACCTGGAAAGTCAAAGGTCAAGGGTTGCAGCAGGGGAAAGGAAAATGAGTTCAGTGGCCTCAGCGCCATTCTTCAGAGAGCTGCTGCCGCCTTGGGGACACACACATCCAAGCAATACATACTGAGCTGCATGCACACACACTACTTTTAATTTTTTTTATCATCACTACTGTAAAAGTAAGGATAAAACACAAATTCACTCAAAGAAAACCTAATTTTTTCCACTTTTCTGTTTCATATAATTTAATCAGATTTCACCATGCTGATATGATTTCAAGGACAGGCCACTGAGTTGCTTTTCTGTCGGGATTAAACTGCACCATGCAGATGGTGGTTGTTTCCCTTTAAAATGCTTCTTCTCACCAGATCTCATTTTCATATATTTTTGATTTTCTATCATTTTTTAGACTGTTTTGACAAACGACTTTTTTTTTTAAAAAAAAGCCAAAACTATGATGCATGCTGATGACTACCTTAAACTTCTCTGCAGCTACAACTACTGAACTAAAGAAGTGAAAGTCATGAACCAGCAGGTGTAAACATGACAACAACCAGCTGCATAACAACAGGTTTGAGTCATTAAATCAGCCAAAATCCAAAATTAAACCTGAAAATAAAGGATATATTTATCAAAAGCGTACATGAAACCAAACGTCTGTGCATATAGCAAATAAAGATATTGGTAAAATCACAGCAAGGACCACAGGTATTAGAGGAAAAACAACATTTCTACAAACTGGATGCACTGGATGGCTTATCACAGGACCAATGTTAACACAACGCACAATAATCTAAATTAAATTTTGGTTTAGAACCTATCTTATCAATAATATGTCTGCATCAAAAATACCTTGTTTTTTATAGAGGAACATATGAGTGGAATAATTTACCAAATGACACATCAAAATGTTTAAAATAACATTTCTGCAGCATCTATTAAAGTATTCAATCTAGTTATTAAATTTGTATGTATATGTATAAGTATGAGGAAGTGTGTATGTATGCAATATGGTTCTGCCTGCATGACTTTAGACAGACTTTCATGAAATTTACACTTAATTTTTCACTCGATCCAAAAAGTGGAACACATGGTTATATATAGATTCATCTCACATACACACAGATATGTTTAAAGTGTTTGTATCTCTTCATGTTAATTATTATAACTTACAGCTATGAAAACTCAAAAATCAGTATAAGTCATTGATATCAAGTTAAAGGAACATTCAGTGAATTTTCTCTTCTGAAAGGGTTTTTAAAGCTTCCTTCACTTTTTTTGCCTCTGTGTTGTGGCTTCATGTGAGGATGACCAGATAACCACATACGCACAAGTACTTCCTCCTCCCTGTGTGTGTTGTGTGAGGGTGTCAGCACTCTGGGCCGGTCTTGCATGGGGGGCCGAGGGCTGTGCCAGGGAACAGATGGTGGTGGCAAGGCGGGAGGGCACAAAGGCAACGGGCACAGTGAGAACGCTGCTGATCCTGAGGCCTCAGCTGGGCAAGAACAAGCAAAATCCTGATGTAGGTTTTTTTCTTCTTCTCTGGAACAAACATGGCATTATTCTTCTGCGAGGGAAAGTTGCACCCGCAGCACAATGCTGGCAGAACATGGAAGGTAGCCAGTTGCTGGGTTGTTGTTGAAGCTGATAGCAAACATGCTGTTGTTTTTCCATGGTTATATTTTTTTATTGGACCTTCAGCATTTGAACTTGGTTGTGTAAAACAAGGCAGCTGTGGAAGGAAGAAGCTGAAAATAAATCTTCCTTACAAGTTTAAGCTAGTCGAACAGTGTTATTAAAAAAATGCCTCTGATTTGTGAGGAGTTTGTGATTTTACTTCACCAAAGTACAGCATCACCTGCACTGTGAATCTTTCTATAGTACAGTTTGTCCCTATGATATCCTTTTCCCATGTTAACAAACAAGCAAGTTGTAAATATTTTTAGTGCAGAGGCTGCAGCAGAAACATTTTTATCAAACTATTTTTGTTCCCCAGGATCTGAACTACATCTGCAGAGGGCATTTGAAAACAATCTCTGAAGTGTTGTACACAGACCAGTATGAATACAGTCTGAACTATCAGATCTCATTGTCTTCTCAATGCATCTTGGGTACTTTTCTCTGTCGTATCTGTCTTAAGGCAACTCAATCCAAAAAGAAAGCAAAGTTTTTAAAGTTTCTAAAGTTTATATTACGCTACTATGGAAGTTTCAACAATCAGTGGATCAACCTGTGATGGTCATTGCTCGTCTCTCTGCGCCAAATATAAAATGTTGGTCTTTTAATTCAAGGAGTGTGTGGAGATCTTTGCATGTTAGCATGTTGTTTTATTAGCTTATTTATCATTATTTTTTTCAGCCTATTTATGTGTTTCGCTGAAGATGAATATGGTGCCTTTTTTCCGTCTTCTGCATCATGTATGTGTGTAATTGCTCCGTTTCCAAAGCATCTAAGGATGTATAGTCCTACGTAGCAAACAGAGTAGTACCGCCAGAAACCATAGGGGCAGTGTTGAGCAGTATAGCTGACATGCAACCAGCAAAAGAAACAAAGAAGAAAGAAAATTTCTTTGTTGCATTGATTATTTTCTACTGATTGAAAGCTAATCCAGAATCATCTTCATCCTGTCTCTTCTCTGAGATCTCCCCAGCCAGTAAAAGTCTGTCTTACCTTGACTCTTGACTTTTATCTTGCTCTGTTTTTTTCTGTCTTTCTTTTCCTCTCTTCTTCTAATATCCTCTTGCGTTTCTTTGCTGAATCAGCCATAGTGCACGTTCAAAACAGCCGGTGTGTTGATATCAGCTTGCTAACATATGACGTGGTGCGTAAAGCAAAACTCAGCTGCAACATCACGCAGCGTCCCAGAAGAAAAGATGTGAAGTTATTTTCAGCCTCAGGATGCTGATTCTGATGGCTCCAGAAATGTACATGATAAATCCCACTGTACCATTAAACAAGTCAGGAACGCACGTAATGTGTCTTTAAGAAGAAAGCATAATTCTTTTTGAATGTATTAACTTCCCGTTAACCCGTTGGTACCAATGCTGTATTTTACTCAGTCTCCCTTCCAAGTACCTCCACATGTTAAACACTGTTGAAAAGCTAAGATTCATTTTATGTGGATGATGGATTACAGGCTACAGTCATAACTGTTGATTCAGTAATCACTTGTTTCAGACCAGTCGCTAATGTAATTTATCTTTAAAGCCACACTGTACTCCAGTAGCAGATGATGCTGTTACATCAGCAAGGGTCCAGTAAAGTAGTTTGTCCACTACAAGTCTTTTTTCTAAAAACCTGTTTTTGGTGAAAATTGAAGGATTTTAAGGGGTTAACAGGTAGCTCAGCACTTGTCACCATCTGATGTCATGACCTAAGAGGAAAGCTTGAGGTTTCACACACCCTTCAACTCTTGAAACAAAACTTGGTGACTTTGTGGTGGAGAAAAAAAGCCAGAATTAGTTAAGAGTTACCCTGTCATGTTTTCCTGCTCTGCAACTCAATGTTTGCTGTTTCCCCTACATACAGCCTATGTACTTGCTAACACATCTCCTTGCCATTCTTCCCCTTCACACCCGCTATTGGACAGCCAATATTACAGTTCCTTAATAACTACAAGGGTAGCCACTGTATCCTTACAGTTTCAATTATTGGCTCCCAGTGTTGTTGCTCATTAAGGCTGACTTATGCATCTAACGTATTTCTATGACTTCTGTGACTGTTTGCCAAGAATACTGACACATTTTTTATGAGGACAATCATTATTTTGTAATAATTTTTTGGGAAGAATTAATAAAGCTGCTGTTTGTGATAGTATCTGATGACAGTCATGAGGGATGGCACATTACCTTAGGAGGCCTCAATACACACAGGCCACCTGAGACATCCATGGACACTCCCCCACACCTCTATGATCTGCAGCTGACACTGTTTCTCTTTCTTACTGTCACACATGTTGATGAAATGTTCTTTAATACCCAATCGACAGTATTGACATCCCCTTGGATAGCAGGATCCCCCTGAGGGGAATAAAGTATTGATTTTGAGGGACGATGGGGCCATGGTACCCTGGTGACATATCCCCAGTCCCGCTGCTATTATTGGGAGATTAGTAGGGCTATTACACCTCCCAGGCCAGATGGACATGACACTGGGAGGAGTGGCAGCCAGATGACCCTCCATGCCAAATTCTTTGCGGAGAATTAACTGCTGTCAAAGATATGAATCAACCACAAAGATCAGAGATACTGTTCAATAATCATGTCTAATATAACCACAGATGTCTGGGCTTTGTGTCCACATGAACGAGTCAGTAGAACATGAAACAGACTAAATGGGTGATGTGTGAAAAAGAATTATAAAAGAGTGGCATGAACTGGCACATTGTCATTGTTTATAAAGTTTATTCTGAGATAGTTGTTGTTTACTTTCTTCTCACACTGGATAAACGACGTCAGACTGGACTAACCTGGTTATTATAACTAAGTAGTAAAAGTATTTAGTCTGAGACTCTATAAGAGGAAGTTTTCCACCATAATAGAAATTTATTCTTCCAGTTTTCTTTTTTCTATGATGTGAACATTTGAAAGCTCAACATCCAGAAAGTGCTTCAGTCTAATTTAGTTTTTCATTCAAACGTCTGATTGATCAGGAAGAAAATGAAATCAGCTGCGATATCATCTCATGTCAATCTCTGAATCCTGAATCAAATCGAATCATAATCATATTGTGACAATTCTGACTCTTAATTTCCCTGAATTTATTTAGAAAAGTCTGAGGATCATTCAGCTCCGATACTGAAACTGAAAGGATTTATAATTCAATATCTTGGAGTTAAATAGTCGACTCAATTCATGCTAAAGAGCAGCGTGCGCCCAGAGATGGAGGAAACTGTTGGTCAAACATAAAGTAGGAGTTGATAACAAAAACATTCTCCAACACATGAAATTAATTTTACTTTTCTGAATGAAACGAAATGAGTAAACATTTTATTCTGGATGTATTTATTTCATTCTGGATGTATTTATTTCATTCTGGATGTATTTATTATATGATCAGATGAGCTCAACGTAGCTTTGTAGTTAACACAGCAGAGATAACTTTCCGGCAGGGGCAGCGCCAGAGGATCCTGGCAGCAGTGAAGATCAGGACCAGGTCCGCTGTACGAGAAGGAATGGGACGTGATGGACAGGGCAATGTTGTCACCAGAAAATAAAAATCCTTCAGTCAGTAACACAAACAGAACATGCTCGGTGTCCTGCAGCCTAAATCAGCTATAATACAACTATGTCAAATATCTGACTAGATATAAAATTAACAGCTTTTGCAAAGTTTTAAGCTAATTGTTTACCAACTTTTGATCATTTATTATAATGAGATTCATGTTTTATTGCAAGTTATTTAAAGCGGTTTATGTCTGTTGATGGAACTAGCAGTGACTGTTCCTGATATCAGCCAGACTGCTCATGAAATGAAAGACCATATTGCCCCATACAGACAATTACCCAAAGAAATACAGCAAATGCAGTCTTCAACGTATGAAATTAACCACAACAACAGATGCATTATTAATGCTCTGACATCAGTGACTAAGCTCCACCCTCTAACAGTAGTGTGTATGTGTGTGTTTACTTTGGGACATCGTACTCCAGTTAACACGGTTAAAAAGTTCAACGTTTGCCACCGTGTAATGTGTAGACTACGGATGCACAATATTGGATTTTTGGCCGATATTTTACAACTTATTTGGCTGATAACCGATACTGATACTGAAACAGCAGCATTGGCAATGATTGCAAATAAACATGTGCACACAAAATAACACAATTTTCTTCTGGAGCGAGAGAGGAAGGGCTGAAGAGCCACTGGTTGCAGACCCCTGTCCTAAGAGAATAAAAACATAGCAGTTATTTTAGTAAAGTGATCAGATATCGATAGAAACACATTTTATGATAGATTACATTTTGCTGTCACTAACAACTTTGTGACACACTAAACATTTAAAGTAGAGTTGAAGAGAAAATAAATAATAGCAAGAAGAGGATTTCTCTCTTAGCCACTGATATTCATTCAGAAAGTGGTAATACATTCAGTCTTTGTTGTTAGAAAAGGCCATCAGTAACTAAAACAATAATCACTTTATTACCATCAATGTCCAGTTTGTAATGCACAACTAATACACAAATTATCACTGAAGGAGAGAGTTGCTGCAGGAGTCATGTAAAAAGCTTTTACCCCTGCATGCCTGAATTCATTTGTATTATATATATTCATTTGTATATATTTTGTTTATCAAAACAAAATAGACATATCAGGAAACATCAGGGAGAAAAAAAATAACAAAAATAACACTGTAATGAAATAAAATACATTTAAATATCAAATTAATAACAATAAATAAATTAAAATAAATAATATCAAATAAATACATATATATGAGTACATAAAAACAAATAAATAATATGAATAAATTGGAAAAAAGAAATACAATTTTAAAAAAGACCAAAAGGAATTTGTTGCAAATTTGACAATAAGTGTCTAGATAGATAGATAGATAGATAGATAGATAGATAGATAGATAGATAGATAGATAGATAGATAGATAGATAGATA
>JBBBVU010000009.1:2227702-2238749 GCA_037177055.1 Atherinosoma microstoma
ATAGATAGATAGATAGATAGATAGATAGATAGATAGATAGATAGACAGATAGACAGACCCACAAATTAATAGTAATGTCTACAGGCAGAAATATACAGTTTGTTTATAATTCTGGGTTTTAGTTGAACCTTTTTCAACCTGACATATGCAGGGGAAATGACATGTCTGTAAACTTAGAAAAGGAAATGTGTTTACCTGGCTGTCAAACAGCATGGGTTGTCTGAAGGACAGCATACTGTGGTAACTGGTAGACTGGGGAGCTGATCTGCAACCATACTGGACACCAGGACAGACTTTATTTGGCTTTATGGACAAAACATTTCTACATGTTGTTCAACATAAGTTTCTATTCACTCATCGATTCACCAAATACATTAATCCATTTTCTATACCACTTATTCCCGTTCAGGGTTGTGAGGAAGCTGGAGCCTATCCCAGCAATTAGCAGGCAAGAGGCAGGTACACCCTGGACAGGTTGCCGGTCCATCGCAGGACCAACACAGAGAGACAAATAACCACTCACTCCTAGGGAGAATTTAGAGTGACCAATTAACACAACATGCATGTCTTTGGATGGTGGGAGGAAGCTGAAGTACCCGGAGAGAACCCTCACATACAAAGGGTGGGGGAGCAAACGCCACACAGAAAGACCCCTGTTTGAACCAGTGACCTTCTTGCTGTGAGGCAGCGGTGCTAACCACCACACCACTGTGCAGCCCTTCACCAAATACATGAAATATTGATATAAACACATGCACAGAAAAACACTCACCAGTTACCCTCATCAGGACCTGTGGAAGAAGTTCAGGCTAAATTATCTGCACTTTCCCCCGAAGAACTCCAAAATGTATGAAAACATATTGGTGCATTTTTTGAACATTACAGCTTTCACCAGAGGAGCATCCTTCATCTCTCAGACAAAAACTCAGAGCAGGGGAGTGTGAATAATGGAGATATATGGATAATTCGTTCATATATTTTGAAAACAATGCTTCTCAGCATAAAATGTCTAACTATTTGGGTGCCTATTTAAGATAGTGGGTGAATCTATGGGGAATCCATGTATGCCAGGAATTAGCCAGAAATCAGTACTGAGTGAACATGATCCTTTAACCTGTACCTGCTGCAGGCAAAAGCAGATGCAGTTATGTAAGAGAATTTAACTTACCAGTCCAGAAACAACTCCCAACAGCGGAATCAGCATTGTTTGTTACTGGATTCATGAATGCAAGCTTGAACTTTAAAATGCAAAGAAAAATATGGACTCGCATGACGGCTGAAACTGTTCCGTCTGATGGCTTGAGTCTTTAATTCTTGGTAATGATAGACGTCACATCTTCTGAATCAAAATGGAAATGACTTTGTAATAACTTCACTGTTTAAACATCCGCTTCTATTATGGGATGGGGGTGCATGCAGATGACAGGGGCCATTTGCACTTCTATAATAATAATAATAACAATAATAATAATAATACATTTTATTTGTATAGCACACTTTAAAATCAAACCACATCTCAAGGTGCTTATTTGAGATGTTCTAAATAAATGGTAGTTTACAGTAGGTTTCGATGTGCAATGCTATTGTAATATTTATATGATCTTATGTGTGTTTTGAATGATCAACAAGAGTAAAAATAAAAGTTATATAATGCCATCTATCTACTAATTAAATGTTAAATGTTTTTAATCAAAACATTTTTTGTAACACTGTGTAGCTATGACAGGCAATCTTTACTATTTTGGATTAAAGAAATGGTAAAAATGGTTTATAAATCATTGCATTTTACATTAAATTGCAGCCCAGCTCTGGTGTGAGACATACTGATGCATGTTGAAGAATCCCAGCCTCCATAATCACATTGTATAACAACTCAAACTCAATCATTTAACAACAACCCAAAAGGAGGAAGAACTTACAAAAGACACACGGTGCACAAAAGCCTGCAAATATTGCCCCATTGGACAGAAACAGGCAACCAGCTGTGACACTGCTGATTAGTTGCAGTACAGTAGTGCACTAAAAACTGTGTGAAAATTCAGACAAGGAAGCCAATTCAACACCTGCTGTTAGTTTCAAACTGATCATTTTGCCTGTGTGAACATGCCAATTTTGATTTCACTTCCAGTCCATTTTCACCTCCAGATTACCAAACTGGGGGAACAGGGAGTCTTTATCGTTTTATGACAAAATATTACAGCTTAATAGGTGAGCTGGCTGCAAGTGCAGTGATTCTAGCTGTCAGATGTATCAGCAAGCCAACAGCATTCAGTGAAAAGCCTGTCATTTCAGCATGGCAAGGACTCATTTCTGGGGCACCACTGCACATCCCTCACTTCTCTTTGGTAGATTATTAAAAAGCATCAAATAGCATGGAAAGAGTTAACTTGCATGTAATATCTTAAGGATATACATCATAATTAATAAAAGTACAATTACCAGTTGTTTTTCTAAGCATTTAAACATTTCAGCTCATTTTAAC
Source organism: Atherinosoma microstoma (assembly GCA_037177055.1). Lineage (NCBI taxonomy): Eukaryota > Metazoa > Chordata > Actinopteri > Atheriniformes > Atherinidae > Atherinosoma > Atherinosoma microstoma. Next base: position 2,230,185 of record JBBBVU010000009.1, read on the forward strand.
CGAGACATGAAGTGCAAACAACGCTGGATTATAAACGGGGAAATGTGGGTAACTTCATGTCCTCGAGCCCAAAAAACCTGCAGCAGGTTTCTTTTTTTCAATGTCTGTAATCGCAATTTGATTAATTGCAAATTTATTAGGAATTTGCACCTCTAACATGCAAACAATCTTCTGTTGGTCTGCCATCCAATTTTTATTTTCACATTTTCTGTGTTTCAAATTAACACCAAGAAAGCCTCCAGGCAAAGCAGCATTAGTCAATCAGAGATACTCTAAGGATGTGACCAACAATTATTTTATCATCAATTATTTCTGAAATGACTGACTGACACAGTGTCCTCAATTTATAGAATAGGTACGAGGTTCACATGACCATTTCCTGAAGCTCATTTTAATGTTCAAACTGATGAACAGTTTGAACATTAAGATATATATCTATATATCTATATCTATATATGTATATATATATATACTCTATAATTGTGGAACTTTATCTTGAGCTTTAATTTTTTTGCAAAGCTACTTTGAATGACTATTGTGGAAATTAAAGCAGAACTTCTGTTAGATGTGGTTATAAAGGTGCGTCATTGCTAATGTCCACTGTTGATATTGCTGGTTGAACATAAAAAAATCTAGAAACAGGAAGAATATGGACAAATACAGACCAATGCTATAACTACTATCATTAGTTTTAATAACATTATTGAACCCTGTTCAACCCTGCAAGGTGGGTTGCAAAGGAGTAGGTGAGAGAGAGAGAGAGAGAGAGAGCAGTTTTTTCATGTCACGACCAGGATTTATCCTGGAATTTTACTGTTTATTGTTTCCCCCCCCCCCGTCCTACAAAAATGAAATGGGATTTTTGCCCGATAACGCAGCGACATTCACATTTTATTTCTAACTAAAGAGTCCAGAGTTTGATCTAAAGTAGCCGATCCTTCCGTCTTCATCTGTGGGAGACTGGGGGAGGAGGTTTCTGGGTCGGTTTCTTCTTCTGTGGTGTCTTCTGCGGTGGCTGTCCAGCAGCTGGAAAAATGGACATATAACACCACGTCCATCTGTACTTCTGTCCAAGTCTTTTTACTATATTCTTTATGCACTTTCTGAAACCGACTGTTTGTTTGGATTATCTGGTTTGAGGTTCTTTTTTTTTTCAAACTTTTTCCCAGTGTGTAACACAGCATATGTGTAAACACGGACAGGCAGCATCGGTCTTACTTTGGCTTTTCCCCCTTTTTTTTTTACTATATTGAAACATCAGTAGTCCAGCACTCTGGTGTTCAGGTGAGTCCAGCCGTTACCTGTCGATGACGTCATGGTTCACGATTGAGAGCCAATATTTTTTGGTGCCTGGAGGGAACCAACTTTTTTTTATGTGAATGTGGCAGCCGTTTGTAGATTAGGTCTGGGAACCAGCACCGTGTTGGTGTAAAAGCCCAACGTGAGATGACTGATGGAGAGAAATTGTTCAGACTATTAGAAAAAACATAAGAGAGATAAACGGTCATAATATGCTCTAAATGATTCATGTCAAAGATCTTCTTCATGTATTCTAAACCCTAAAACTGTGGTGCAAACATGTATGTCTACTGACTTTAGTCTGACATTGTCCTTCAGAACACGGTCAGACTGCTCTGCAGAAACGGATGCAGGAGAGCGGATCCACATGCTTTAGTGCTACTTTGATTATTCATAGAAAATGCAGACTAGGGAATATGGGAATGAAATGTGGGTGGGTAAAGAAACAGGAAAAACAAGAAAGCAGAGCGGGTGGGAGGGAGGATGGAGGCAGTGGTGTAAATAAATAAACAAATAAATAATAAACAATCACAGCACCCCTCACTGCACACACAGCAAGGAACCAATCGGCGCCCTAGCTGAACGCCCTGGAAATTGTGTGTAATGAGTAGGAAAAGATTAGAGGGAGCTCTTGCTAGGCTGTAAATTAACATTAGTAAAAGAAAACTCTTTTACTAGGCAGGCCCGGCAGTCTGATTTAGACAACAGAGGAGGGGGATGGGCTGGGAACAAACACTGAGACTGGAGGAAGTCAAGAGACGAAGATAATAGCTGGATTGCTGTGTTGCTGTTGTGAGCTGTTAGAATGCCAAATATGCAGCAGAGGGGGGTCGTTTTCATCTGTCGGGGAGTTATATTTCTAGTTTTTCCACTGTAATAAAAATAAAAATTTTTTCTTAATTTTTTTTGAAAAATATGAACAATTTTGCCGGAATATTTGTGATTTAGCAAAGCGTCGGGTGACCATGTAAATGTCTACCATCCACCAAGGATTAATCCAAACTGAGGGGCTTTTCCTGCATCTGTTTCACGGTTCGGATCTTACAGGCTTTAGGAAGGGCAGAAAAATGACTGCTTTGAATTAATTGTCGCCTTTTAACAAAAAAAATCAAGCTAATATCAACATGATGTATGTTGTCTACTACAGTTTATTGCTTCACATGATCAGAAATTATCATGTGGAAAAAGATCAACATTCAGTCCCTGCAGAACTGGAAAAACAAGTTGTGTTTTTTATGTTGTTTTTTTTTTTAAAACACTTGCAATTTATTTAGATTATTATTGATTATATTTATTATAATAATATTACTTTAGTATAATTAAATTTCCGATAATTCCAACATTCTTTTAATGAAATAAATACGGTGGGAGTTGTTCACCGTTCAGCTGAAACTTACTGTTCAAACAACAAGAACAACAAATAAAAGAAGCTAATCTGATTTATCCATCATCGTCATTATCATCATCATCAGCTCTGGATGTTCTAATCTCCATCATGATGATTCATCTCCTCTGTTCTCTATTCCCAGATGTTCTCTAGAAGTCTTGTCTTCCACCAGTGTTGCAGTGCTTCAAAACACTTTCATGTAGAACTCTGGGAAAGAGTCGTAGATGATCCTTAATGGTGATTTTAGACGGAAGAAGTTTCTCATTTCTTTTCTTCTACTTTGGGTTTAGTAGGTTAGACGTGCCTGTGTCATAGAAACAGGAAGTTCAGATGTAAGTATACCTGGTGACGTGGAGGTTAAAGTTGCATTAAAGTTGCTGTGTTCAGACAAAACAGCAAAGATGTGCAAAATTTACTCCAGATGGTCAAAGTCAGTCTGATGTTGACTCTTGTCTTCTCTCTTGCTCTGTCCCTTTCTCTCTTTATTTTCCTGTCTTCTTCCGATAATGTCCTTTGGGTTTCCTTGATGAATCAGCCATGGTGCATGTTCAAAACGACCAGTGTGTTGATATCCAGTTGCTAGGGAGTGATGTGGTTGTAAAGTGATGCGCCAGGATGGAAAAACAGTATTGCGTTGTGGTTTTTCAGCCTCAGGATCCTGCAGGGCAACGACGGCTCCAGGAATGTACATACTGAGTATCAGTGTGTGAACCAAACAAGTCAGAATCAGAGCTTTATAGTTGGAAAGTTATTTTGTGCTACTTTAAATCATAAATGTCTTTTTACAACAAAAAGGATAGACATAAGGTTTTAATGAAAAAAGAAAATAGATCAAAAGTTGCTCACCATCACAAACTATTTATAATCGCTAAACTGGGCTTAAATAGAAGCTCCCGTGATACTAGGAAGAAGCATTAAGGAACCGAATCTTAGAAAAGAGCTGGACTTCCCATCGCTAGTTGATAAAGCTCTTGAATACTTCCACAACATATCCGTCATCAGTGAGGGATTCATACTGACACAACCCTTGTACACAACACTCACTGAGCATTGATGAATGTGTGTGTGTGTGTGTATGTTGCATGCTCCATCCCGGCTGGATAATTCTTGGAATTATGCAGTTGGAATAATAACAGCCTCACCGGCTAATGACAATAATAGTGGTGGCGATAAGTAGAGCTAAAGAAAAGACTGATGGGCCCGTGCATGGACAGCAGTGGGGAATGGATACTGTTAGATGACAAAAGATTTCATCATTTGCTATTTTTTCTTCTCTTTGTGCAGGTCATTCATCCATTTCTCCATTCCTGCTTTTTTCTCTTTATTCCCACAGTTTGAACCTTTTCTCTCTCTCTCCACCTCCCAGTCTTCCCTCTCTCTTTCCACCCCCCCAACCTCATCACCCCCCTCTCACCCTTTAACCCCCTCCCCCTTTCTCTTTCTGGCTAATTTAAAATTTGTCAGACGCTTGCGTCTTCTGGATGGCTGGCCTTTGATATTTTGCGAGCTCCATTTGGCACAAACAAGCCTGCGGCCCCGGTGCATCCTGCTGACTGCTGCACTAGTGGCAGGCCCCCGCCATTTATCTTAGCACTGGCCACCCAACGCTTACTCATTACAGGAGCCTCAGCACCAGCTTAACCCCCACCTCTCTGCCAACTGCGCACATACAAACACACTTACAAAATGCACATAAACATAAGCAAATGCATATCAGCAAACACATTCGCACCACACGGACTCGAGGTTAGAAGCACGTACACACACAGACACATGCCTGCAAATTCAAACACATGCACATATTTTGGGATCATTGGTCATAGTCTCAGCTCCCCCCTACAGAGGTAAATGCCAACATTTTAACTCAGACGATGTGCGCGTCTCTCTGTGTTTTAAAGCCTCCCCACTGATTCTCATTGCTGTTTTTCTCTACATCTCTAAAAGGCTGTGTGCTCATGTTTTTCTCCTGCAGTTACTCATATCTACCAGTTTGTTTCATATTCAGTCTGTGTGTTATTACCAAGATCTGATCACCCACTAATAAATGAACTGTATCAATCAGTCTTGCTCTGATTGAGCTTGTCTTTCTTCTTAGCTTTGGTTACTACCTTTCTAAGCACGTAGTTTCTTCATGGCTTCAATCCTGAATGCTAACTGCCTCTCGCCACTTTTTGTTCATCTTAATGTAGGCATTTGTCAGCAAGTAAAGATAAGGATCATTAAACTCAGTCTGTGAGCTCAGTCCTTTTACTAGAATGTGAAGGGGACATTTCACTGCTTACATAAGCTTCCACTACTTTGTTTTTATAAAAATACAGTCTATTTCTCAGTACATTATGCATGTAGCCTATATCAATGCTAAGGTCATCAATGAGAATACTTAAAATTTCTCAGATGAAGGTCAATGCATTTCCTCCATATCTCCAGTTGGTTGATGCCAAAGCAAGTCAATATTTATACAGCAGGATGGAAGTTGACCAAAAGGGCTTTCCATTTAGAGCAGCATCATCATCAATAGCAGAACACCGTAGCAGCCCTGGTGAAGCAAGATTTAATGCGTAAAAGATGTTTCTCAGCCTGGGATCAGATACAGAAAAGACCTGGTCTCCTTTGGCTCAGAAACATGAGAGACTGAGAGGTGTGATGATGACGTTTCATGGAGCCCGTTTACATGACCATCAAAATCTGATAGCTGGTAGTAATCAGATTACTGTAATAATCTGATCCCAGTCAACATCTGAAATTTGATATTGGAATAATTCCTGGTTTACATTTTCTCGTCCATAGATATTTACTGATGTAACTTCTTGTTATTTTTAAAACATCCGGTTTCATGGCGGCGCCTTAGGTCTAAGCATTAGCTGCTAATGATGGAGCTAATAAACTGCTAAATAGACGACGTGTGAATGCTTTATAATTAGTTTATTTTTTGACTTCCTGTTGCTGCACAACATCATGTTTTTTCTTTTGTGCTCTGTTTGTGTTGTAACAGCGTAGCTTCTGTCTAGGGAGCAGAGTTTTTTGCACATACTCAGATGTAAAAGACTTAATAAATCACATGTACGGGTCTACATGCATGAAGACATCGGAGTACAGGAGAGAAATCTATATGTGCTAATCTGATTACCCATGGGTAACTGCTGTTATCTGAAAAATAATAATCAGATCACATTGTCATGATCACTGGAATAATCTGATACTCCTTAGTGGATCCATGTTTACCAAAGTAAACTCATTGTGGCTGGATTACTATCAATCAATCAGTTATAACTATCATCCATTCAATTCAATTCAGCTTTATCTATACAGCACCAATTCACAACAAAGTCATCTCAAGTCCTTTTTACAGACAGTCCAGTTTATTGTAGTTTAATTATAACCCAATTAAAACAATTCCATTATATGATCCTCATCAGTCCTGTTTATAATGTGTTTGTATAAACCAGTTTATAATAATAATAACCTAGCTAAGGAAAACCATCAGAACCAGGACCAGAAAGGAAAACTTCCATCAGAACCAGGATGAGGAAAAAAACCTCCATCAGAACCAGAACCAGGAAGGAAAACCTCCATCAGAACCAGAACTAGTCATTCTACATCACTGATGTTTGTTTATTTATTTACTCTTTTAAGTGTACGATTCTCTAATGAAACAGGTCTAAATTTTTCTGCTTTTATAAAACTGTTTTTTAACGATGAAGTTTTTGCTTCTCATTACATCCTCTTACAATCTGTAGCTCTCTGACGGTTCAGGGTTCAGTGTCATTTTATGAGAAAATAGCTCCAAGATAAACCATTTAAGTCTGACTGAGAAATAAAAACATCTTCTATCTACAACATGTGTTATAATTTTAATAAATAAAAAAGTGTATTTATTATCTTAAACTCCTGGGTTATAATATGATCATTTGTTTGTTTGCCTCGCAGAAATACCAAATGGAGTTAATTTCCCCACACTGTGGTAGTGAACTATTGTAGAAATTCCTGATGTTGTAATTGGCTGAAAGAAAAGGGCAAATGTGATACAATTCAACAACAAAAGAAAAGAAAACAATATAATTTATTGCTTACATTTGCAGGAAAAAGAATTAACTGTAGGAAGACTGTTACCTAATGTGATAAAGGTTAAAACTGAATGCTTTAATGAGTTTTCAGACTGAGGCCTGATTTTAGTCACATGTGAGGTGACTAATTGGACAACAATGCAGAAATTCAATAATAGCAAAACAACTGAGATTAAATGATAAGACGTATAATCCCTTTACTGGAAACCAGACATGCTTGCTTTTAGTGTGGTGCATAATAATGTTTAGACCCTGCTGACAACGGGCTTCCACCCCACTGTGTGTTATATTTCCTCTAAATGACAGATTCAATAATATGTAATATACTGGAGCTACAGTGAAGTGCTGAAACAAGCAGTCACAGATATTAATTAAGAGATCAGTATATGATATATGGATGTTCCAGTTACGTGATCTTTTGATGATAAATACAAATTTAATTCATTAACCCTTAAAACTCTAAGACATTATTTGCTATTTTTGGTCTGCTTGTTTAAAAAAATAAATAGAATATATATATGTATATATAAACCAGCCTGTAGAAGCTGAACCCTTTTAATCTCAGTCATCATGGTGACATGATGTTTTCAGGACAGCCTCGGTTGTCAGATTATGAGGCTAAAATTATGTAAAATGAATGTATCAATAGATATAGCACCATAAAGGCCAACCAGAACAAGAAATAACACACAGATCAACAGTGACCAAGCCTTTTCTCATCTGAAGATCATTCTCTCAAGTCTTGGCTCTCTAATTTAATTCAATTCAATTTATTTGCTTTATTTGTATAGTGCCAATTCACTACAATGTCATCTCAAGGCTCTTCACAGACATTCAGTTTGAGCCAATCTGTTGTCATCAGTCAGTATTCATATAAGCCAATTAATAATAAATAGTCTAGCAAAGGAAACCAACAGATTGCATCGAATTTTGTTTTCGATCCAATCCCCCATCCTGAGCATGCTAGAGGCGACTGTGGAAAGGAAAAACTCCCTTTTAACAGGAAGGAAAAACCTCTGGCAGAACCAGAACCCGACTCAGGGAGGGCAGCCATCTGCCTCGACCAGTTAAGATGTCTAATTAGTGGAAAGTTTGACAAAAAGTGGCTTCATCATCATTTACAGGTCTAAATAGAGGTCTCTTAGCAAAATAGTAGTGATAGTAATGAAAATGTGATGAACAATGGTGTTATCATGGATCATCATTGAGGATTTACCATATAAAGTCTGAATAAACACTACATGTTGTGGCTGGTTAGTAAACCTCCTGGATGGGATATAAATGCCTGGAAAACCTCCATAGATCACCTAAAGGGTAAGCTATCCATCACTATTTACCCCACAGAGTTACACACTACCGTTCCTGAGACAATGTCGACAATAAAAGCGATAGCGCTCGGGGGCGCCGGAGATCTTGTGTTATTTTAAGGGTTAAAGAAAAAAATGATTTTGTTCTTCTGTCTTTGTGAAGCATCCTGTTTGAACAACACTAGAAATCTTTTAACATTTCAAATAGGGAAAATATAGTGAGAAAAAACCCCAAACATATTTATAATCTTTTTTTATATTTCTTTAATTGTTGTTGTTTTTTTTTATTGTAAGACAAACTCGGAGGTGGTTCCAGATTTATTTGTATGTGTTTGTAACGGTCTAAACATCATCTAACATCAACCCTCACCTCAAATCAAATTCATTGTTGTGAAATATTGATTTGCTTCAACTTATTTCTGGCTCATGTACATGTCACACACACACACACACACACACACACACACACACACACACACACACACACACACACACACACACACACACA
>JBBBVU010000009.1:2242308-2254981 GCA_037177055.1 Atherinosoma microstoma
AAATAAGATATTTAATTAATATTATATAATATACTTCATTTAAACTTGTATGTGTTCAATATCTATTAAAATCTACGTGGATGATTTCATTTGTACTTTAATATGGGGGGAAATAAAGGGATTCTTCACATTTTTATGAGTGATGGCACTGTGTGCCCTAAAAAATAATAATCACAAGATAATACTGGTTGAACAGCGCGTATAGTGAAGGGATTTGAACTGTGATTTTCTCATCCTCCTATAGTCAGGCTGTACTAATCAGCTGTAAGGATTTTATCTTTATTGTATCCATACTCTTTACAGTCTTGTTCTTTCTCAATACTAAAGAATGGTTTGTCTTTTTTAATAATCTTTTTTTAAGAATAAATTCAGAACAGGAATTCATTTATATTCTAAATATAACTACATATTGTTTCCACTGCAGCAACAGTAAAGTTTACAACAGCAAAGTCACAATATAAATTCAGTAATATCTGGAAACAAATGGAGGGGGGGGCTGGTTCGTCTCAGCCAGCAGCTAAAGTTTCCAAGAATTTGTCAAATTTTCAGATTCATGGCAAACTTAGATGAACACCAGACAGCTTTCATTCAGTAAGTTTCTCTGCAAAGCAAAGAGTTAATAATGTCAACACCTCTGGAGGAAAGTGAGATCTCTCAGCTCTCCAAACCTTCAACGATGCTGCAGAGCCATGATCAACCAGCCTGTAATCAAACCCTGAAAGCAAACCCCATCAATGCATTTAAGAACCAAATACATGATTACATTAATGTTGCTTTCAAGGGGTTGGATATAAAATAGGAAAAGATTTTCTCCTGGTTGAATGTCCAGTATCTCCTGTCTTGTGGAAAGTTTCTCAATCCAGCAAAAATCTTCCTCTCCGTCCAGTTTCTGTTGATGTATAGAGTTTCTATACAAACCTCATTCAGCAGGTCTTGATGCTCTCACCCACTATTCTATGCTAACTGTCCGAGGGGTTATTACTTCAAATGGAGTTTTTACGCACATTGTTCGAAATTATGATGAACTTTTTTTCAGGTATATTGATTCATTGCACAATTATGGGTAATGCTTTTGATTCATTGCTTGTTTGGAGAATAAAGTCATTCATAATCCATTTCAACATAAATTCCTTCTAAAAAAGATACTTTCAATCCAAAAACTGTTGAAATGGTAGATATTTTTTTGCAGAGAGGCTATATATTTTATATTTCTTCAGCTTATCAGACAGTTTTGCATTTAGAGAGGGAATCCCTACCTGTTTCAAAAAGTAAACCTAGTACCACCTCCACTTAATGACTTTCTCTCCAGTGTACTCACCACTTGTAGGTAGCAGAGGTGGTAGAGAAAAACGAAAATCTTTTGGGTCTTCAAGATCCAGACTGATAAAACTGGTGACGGCTAACCAACCAGGCATCGTGGTGATAGATAACTACAGATGAAGGCAGCAGTGATGGATACAGCAATCCTGAATGGCAGCAACATCAAGAAGAAGGGAAATGAGGAGCTAAAAAATATACCAAGAACTGAAGGAGAAAGTTGAAAAAAAGAGGTGCTAGTGGTAGCTGGAGCACTTGGGCTGTAAATTATAAGAGTGGCTCTAACAGATGCAAGGAAGAACAGATATCCCTACCCATAACAACACAGTCCCAGCAACAGGTAAACCCAGAACCCGCTCCCAAGGCTCTGGTATAGGACCCAAGCTGGAAAGAAGGGCAGTGGTTTGATACCCAATAATATTGCAAATAAAACATATTTCAAGAAGCCAGATGAACTGTATGCCTCCACATCATTATATAATGAGCAGATTTGGATGGATGGATGGATGGATTTTAGGGGTGCACTGGAATATGTTTATATGTTCTAATATTCAACAGAAAATTCTTTTGCTGGCTACCTGGCTACCTTACCCACTGCAACCCCTTCATTCCAGGAAGAAGTCTTTTGTTAAAGGCTTGAACCCAAAATAAGCTTATTGCACTTCTGTTGAACAGAATGTTAATCTGTGACTGTTTCCGTCAACCACCTTTGGAAAGACATGTGAAGCTAATTTGGAGTTGAACAAGAACAAGCATGGTCACATAGGGATATATTTACCAAAATCTATGGACATATCAAAAATTTTTCTGAATTCCTTGCCCAATCGAACAGAGTCCCCCAGTGTGAATGCACCTTCAAGATACACACTATCTTGGAGGTTTTGAGGCCTAGATTGATGGAGTGGTGGAGAGAAAGAAAGAAAGAATTTCATCTGAGTTTGAAGCCAATCTACATCTTGTTCAGTTCACTTGTTCAAGTTCAGTTAACATTTATTTTAAAAGATACATTTGAGGCTCACTTGCATAAGTTTAAGTGCAGGAGATGAATATTATTTAAGAATCCTCTGAAACACAGCGTGAAAAGGTTAAACTAACACAAAACGACCCCCCCAATGTCTCTTGTAAATTTTGAAACCATTTAAGCTTCACGTCTGTTTATTTTTTCTAAAGATTACTACTTGAATAGTAGTGTTATTTATTGGTGTTTCGCTGAAAGAATGACTATTCTACCACCAGAATCAGTGCGTACGCAGGTCGGGGCTGTTCTTATATTTAAGAACATTTCTAAGTAAAAGTACGAGATGGTAAATTCCACGTTTTGTGTGAAAATGTTATCACGCACAAAATACGCACAAATCTGTTTATAAGAACGGATGATACATGAGGGCCCAGGATATAATTTAAAATGCTTCTCCTCACATGTAAAGCTCTCCATGAACAAGCTCTGGTGTATATCAAAGACTTCCTAGTTCCATATATTCCCGACATAGCACTTCGTTTTCAGGCTGCAGGTCTACTTGTGGTTCCTAGAGTCTCTAAGAGTCGAATGGGTGGCAGAGCCTTCGGTTATCAGGCCCCTCTCTTATGGAAACTGCTCCCAGTTTGGGTTTGGGAGACAGACACCTTCTCTATCTTCAAGATCAGGTTTAAAACCTTTCTTACTGATAAATCTTATAGTTAGGGGTGGTTAGCCATCCCTTAGTTATGCTGCTATAAGCTTAGGCTGCTGAGGGACATCCCATGATGCACTGGGCTCTTCCTCTTCATCTCTCTGCTCCTTATCTTTCATGTAGAAACATGTTACAGTATTGGCATCATTAACTTGTATTTCTTCTCTCAGCAGGTTTTACTGGGTCTGTTGAACTCTCTTTTCTGTCCTCTCCACCCCACCTGGTCGAGGCAGATGGCCGCCCTCCCTGAGCCGAATTCTGGTTCTAGTTCTGCCTGAGGTTTTTCCTTCCTGTTAAAAGGGAGTTTTTCCTTTCCGCTGTCGCCCTGTGCAGTTTAGGAAGGGGGATTGGATCAAAGTCTAGATTCGATGCCATCTGTTAGTTTTCCTTAGCTAGGCTATTATTAGTATCTCCGCCAAGGCGCTGAGGTGATGTTTTCACCGGCGTACATTTGTCTGTTTGTTATCCAGATTTTGTAGGTACAGCTAGATGTTATAAACCCACATTGTTTGACCCGGATCATGTTGATATTCTGGATCTGGTGAAGGTTCCAAATATAGAGGGTACTGGGTGGGCTGTTGAGCTTTTTGGGGTTTTTCTCAGGTGAGTCACCCTATGACTTGGCAGAGGTCTGAGCTCTCTGACTGCTTCTAGTTTGTTATGAATTGGCTTGAATGAAAATTGATTGAATAACAATGAATTGGCTTAAATTGATTGTCTGTGAAATGCCCTGAGATGACATTGTTGGAATATGGTGCTATATAAATAAAGCTGAATTGAATTGAACTGATAGCTGATGTGCAGGCCAGAGATGTTTTGGTGCCAGCTCCTGATAGAAGTCAGTGTTTGCACAATAAAATCAATAAAACAAACTCAATTTCAAATTCATTGTCACATGTTTCAGCTTGATTTAGAAAGCGATGGTAAAAGTGAACCCAGTGTTTCAGTAAGCAGAAATCCAGTAGCTTAGCTTGTAGCCTGGACAGCACTGGGGCACTTACCCATATTGGTTTACGGCAAGACATTCCAGCTAATTTAACCCAGACTTCCCCTTTCAATATCCATCCACAGACACTTTTTCAAAAGAGATGGGGTGTCTATTAAAATGATACATGTCCCATCATAACACAAAACGACCACAATCCTTCTGCCCTGATGACATTCAGAAATGACAGCATAGACACAGGTAGACATGCATGCAAAAGTTCTCATATGTGCACATCACACACACACATACACAGAAAACCACGATTCCCTCAGCCCCTCCCATCAGAGAAGTGAAGCCTTTTAATTATCTGCTGATTACCTGTTAGATCACCTTAGCTAATGGAGAGCAGCTCCCCAGGGAGCCATCCAATCTAACTCTCATCTCACACAATGGGCTCCTCTTCACTGGAGAGAGTAGACTCTGTGTGTGTCTGTGTGTGCGCAAAAGAGAGATAGACAGAGAGTCCCTCTAAGGCAGATGCTGAGATTAGTACTGAAAATAGCCGTCTATTTATTCTTTCATACACTAGATTACCATCACACCCTGCTCCGAATTCAGACACCACCTCTGTGTCGTCTAATTTTGGTGGCAAGCTTCCATTTTCATCAGACTTGTAGCTGAGATCATCGCTGATTATTCCCCAACGAGTTTTTATGCATCCTAAGTTGCTCAACTCTGTACTTTGCATGCATTACTTTAACTGTGTTTGGTCTGTTTTTATTGTTACGCCTTCATCCTTTATTACAGGTCTCTACTTGAGGAGAATAAGATTCACAAATGCTGAGTAATGGCAGCAGGACTTCTAACACCTTCTTAAAACTGAGGAGAAAAATTGGATTAAAATCAATGAAAAAAAAAAAATCTGGCGTTTTTTCTTTCGGAAATGCATAATTGAAGCTGGACATGGACCACCGTAGTAAAAATTCCACACAACTTCCTCGCCAACCTTTAGAGCATACTAAGTGGCTCAGTTTAGAGCAGGTCGTCCAATAACCAGAAGGTTGTCTGTCTGCCCCAGGACAGCATGGAGCTTACCACCACCAAGTCCATCCTTTTCATCTATTTTCTTCCTGCTTATCTGGGATCAAGTCACGGGGGCAGCTGCCTAAGCAGGGAAGCCCAGACTTTCCTTTCCCCGGCCACTTCCTCCACCTTGTTCAGGGGGATCCCAAGGCATTCCCAGGCCAGCTGAGAAACATAGTCCCTCCAGCATGTCCTGGGTCTTTCCCGGGATATCCTACTTGTGGGAACCATCACCAGGTATGAAGGAATATTGGATTCAATAAGCACTTTAAGTGCCATCAGCAGAAAAGCTCAATATAAATCTAATCCATTATTATTATTCCTTCTAACAAACAAGCAAAATGAAGCAACTACATGAACTCCTTTAGGGAATACATCCATTAACCAACATGTGCAGGGTTATTTTAGGACAGTTTGTGAAAGATCCACAGGAGAAAATGAAATGACTGTCAAGATTCAGATCTGAGACACCTTACTTGAATGAGACATCTTCCGTGTATGATGCCAGTGGTTTGGAAGGTTTTGACAATGGTAGTATTCACCCTGATGCTTGTTGATCCACTTTAAACCAACCATGCTCCACTTCCACAGATAAAACGGTTCACCTGAAGCAGTGTGAACACTCATTCTCAACCAAAGACCTGAACTCTGGTCCTCATTTAAACCGGGGGTCTCCTGGTTGGGTTCTCTTCCAGTGTGAAAGCAAATGGAGCATCCAGTGAAGCAGAGTCAGGAAGTGATGTAGAGCAACATGGTGGACATCTGGCTGCCTCTCCTGATGCTCATACTGGACAAATTCTGGTGAAAACTGGATCAGGTCTGAACACCAAAGTCAAACAAGAAACCAGACTGCAGACATATTGGCCCAATCCCATACCGATCCCTCCACGTTTAGGGCTGTCCCAAACGGCGTAGTGTGGAGGGTGAGTGGACCGTTCAGCCCTCAGATATCGAGTCTGCATCGATGCACACTTTGCAGCTAGTGCAACGGCTAAACGGAGGAAACAATCTTTAGATGCGAGTTCCTGCGTGTGTCCTGCATGTTTGTCACACTGACAGAAAATCAACAGGTGTAGAAAAATAACATGAAACTAGCAAAACATCCTCTTTGCTGATGTTTGATTTAATATAAACACAATTATCAGCATTCATTCATAAGTTTGATTGAAATATCAAACGGTATTGGAGTTGACAGACTTGGGGAGTTTACTTAAAAGTATGTGAAGTATAATGCAGCTCCTGTCATTGTAATAATTCCTGAATTTATGATGTTTCAGGGACAGTGGAGGAAAAATGAGGCAGCTCGTGCGCCTTGCAACCTGTGCGCAAGGGTACACGGCATCTTTGTGTTGCTATGGTGACGAATGCTTTCCTTTTCCGGTGGAGTGAAGAGGGCACCTCGTTCCTGCCCATCTTTTTTATGCCCTCCCCCTCCAATTAAAGTGTCCTCCGGCGGCTGCGAGTGTGACTTCATTTGGAGTGACACTCGGTAGTGAAGGGGTAGTGTGTAGGGGGCGGTTTGAGATTGGTCCTTATTGTTGCTCCATTGTTTACTAGTGGTGAACCAGATGTTTTCAGTCCTGGCCAATCAATGAGCGAGATTTTCTTCTTCTTTCTTCTGGTCAGTAGTCGTTTCAGGGAATATCTCCCCCTGGTGAGCATATGTTGTAACTACATGATGTTGTCCAGGTGGTTTGGTTTGCCTCAGTAAAGTTCAGTGTGAAAACAAACCAATCCCAAGGAAGGTGGGACATTTCTTAGAATTTTCTATCCAAACAAACCGAGTCCCCCGGACTAACCTGGTGTAAATGTGTCCAATGTCTGGATATGATTTTCCAACCAATGTGTAAATTGGTTGTTATCTGAAAATTACTTGATTCAGTAGGTAAGCAGAGTTTTGGATCAATAATCATAGAACAAAGTTCAGTTTATGATGAAAGATAGAGAAAACATTTAAAATGATGTCCATTACTTCCGATGACGGTTACACTGTTGTCAAACATTATAAAATATGAAGGAAAATGGAGATTCTTGTAATACGGAAATAGAAAGTTGGTTACTGGGATTAATCCAGACATAAATAATAAGATGTTCTGTTAAGATTTTAAGGTATTTTTCTCTTGAGATGTGACAGCAGAATATTTTAATGTTCAGGCACAAAAACAACTTTGTTAGGTTCAGAGTAAGACTGTGGGTCACCACCAGTTTATGAAGAAGAAAAGCTGGTTGAGAGATGACTGAATTTTGACCACTGGAGCGCCATGTCTGTATGACGTCACGTGAACTGACAGAGATCAAGTCTAAAAGTTCAGCAGAGGATAAGAGACAGGCAGAAACACTGAAGATGTCCTAAAAACGAAGAAATTCAACGCTACGCAGCTCTGGAACAAATGAAGATGGTTGTGTTCACTGGTTAACTGATTATGTTCAGTCGTTCAATTATCAGATCTTAAACTTAGTTATTTTATGTCTTCCTGAACTAAATGATCTTGTTGAAAGTGAGAAGATGATTATTAACCTCTTGCACGCTGCCGGCCCCAGATCTGTGGCTTTTAATCAGCAATCACAGAACCAAACAATGGACTCATCAGTCAGATGAAAGCGATGTAACATCAAATTAAACAGCAGAACCGCCACAATAACACGGCAAACACAGTTCAAATCATAACTAAATGACATTAAAGACTCAGGGTACAAATGAACCATCATTCATCAACATCACCAGTGAGTCAGCAGCTTTCTGGTTTTATTTATTATCTAGCTGTTTGCTAGCCATCTTGGTTGTGGGCTGACCCCACTTTTGGGTCAAAATGTGTTAGAGGTACAGTAGCTTATATGTAGGTGTTATGGGAAATATACAGAACTAAAGATTGTTTATTTGTTTATATTTTTGTCCAGATGTTCTGCGGATGCAGCTGTTTGTCTCTTTATCAGAGAATCCAGTAAATCTGGATCTGACTGCATCATTATGTTAGAAAATAAATCTCCATTCAGTCTTTCTCCATCAAACACAAGTGGGATGAATACTCTTCTAATTTTCATCCCTGTGATGGAGCGTAGATGTTTATTTTCTTTAAAAATTACATTTTTAGGAAGTATTTATCCCTGTGGACTCTGCATGACTTTAGTATTTTTAATGGGTTTGCATGGTTGATATTTACATTAAAGGGAGCACAAAGATTTATCACATCAAATCAAACTTTATTTATAAAGCGCTTTTCATGCGATCAGCAACACAAAGTGCTTTACATTTCAGAGTTTATGATTGTTTATGGGCTGGTCTGGGCCAAAATACCAGGGTCGTCTTTTTGTCCCAGTCCACCCCAGCTTTCTAATAACTGTTTTGTCATTTTTCCTTTGGATTATTAATCAGTTAAAACCCAGAACAGAATCTGGGCAAAGTTTATAAGTGGATAGAAACAATAGAACAAAACATTTCAACACGAAAGAGTATATTTAGTGAAATATATTCAGTACATTTGCTTCAACTCCGGTAAATGTATTCATTTAATGGAATAAATGTATTATGTTAACGTCTGTGCACAATTTATATCTTTTGCTTTGCCTAAGGGAACAAATGACCAATTACCTTTACCTCTGGGTCAGGGTCTGTCGGGACAAACAGGAGAGGAAATAAATCTAAAGATTGATTAATATATTAACGTTCATATCAATATTTGGATTGATACACTCACCTCTAATGTTTTGGAGATTTTGCTAAAAATGACTTTAAGAGGAGTTATAATAGAATATGAAGTCCAAAATGAGGTGGAAGTAGGGACATAGAGGTCCTGTTCGGGGATTAAGTGATCACCCCCGAACAGGTAAAAGTGTGCTTTGCATTTAATTTGAGAGCACCAGTAGGTGATGGTGAATCCTAAAAAGATCCAGTTAATAAATGTGATTATGAGTTTTTTGCTCCTGAAGTCTACTTCTCTAACCTCCATTCACCATCTGTAATACACGAGTGTGATTAAATAAAGCCTACAGTCGTGTAAACCTCTCAACAAGCGTGGAATCAGCGATGGAGAACCCCCTCCTCTTCCAGCACTTTTCAGATAAGAACGGGCGACACTGAGTAAGGAATGCCATCCCTGGAAACATCCCTTCTGGCATTACATCATGGCACTGTGCCTTCCCATGATAATGCTGGCTCTTGTTTCAGCGTTCGCAGCATCCCAGTCTGGTTAAGCATCTCCGTCTCATGAAAAAACAACAACCTAATGAGGATGTAACCATCAAGTCACAATTCCCCGACATCCTAATCCAGACTTGGGGCCAAGTGCGTCAAATTGAACCTGTCTGGAAAAAAGTCTGGGTCTAGCAAGGGAGGCTATAGGTTACATGGTGTTGCCTGTGGGCAGAGACAAAATGAAAGACTCCTTTCCACCATGTTCCCTCATCAGGGATAGCCTGGCCTGCCATCAGAGTAATGGTGCTACAAACACAGCGGCATGCCGAGATGAGAGAAGGTTTCCCAAAGACGCCCGACTGCAGCATCAAACAGGAAAGACACACGGGACGGGAGATAGAAGAAGAGAGAGTGTGACTGAAAGAGGGATGGAGAGAGAGGGATATAGAGAGAGGGGCCCTGGAGTGGTGCCAAGTTCCCAAGGTAGTGTACAAGTATCTTTAGAAGCCGGGCGTCTTGTTAGCTAATACATTACACCAATCACGGCCGGCTATCTTAAGCTACAATTAATCTGTGCGCTGGCACAGGCTGATAGGACAGCAACATGCTGTTTCTTAATTAAAAGCAAACGGATTAAAAATGATTAATAACGGTATTAAATATTCTCATGGACTACAAGCGCGGGGAAATCGGGGGGCTTTCTTATGCGGGCTTAAAACGAAGAAGTCATTAACGGCAGGCCCAATCTCCCTAAGCCAGGGCTTTACTTTGTTTGGGATCACAAGTTGCTTACTTCATGAATATGCATTTTGCCCCTATCAAGTCGAGACCAAAAGGCAATATCGTGGTGTGGCGATGGTGTGGTATTTTTCCCCTCAGTGGCTGTGAAACTTTGAGTTTTTGATTTGTGACATTTCGTGGTCTGCCTTTGTAGCTGAGGCCTCTGTGTTAACTGCTTCCTAGCCACAGGCTGCTTTGCTCTGATGGAAAATACTGAAGGTAGCGAGGACATATTCGTTGTAATAATGAGAGCTTTTTGCTTTTACATGTGATTCCTCTTTGATTCAAGTTACAGAGATAGTGTCAAATGTTTAAGTGGCAGCAGTCAGACACAATGCAGGGATCTCTCAGTTTAAACATGTGCTGGTTACATCCTCATCACCAACTCTGGATCTCAGATAAACCAAATAATTCTGGTTGATAAACTGTTTAAAATGCTACTTGTCTAAAACATTTGGCAATGTTGTATCATAGTTTGGTTCAGTCATAACATTAGTTTATTTGTTGATTTTCCATTTCAAGGAATGTTAAAATTACTCTTTAGCAGCTGATTACATGTAACATTTCGATTTTTCTGTGGCTTTTCAAACAGTTTTCAAACAAAACAATTATTTAACCAAGAAGTAAGAATCTGTGTGTAACAGCTAAGCTGATAATGCTGTTTTAGTCACCATCCATGTATCAGTCCTCCTTCTAATGCCTATATTTTGAGTTTTTATTCAGTATTTCTGGTAGAGATGACAATATCAGAATATTTACTGCTTAGATATTCATACCAAAACTTATTGCATCTTAAAGAAAAATCACAGTACATTATCAATATTTTTATTCCATGGGGTGTATGAAACATGAATATTCATGAAAACTCATTAACATTAATAAATTAACAAGTAAATCAATTAGAAATAAAAAGGAAAATATACATTTTGTTAAAGTTATGAAATAATTAGGTAAGAAATTATTACAAATTTATTGAAATTTCTTAAGCTAAAAATAATAGAATAAAATATATAATGGTAATATATTCAAATAATCCTAAAGAACCAGTGAAACATTAAAACCCATATCATCATCATCATGCTGGGTTTCACCCGCAATTTCAGTGCATAAAACTCTCAGAAGTCAAAACAAATGTCATGTTTTGTATCAACACAGGAAGCAATAGAACTAAGTATTGGATCTATTTTGTAGGTA
Organism: Atherinosoma microstoma; assembly: GCA_037177055.1. Lineage (NCBI taxonomy): Eukaryota > Metazoa > Chordata > Actinopteri > Atheriniformes > Atherinidae > Atherinosoma > Atherinosoma microstoma. Next base: position 2,253,413 of record JBBBVU010000009.1, read on the forward strand.
TGGAAGTATTGATATGCCCATCCCTAAGTTCAAGATGTGAATACAAACTGATCAAATGTCGAACCTAGAATTGACTATTGATTTTTTACAATCCAATTATATTTTGTTGGTATAGATCATCTTTGTCCATAAAAAGTAAATGATTTAAAAGGAAAAAGAAGAAGATCATCCCTTTATAACCCCAGAAGTTGTCAAATCTGTGTTTATAGACTGTTTTTCCATGTGGTCTTGCTACTCTCATCACAGACAGGATTTCATAATTTCAATCTCAGCCCTTTACATGATTCAGGAAAGCCTTCTTACCTCCGACAAGAGGCTGTGAATAGCATCATTGTGAGCCTTTGACTACAATTACAGCTTCTAAATTCAGCATTGCTGTAATCAGGCCCTCTGGTTCTGTGTAATTTAAATACTTATGGCTTGTGTCCAACGGCTCCTGTGCCAAACCCAAGTGTTAGCTGTAATTGACCATACAAGCCTTTTCTCCCCTTTTCTCTGCTAATTTCATAAGTGCTATTTTTAAAATGTCAATTATAAAGCAGATTAATGTATCTTAACATGAGATTAGATGCATTTTGGCGCGAATCACAGGCCAATCACATTGGTTTGATTGCATTTCTGTCCCTATTATTGAGCATAAAAGGCCTTTCTGCTCCAGTTTTACCCAGAACAAACTGACACACATAAACATACAGCAAGTATTGCTATGGCTCCTCTCGGATTATGACATTTACAAGGAGTTCTTCTTTATGCCACACACCTGCACCCTCACACACATCACTGTAACAAACCTGACTGAGAAAAAAGGTGCTGGGGTTGGGGTGTCATTGTTCCAGGGGGAGGTGGACTAAGTAAAGAAAAAGGAAAACCAACATCCTAGAAACCAATTACTTTACAGCTTCTCAAATAGATTTCATTTGCCTATGCAGCATCCTCTCTCCTCCTCTTCACCTCCCATATCTAATATTTAAAACTCTCCTATGGGATTAGATTTGTGCCAAAAGGATCAAGAAAAAAAATCAAGAATTTGAGAGAGAAAAAACATTAGTGAAAAACAAAAAAGTGTCATTAAAAAAAAAGGCGGAAATTTCCAAAGGCGGAAATCCTGGGGGGACAGAGGAGGACACAGCAAGACAGAGATGAAAAAGAGGAAGAGAGGAAGACAGGAGGAAAAGGAGACAGGACACTCAGGACAGAGGAAAAACAAAATAGGGAAAAGACAGAAGGAGAGAAAGAGGACAGAAATTTCTAAAATGTCTGTCAGGACATTAATGTCAGATAAAGCCTAATTCATATTTTACTGACATTTTAGAGTTGTTTCAAGAGAGATGACCAGATTAAAAGATACTTAATTTCTTTCAAATATTGTCAATTTTGATTGTTAAAAAACTTGTTTTGAAACATTGCTCTGCTTCTTTAGGAAAAATAAATCTTGGATACTTATTTATTTAAGCTTTATTGTAGTTTAGTAGTGTGTGTGTTAAGGACAATATCCCGTGTGTGTGTGTGTGTGTGTGTGTGTGTGTGTGTGTGTGTGTGTGTGTGTGTGTGTGTGTGTGTGTGTGTGTG
>JBBBVU010000009.1:2282160-2292608 GCA_037177055.1 Atherinosoma microstoma
TCTGCCTCTCTCATTTATATTAACAGGAGTTATCATCACAACCTTCATGACCCCTGCCAGGTCTGAGGGGTAACACAAGTTTATTTGTATAGCACATTTCATGTACAGGACAATTCAAGGTGATTGAACAACCCACCTGCACTGCTGGCAGGACCTTACAGGACCCCCCCACACATCCTGGTGTCTGATCAGGACACACACTACAATGTCCAGGCTGCAGGACACAGAGGAAGATCTTTGTCCACACAGCTGTCCCGCTTCTAAACTTTGACTCCATGCTTCAGCATCACACCGATGCTTCATTCCCAAATAGACAAGCTTCCTCTTCTGACTGACTACACATATTCCGTCTTGCCTTTTCCATTACATCTCTCGTGTATTGATATTGTTTGTCTTTTGCACATATTTTTGTTGTGATGCTTGTCTTTGTGGCTTTTTTATTACCCATGTAGGATAAAGAAAGCGATTTAAATTGAACACATATTCCTATTTCAGAAATATGTGGAGGAATCTGAGCTGAGGGCTGCTGTGGTCTGCATTTAGGCTGTTTTTAGAAAAGACAGAATTGAAAATGAACCCAGATCTGTTTGTGATGGACTGAAACCAAATTTTTTCCAGTGTTTCCATGTCTGATTCTTCATTATTTCTCATTTTTGGCGCTCCATCCTCTCAGCTGAAGCTAACTTTCAACGAACATTTGACCCACGCACAGCGGTGTCTCTGAGGGCTACGCGCTGGTAGCTTTTTTGTTGACAGCACGTCTGAATGTCTACATTGAGAAATATGAGAAAAATTCCAAAATCCTTCACTCTATGGATGGATAGGCTAAACAAGTGCTTCTAGTTTTGAAGCAGCAGCTAGTCACTAGCATACTACTTCACTTTCACGTGAATAGACTCAGCTCGAGTCCAATGCTCGCTTCGGTCGGCCAGCACATAATATGTGCGTCATGGCAACAGAACAAGGGAATGAGCATGCACAGAATGACCGGAAGTAACTTAGGAGGTGAATGAAGGTATACATGATACAAGATTTATTTAATCGGAATTAAAATGGGAAAAAAACAGTCACTTACTTTGGAATTAAGTTTATTTTGGAATTATCATTTTCATTTGGAATTAGGTGTTTAGATGGTAATTTTTCATCTCTTTAAAGTGGATTTAACTTTATCCATCCATCCATCTTCTGCTGTTTATCCGGGATCGGGTCGTGGGGGCCGCAGCCTGAGCAGGGCAGCTCAGACTTCCCTCTCTCAGGCCACATCAGCCAGCTCATCCGGGGGGATCCCGAGGTGCTCCTAGGACAGATGAGAGATATAATCCCTCCAGCCTGTCCTAGGTCTACCCCAAGGTCTCCTTCTGGTGGGATGTGGTCAAAATCACTCCCCAGGGAGGGATGCCAGGAGGCATCCTAACCAAATGCCCGAGCCACCTCATCTGGGTTCTCTTGATGTGGAGGAGCAGCGGCTCTACTCTGAGCCCCTCCCGGATGACCGAGCTTCTCACCCTATCTCTAATGGAGAGCCCGGCCACCCTGTGGAGGAAACTCATTTTGGCCGCTTGTACTCACAATCTCTTTCTTTCAGTCACTACCCAGAGCTTGTGACCATAAATGAGGGTAGGAATGTAGATCGACCGGTAAATTGAGAGCTTTGCCTACTGGCTCAGTTTCTTATTCACCACGACGGACCGATGCAGAGTCCGCATCACTGCAGACGCCGCGCCGATCCACGTATTGATCTCTCACTCCATCCTTCCCTCACTCGTGAACAAGTTTCCTCAGATGTGACAGAGTTCCTCCAGAGCAACAAAGACATCAATTTATTATTTTTCAATATTATTTTACCAGTGATAAACTTTGTGACCAGTACTGGAAACAATGCAAGCAGTAAAGACTCAAAGAAGGAACATGGGGACGTCCTATGATGCACTGGGCTCCTTTCAGCTCTCTTTACTCTGCATGTAGAAATATCTGACATTGCTGTTGTCATTAATTTTTGTTTTTGCTGCTGGTTTGCTGCTGGTTGACCCCTCTTTCCTGTCCTCTCTACCCCCAATCAGTCCAGGAAGATGGCTGTCCTTCCAGGTTCTGATGGAGGTTTTACTTCTTGTTCTGGTTCCGATGGAGGTTTTCTTTAGTTAAGTCATCATTTCATGAACTTGTTTATGCGAACACAGTTATTATACACTGGACTAATGATGATGTTTTGATTGGATCACAATAAATTGGCTTGAATTGATTTTGTCTCAAGTGACTTGAGAGGACTTTGTTGTGAATTGGTGCTGTATAATAAAGCTGAATTGAATTGACCTTGGACATACATTTTGTTGACATGATAAGTTTGATTTCTATTGAAAAAATCTTTCTGACGTGATTGAAATGTTTTAGTAATCTGCATTTTTGTTGTTTTTAGATATATTTATTTATTATGAACAAAAATAATTTCTAAACTAAAAACAACAGGAAATAAACAATAATACCAGAGAAAGAAAATGGTAGATTTTAATCGTAGATGAAATGGAAGAAAGATCCAGATGTGCAGTCCCTTAAAAGACAAACAGAAGATGTTGTTTGACTTTTATTTTATGTATTTAATTTATTTATTTTTCTGTTGTCTGCGTTTTAGTATCTCTTTGTTTTCTAACATTATTTCTGATTCATCTGTCCTGAGATTGGTAAACATCTTTTCATCTTTTTGACAGTAATAATTGAACTGATTGCAGAGTGTAATCATCTCAGGGATGTCCATGTTTTCGGAATCCTATTTAAATTCCATATATCACAGTTGTTCTCTTACTGTTATGCCATTGGTTGGTGTTTAGTAGTTTAGATATGGTTATACAAAAATGAGAAAATGTAACTCTGGACACCCTGTGGGAGCTCCCTGTGTCCAGCATCTACCTGTTTAACATCAGGAACTATAGTTGGGCACACATTTAAATGTTGTTTATCAGATGAGAGGGTAGCATACCTCAGGGTAGAACTAATAAAAATCTGAGATATTCTCATGCCATGATCTTTACAGTAAAGTGCTTTTCCTCAACAGTAAAATGATTGATGCCTGCAGGCTTCTTGATTAAAAAACATCTCCAGTTGGCTGATACGTTCCTGCATCCCCACGCCGGAGATCTGGGGCAGGAAACCCTTTTGTTTTAAAGGGTCATGGGATGAAACAGTGGTACTAAAACAGATAATCCACATCCATGAGAAGTCTCCAGTCTCCCTGACAGAGGGATAATGCTCTGCACCTGCTGTTATATCTACTGCCATCTTACACTCTCAGATGTGATCGATGCTGCAGCTCACACTTGCCATTTAACAGATATACACTATTAACTGTACCACAGAGTCCAAATCTAACCGGAGGTGCTTTTCAAAGGCCAATAAGTAAATTGAAATGTCTTTCTAAAGCTTGATCTTTACTGGCCTTTATATAGAAGACAAATATCAGAAAGAGGTGGAGCGAAGTAGAGAAAAGAATGAGAAGAAGTGAAGGGGAGATAAAGATGGCATCAGCTACTCTGAAATCAGTAGATGACAGCAGAAAGCATCTGTTAAGTAAAAACAAGAGAGGAGTGCGCTTCACTTTATAGAAACCAGATGTTGTGATGTAGATAATCGAGGCCAAACAAACAAACAAACAAACAAACACAAAAGACATTAAATTAATCCTTCAGAACTGTTTCCAACTAAGGAATTTAATTTGATTAAATCTTTTTCCTTTTTTAGAATTTTTAATATGATTTATTTTTCGTGAGGTTTTTATGTCATCTCTGTGTTAACTGCTACGTTAACTGCTAATATTGGGGCCCGCGGTCTTAGCATTAGCAGCTAATGTGGGTGCCCGCAGTCTTAGTGTTAGCAGCTAATGTAAGAGCCCACAGTCTAAATGTTATCTGCTAATGTCGGAGCCAAAGTCTTAGCATTAGCCGCTAATGTAAGAGCCCACTGTCTTAGCATTAGCTGCTAATGTGGGTGCCAGCAGTCTTAGTGTTAGCTGCTAATGTAAGAGCCCACAGACTAAACGTTAGCTGCTAATGTGGGAGCCTGCAGTCTTAGCGTTAGCGTTCAGAGCATCTGAATGTTCAGCCTTGTCTGTAGCTTGATGATCTGACAATTTAGTATTTCTATTTTCTATAGTTTTTAAGTTACTTTTAGTTGAGTTGTGCATCATATGCATGTCATATTCACTTTTTTTTCTTTTGTTTTTACATTTCATATTGTATTTTTCTGTTGTTTTAGCTCTTGCTAAAGGATTTTTTTAATGGATTTAAAAAAAAAACAAATTTGTATTGAATATTATATGAGTGTAATCACTCCTGATTTTGATTGTTCGTAGATTGATTTTTTTCTTTTCTCTAAATGCCTTCACATTGAACAGTTCTTTGGATTTTCTTGTGCAAATTTTACAAGATGGGTCCTTAGAAGCTTGAGTTTTAAACTTGATCATGTTTTTAATCTGTCATCCTTTCTTGATCTTAATTTTAGATTTTCATTATTATCTATTTTTTTCTATTCTGTTTTAATGTACTTTTCTGCAATGTAAAGTATCTTGAATTGTCCTGTACGTGAAATGTGCTCTATAAATAAATTTGCCTTGCCTTGCCTTAGAAATCATCTAAGCCATCTATTGAAAGATCTTCATCAGAATACTCCATTTCTGAGACGATGCCAGACGTTTTGGCCTCCATTTCACCTGACATCAAAGGCTTTTCTTCATAAAAATCTTCTGCGCAGTCATTTCTTTAGTGTTCGTTTCTCCCAAAATCGCATCCCAATTCTCTCATGGAAGATCGTCTGAGGGGATACGAGGTTTCCAAGACGATGCTGGATGTTTTGAAGTCCATCTCACCCGACATCGAAGGCTCCTCTGGTCAGGACATCTTACAAAGGTGTGACATATGGATCAGGTTTCTGCTGCAAACTTTCCTTATGTGAAACTTGAAAATTTTAAACTTTAAATCGGATCTTTGACAGCTATAATCCTGTTTTTCTTTATTTCTGTATTATCATTGACTGAGGTTTTCATTTGTTTTTTTGCCCACTATGCCACCACCACAACAGTATTCAGAGCATCTGAATGTTGAGCCTTGTCTGTAACTTGATGTTCTGACATTTAGTATTTCTATTTTTTGTAGTTTTTCAGTTACTTTTAGTTGAGTTGTGCATCGTGTGCATGTCATATTTATCTCTCTATTTTCCTTTTTTAAATTTTATATTGTAGTTTTGTCTTGTTTTAGCTCTTGCTGGTGCCATCTTGGCCAGAGATGCAAATGTATAAAGAATATGTAGGATTTGTTTTTTATGGATTTTGTATTTCATTTTTTGTATTAAAAATTCCAAGAGTGTAATTGCTCCTGATTTTGATTGTGTGATTGTCTGTAGCTGCTTCTTTCTGGCAGGTTCTGTCTTGGAATCCTTCCAGACCATTTAAAAAACACAATTGACCCTTCGCTAAGTCCTGCCCCCCATGGTTACAGTTGCTAGGACTGGCACGCTTTTCTCCGCCGGCATGTAAAGCAGTCTTTGGTAAAAGAAATTCTCCAAAAACGATTTTGTCAAATTTCTGGAGAAATAGTTCGGAAATATCAGGAAGAACAAGACACAAAGGACTGCTATATGCATTTGAGAAATATATTCCCAAACAAACTTCATTTGTCGGCAGAGTAATGTTGACGAAGAAAACATTAAAATCAAGGTGAAGGCTCACAGCTAATATTGCAAGACTCCTAACCACCCCACGTCTTGACGGTCCATGCACAGAATAAACTTATAAAGGAACAACAATGTTTCCTTGCATTTTTAAGGTCAGTTTATTGTTTCATTTTAAGCTAACTTTCATGTATGACTTCTATGGTTTTCAGCAGCCTATCTGATGTATTAGCCCATTGCTATATGTTTTCAATTTATTTATAGTGCTGCAGGATATTGTTCCCACATCGGGGTGGTGGTTTTGGTAATCAAATTGTACTTTGTCAACTGCATGGTATAAATTTGTACAAAAAAAAACTTTTCTTCTGATGTTTTCGGCAGCCTCCATGATGTTCCCCTTCGGTTAGCTTTGATTGTTATACACAGGGATAGCAGCTATGGGGATAGCAGGATCGGGGAAACTCTGTTGTTACTTACTAGTGTTTATCGAGTAGCCCATATTTGTTCACCTCAGTGTTAAAACATTAGTAACTTTTAATTAATATTCCACCACTTTCCTGAAGCTAAGAGCTGTGTGCGGTAGTTGGCGTCAGCATTTTAACTTAGAACAAATAGTGGTTTTTCATCAACTCTAAGGGACTAAGCTGCGTGTGAGGTCTTCCACTCTCTTTAACCCATATACGACATCTTTCCAGATGTGTTTTCGGTTTAGTGAAGAAGTAAAATACAAAATCACCAAAACGTGCAGGATATCTTTCATAGTAGCCTACTCGCAAATCCCGTTCACTTACTGCTTCGGTATTTTGCTCAGGAGAGGATTGTTTGCCAGGTGCTCCGTTCTTAGTTACCGTTGCTAACGTACGATTGGTCAGTGGCGGTTTTAGGGCAGGACTGGCGAAGGGTCAATTCCTGAACAGAAAACAACAAATGATATTAAATCAAATGAGGAGAAAAATAATCAGGTAGTAGCTACTTATTTTAATGCTGTCAATTGATCAAATTTTTTAATCGCGATTAATTGCATGAGTGTCCTGAGTTAACTCGAGATTAATCACAACATTTTTTTAGATCTTTTTTTGGTCAATTTATTTAATCTTTTTTATTTTATTACCATTTTTAACAGGATATTTATCATTATAATAATAATAATTATATAATAATTATATATTGTTATAATACTTATTTAAGCTGTTAAAAAGCCCACATAGGCTATAATAATTCATCCTGATTTGTTTACTTCTTAATTTTTTTGTTGTCATTGCATGAGGTAAACTGTTAATTTGTGTTACCGTGACCCCCTATATAACTTTTTGACCTTAAAACTCAGCTTTCCAGACTCATTTCATGGCACAGTGACATCTATTATGTGCATTTCTAGAGCTGTCGTGGCCCAGCAACCCCGCAGCTGAGAAACCACACTATAGAACTTACACATCCGGGACGCTACCTGCTGAGTTTCGCTTTGTGCATGCATTACACGCAAGCATGCAGATATAAACAAACAGGTCGTTTTGAATGCACACCGACTGATTCAGCAAAGAAGCGTTAGAAGACATTATCAGAAGAAGAGAGAAAACTAAGGAGAGCCAAAGAAGAGCATGAGATAAGACAAGAGTCCAGAAAAGACAGTTTTTTACTGTCTGGAGAGAGCTCATAGTACAGGTAGTATCAAAGATGGATGCTGAATTAGCTGTCGATAGGGGGGGCGTCACTGAGAAAATAGTATAAGTTATATAGTGTTTCTTTAACATGTTAACTTTGACAGCCCTACTTTATTCATCTATTTTTTAAATAATTGACAAAAAAATCCCTGCACTGTGATTTACAGTGGAAGTGTAATAGCAACACAATAAGCCAAAACACTCCACAATAAACTACAACACAACACAATAAGCCACAACACAATAAGCCAATTTTGGCTAATTGTGGAGTATTGTGGCTTATTGTGTTGTGTTGTGGATAATTGTGGAGTGTGCTTATTGTGTTGTGGCTAATTGTGTTGTGTTGTGGCTTATTGTGTTGTGGCTAATTGTGGAGTATTGTGGCTAATTGTGGAGTGTTGTGGCTAATTGTGGAGTGTTGTGGCTTATTGTGCTGGCCACCTTAAACGCCTGTGGTGTTTGTAATATTTGAGCATGGTATCCTAACTACACCTCTTAGTCCTAAATGTTATTTCAAGACTATAATGTTACTTTAATGTGTAACGAGAAAAAAAAAACAGGTAGCTTGTGTTAGCTTGCTAGTTTTATAACCAGTTTTGCTTAATCCTAACCCTTTGCTTTTGTTTATCCATAATCCAACCATAACTTCAGTTTGTTATTCTAAAAATGTATCTGATATATTTGTTTTTGGTGATGTTGTGTGCCTTGGTGTTGCTAGCTTGCTAAATTCAAGATGAGAATCTGATGTTCCACTGCATTCCAAAAGTGCTCTATTGCAATGACAACTAGTGAGCGTGGAGGCCGTTGCCATGACATGGTGCATTATTCTGCTAGAGGTAGCCATCAGAAGACGGTATTGTGGTTCTGAAGGGATGGCTGTGGTCTTAAAACCATACTCAGTTGTTTTAAGGGGCCCAAAGTGTGCTAAGAAAATATCCCCAACACCGTTACACCACCAACAACAACCTGAATATCAGGACTCATCAGACCAACATTTTCCCAATCTTCCTTTGTCCAGTTTCGATGCGTCTGTGTGAATTGTAGCCTCAGTTTCCTGCTCTCAGCTGACGATAAGTGTCACCCGGAGTGGTCTTCTGATGCTGTAGCCTGTTTGCTATAAGGTTGGATCTGTTGTGTGTTCAAAAATGGTATTCTGCATATATTGGTTGTAACCAGTGGTTATATGGCTTACTGTTGCGTTTCTATCATCTCCAACTAGCCTACACATTCTCCTCTGACTTTTGACATCTACAACTCATTTTGGTCCAGACAACTGCTGCTTACTGGATGTTTTCTCTTCTTCGGACCATTCTCTGTAAAAACCCTAGAGATGATTGAGTGAAAATCCCAGTAAATCAGCAGTTTTTGAAATACTCAGACCAGGCCATCTGGCACCAGCTAATCCACATTCAAAGTTACTTAAATCCCCTTTCTTCCCTATTTTGATGTTCGGTTTGAAATATAGGCGTAAAAACCGCCAATGCAATCCGTACAATGCTTAGTAAATCATGTTACGCGTGCACAGCGGATTTATTTGCATCTACTCCTCCCAGTATTTTGCGGGTTCTGACAGAAACGGCCAAATTGCTAATTCATTCAAGTCAAACACACAAACTGAATTGCTGTGCTATTTTGCCCGTTTAACAGGAACATTTGTCTTTGCGTCAGGTTAGTAAATCAGCTGCAGCATGTTTTTGTTATCAAGTTTGCATGTGTTTTAAGAGGCGCAAACCTTTGATAAAAACAGGCCAAATTGTTTTTCTAAGACTCAACATATTGTAAACAAAAAGGAAAAAGAAAACAATGAGACTTGGATTTTCATGGTTACCTCAGAAATATTTAGCCTATTATTGTTGATAATTACATGAACGCCTACGGTGGCCCCGAAGTGTCACAGCAACACAATAAGCCACAACACTCCACAATTACTCACAACACTCCACCATAAGCCCCAACACTCCACAATTAGCCACAACACAACACAATTAGCCACAACACAACACAATAAGCCACAAGACAACACAATAAGCCAAAACACCCCCAAGACTAGAACAAGACTGTTGAAGGACTGTGCAGACCAGTTCTACCAGGTGCTGCTATACATCTTCAACCTAAGCCTGAGTCTGGAGAAGCTCCCTGGTCTGTGGAAGACTTCCTGTGTAGTTCCAGTCCCAAAGACAAAGAACCTTAAGGATCTTCACCACTTCAGACCTGTGGCCCTTACCTCTCACTTGATGAAGATCATGGAGAGGATCATTCTCAACAAGCTCTGCCCACTGGTGAACTCACATCTGGATTCAATGCAGTTCGCCTGCCAAACAGGCATTGGAGTGGATGATGCAGTCATCTACCTGCTTCACAGACTCCCTGACTCACCTGGAGAACACCGGCAGCACTGTGAGGGTCATGTTTTTTTACTTCTCCAGTGCTTTCAACACAATCCAGCCATCTATACTCAGGGTGAAGCTGGAAAGAGCAGGAGTGGACCGTCACCTGGTCGCATGGACAATGGATTACCTCACCAATAGACCACAGTATGTGAGGCTCAGAGACTGTGTCTGATATGGTGGTCTGCAGCACAGGGACCCCACAGGGTACAGTGCTGTCCCCCTTCCTCTTCAACCTGTACACCTCAGACTTCAGGTACAATTCTGGGAGCTATCACCTACAGAAACTCTCCAACGACACAGCCATCATAAGGTGTGTGTCAGACGAACAGGAGTACCGAGAGGTCATCAACGTACTTTGTTGACTGGTGTGAGCTAAACCATCTTCAGCTCAACACCAGCAAGACAAAAGAGATGGTGATAGACTTCTGCAGGAAGACATCCAAGACAGCCCCGGTGAACATCCAAGGACTGGACATTGAGAGGGTGGAGACCTTCAGATACCTGGGTGTTAACCTTAACAATAAACTGGACTGGTCACATAATACAGATGTCCTGTACAAGAAGGCCAAAGCAATCTCCACCTTCTGAGGAGACTGCAGTCCTTTGGAGTGTGCAGGACTCTACTTCGGACTTTCTATGACTCTGTGGTAGCATCTCCAGTATTATGCAGTGGTCTGCTGGGGAGGAGGGAGCATGGTGAGGGACAGAAAGAGACTGAACAGACTGATCAGGAGGGCTGGTTCTG
>JBBBVU010000009.1:2311181-2326572 GCA_037177055.1 Atherinosoma microstoma
CTCTACCTGGACTACAGGACCTCTACCTGGACTACAGGACCTCTACCTGGACTACAGGACCCCTACCTGGACTACAGGACACCTACCTGGACTACAGGACCTCTACCTGGACTACAGGACCCCTACCCTGGATGAAAACGACATAGACTGGGCTCCTACGAAGAATCTAGGCCATGATGGAGAGAAACAGGTTTCAGCAATAACGATACAGATGAAGGGTCTGAGGCCCAATCTCAATTCCCCCCTTAGCCCTTCCTTAATAAAGTATTTTTCATTCATTCATTCATTCATTCATTCATTCATTCATTCATTCATTCATTCATTCATTCCCCTTCGCCTTTAAACAGAGTGTTACGGCAAAGGGCAATGTTTTCAGTCCTATGAATTGAGGAGGTGAGTCTGCTTGGGGCTCCCTGTTTACACACGTGTTACACGGACCGTAGGTTACAGCCTTATAACCACAAATAAAAATTTCGGATCAGAATCAGAATCAATTTATTGTCATTGAGCCAGCATCCTTGTACAATGAAAGTTCTTTCCACTACAACCCGTCCAAGAATAGACAAACAAACATTAACAATGAACATCAACAGGATCAGGTAGACTGAGGCTGCAGCTGCAGCCGCAGCAGCAGCGCTGCCTTATATAACGTATATCATTATATTATACAGTCGTAAACAAAATTATTCATACCCTTCCATTAAAGACAAAATTCTTAATAGTAATTCAAATAACTGGAGATTGATCAAAATAATAATAAATATAAATTTGCTAAATTATAATTTAGTGAAATAAGACATTGTTTTTTAATTTAATCGAGCTAAAAAAATAGATTAAAAAAAACAAACAAAACGGTCCTGGACCAATGAGAGCACTTTGCTAAAGAGCAGTGGGCCAAAATACCTGTTGACAGGTATAAAAGTCTGATTGAGAGTTACAGAAAACAACTGATTTCATTGATTGCCTCAAAGGATTGCTCAACAAAATATTAGCTTATGAGTGATGTTATGTTTATTAATGTCTCATATTTTTTTGCTCGTTTATTAAAAATATTTCTATTGAACCACAATTCAATAACAATGTCATGATTTTCATCAAATTTTTATGTATTATTACTTTTGTCAGTTTCAATTTATTCAGGTGACAGCTGATTTTTTTCCTTCTTTAATGGAAGGGTAGGAATCATTTTGTGCATGACTGTATATAATGTTACCCTGGTATAATCAATTAAAACCTTTATGCAAATTACGACATTGTAACTTTTATTTCCAAAACATGCGTAGAGCGGTCAAACGGCGCATTTTGCCATTATGGGTAAACATCTACCTTATCGTAAAGTTTTTAACAAAATGTAAACATTTTTAACGTTGTTATTTACGATAATACAACTTTTTTGTACAAGAGTTTCTGTGTGAAAGCGTAATACTCCTCCAACCACATTGCCATGAAGTATGCACCTGCAAAAGCTTCGCTGAACAGGGTATTCGCCCTTTCCCCTTAGCCCTTCCCTTCGCCCCAAAAGAGAATTGAGACACCCCTTTGTCTCTCATGAACACGCAACATGGAGGGGAAGAGCTAAGGGGAAGAATTGAGATTGGGCCTTTATCTGCTTGGGTGTGTAGAAGCTGGTCAGAAGCAGCAGGAAGTTCCAGATATCAGGATCTGAACTGATGGATATTTCTCAAATTCAGAGATTAAATCTTTCCTGGATAATGTAGAAGGATCTATAACATCACATAGATTAACTTTTTAAGATATCTGGACCTGAACTCACATCTTAACTGAGGAAACACTCCGAACAATGTCTCAGATGTACACATGTACAAGTATACATGAGCCTGAGCAATAAAATGGGTTTCGGAGTCACATTGAGGATATCTGGCGAATAAAATCCCCCCAATTTTTAACAGCATATAAATGAATGTCTAAAGTTGAATTGAGGCTCGTTGGGAAGTTCCCACCTTTGCCATCTTGGCAGCGTCACGAGTCTCGTCACTCCAGGAAAATACAAAAATGGGCGACGAGGTGGCGCTGAGAGGGGGGCTGTGAGCATGGGGACGGATGATTGACACCCACTAAACACTGAGCGGCCTGTAGCTATGAACTATTCAAGGTAACCCGGAGCTAACAGGAGCTAACCAGCTAATGGAAGTAGCCAGCTAAAAACCTCCATTGTGCAACCCACTGCCTCCTTTCTGCCGGATATTTGGCACCTGTCAATCAAAAGGACACGCCCCTAATTATGAAGAATTTGAATTAAAAAAATCCCTCCCCCCACAGTTGTCACGAAGGTAAACTTGACCTATTGACCCTTTCATCAGTGATGTCACTACTGTAGCTGGATGCAAAAACAAGGGAAAGCGCATAAGAAACACTGTAGAAACAAGCGGTCTGAACGACTTTAAAATGTTAAAAACAGGGGTGGTGAGACAGAAATTTGAAACAGCGGTGGCTGGGATTTAGGAATGGCGGCCCGCCACTCCTAAATGAATATAGTGGAAACATTGAGTTCAGATAAAAAACCAAGACAATTATGGTTGAATGCAGTAGACCCTTTCATGGCCTACATCATCAGTGCATATACTGTAGCTGGAGGCAAAACAGAGGAAAGCGCCTTAAAAAAGCCACTGTAGAAACAAGCTAGATCAAGTATTATTACGACTTTAAAATGTTGTCTTGTTGTGTGTTTGGGTGCCAGAATAGGAGGAACAACGTTCGCGGCCATAAATGAAAGTTTATTAGGATACGAGTGGACACCCGTGCTCAGAAAAAATTAAGACAATTACGGTTAGATACAATAAGAAGAAAGGACTGGACAGAGAAGATCATCGACAATTCTCGCGTTTGCAGCGCACACTTTATATCAGGTACAATAAATGGGATATTTAGTGATTGTTGCAGAGTCCAAATTAATAAAATTGTAAATATTAAAGGAAAATGTCGGGTATATAAAAGTTGACTTTATCAGCGTATTAGCTCTCGCGTAAATGCTAACCCGGTAACATCATGTTAATAATGGAGGAACAGCCACTCAAAATATCTCTTTAGTCGCCAAAATGCAGATCTATGCTGCACAACATTTATCCACTACACCCCCCATTTTTTGTGTGCACATTTTGTGATTTAATTCAATTAGCACCAAAGGTTTGAAAATAATTCATTTTCAATGCTGTAGCCTATGTAGCATGTGGATTTTAGACATTCTTATTTTAGACTTGCCAGAAAAAGAGAGCCTGAAAATGGAACAGGATGCCGTTAGTTACAGTAAGTACTTTTCTTTACTGAAGTTGTTTATGCATGCTTTACTTAAAATGACAGATCTTTGTTGTTTTTGAAGCATTTGAAGAGGATCAAGTTCCAGGTGAGGGGCCAATCAACAAGGAGCCAGTGACACCACGGGACCAAGAGGAAGACGAGATAGAGACTGACCACGAACCCATGGTCACACAGAAGTCCCATGATACTCTGAGTCAGAAATATGAACAACTGAACAGTGAATATTGTAAATTGAGAGCAAACTTTTACAGGCTCAAAGAAGAAAACACAAAACTGATAGTAGAGCTCCACCAATCACGCTTCTCATTTTCAATTGTTAAAAGTAATGCTGCACATTTGCTCTTTCCGACTGGACCCACCTCTACAATCTTCAGTTGGATAATGACTAAACTTAACTGTGTTACAGAGAATAAACAGTCTCAAACTGGAGGATCATTTCCTTTTGGTACTCATGAAACTTAGACTTGGTCTTGGTAACAGAGATCTTGCTTACAGGTTCAATATTTTGAAAGGTAATCTGTCCCAAATGTTAAGGTCATGGTTACCTCTGATTGCAACTGTGTTAAACCCTCTCATTAAATGGCCCAGTAAGGGAGCCATCCTCAAAAGAATGCCAAGACGTTTCAAGCGAAATTTCAAAAGATGCAGATGTATCATCGACTGTACAGAAATATTTGTTGAAAGACCTTCTGATTTGACAGCTCGAGCTCAAACATGGTCTAATTACAAACATAATACAATTAAGTACCTGGTAGGAATAACACCTGCAGGGACAGTTTCCTTTTTGTCTTCTGGTTGGGGAGGCAAAGAATCAGACAAACAAATAACACTTGAGTAGGGGTTTTTATATTAATTGGAGCCAGGAGATGAAATTTTAGCAGGCCGAGGATTTTTAATAAGAGATTAGCTTGCTCCATATGGTCCAACTTTGCGTATTCCAAGTTTCACAAAAGGAAGGAAACAGTTTCCTATGACTGAGGTGCATTCTTCAAGAAAATGAATGTCCGCATTCATGTGGAAAGAGTTATAAGCAGATGGAAAAGCTTCAAAGTTTTGCATTCTGTGATTCCATTCTCCCAAGTTGACCTGCTAGATGATATGGTAACGTTTGTGGGGCTCTCACTAATCTTTGTAAATCTGTTGTGCCCAAAAAAACCAAAGTGTGTCATGTATGAACTATTGCATTTAAGAATTTGAAAGGAAGGCTTTTGTCTAAGCTGTGATTAATGTTTTGCTGTACATTACATTTTCTTCATTTAACAATACAGTTTGGAATGGAATTGATGGACTCTGACACCTTTATCACTGGAAAGTACACTTTTTTATAATACAAATTAGTTTCATTGTGACTTAAAAAAAAATTTGGCATTTTTTTATGTACATATTTAATTTCAATTGTATATACATGTTTAAATTGGTAAACATCTATCATTGGTTTGAACCCTTCACACATATTGCAATTCTTAAAATTAATTGTGGAATAGATTAAATTACACATTAAATATTGAATGCATGGCCAAATGGTAGTACATATATACACAAAACATGTTTTACTCATGTGACTTTGAGTTACTTGTTCATATAGATTATTCATCTACACTGACTACAATGCCAGTTCTTTGGTCTTCTTTTCATTTGCATACAACTGTAATGGTGGACGTTTTTACATACCATACAGTCAATCATTTTTCCAAACTCCAAAACTCCAAAACCTTAATGGTTGCAGTGCAGGATCTTGGCTGCGGGTTAAAAGTTCTGGTAAAATACTAGATAAGAAACATTGTTTTGCAATGGGCAAAGCCTTGTGTAAGAGCTGTTCATCTTTTGGGATTCGATTTATGATCAGTTCCTTGGATGTCCAAACCACAAAATCACAATATTGGACGTTGCAGATAAACATGTGGAGCTGAACCTGGTGGTAGTACTGGTGTGTCTTCTTCAGCTGGAATATTTGGTCAAGGCAGAAATCCTCTTTAAAAGGGGCATTCAGAAGGCCTTCCAGAAACTGATAAGGGCAATTGATTTCCAAAACTCCTTCGCCACAAGATGAACATGACACTTTACCATCTGGTGATAAGCCAAGGTGTGGTTCATCAGGCCGTACTACAAAACCACAAAGATCAACCTTTATATTTTTATGAAATTTGCTGATCTCTTTTGTGTAACACTGGCTTGCAATTTTCTCTTTCTCTCTTCCCCATACAACAGCCGGAACTTGGGTGTTGCCATCATTATAGTACATGATTTTCATTAGGGTTGTTCTGTCTAAATGAACATCTTTAGATGCACGATGAAAAGTAGTGCTGGTAATTCTGCCTGCTCTGTGAATATGCCAGGATTGTGAAGCTGCTTGTTGTGTTGTAAGGGCTGCAAGTCTCTCACACTGCTCAGGGTGGAGGTTCCTTTTAATGCTGTGAAAGGCTTCATTACATCGCTCTTTGATGTCCTGTGGAACCTGCAGCCAAAAGGAGGGCTCATACATGGCAGTCAGTGGTTCTGGCAGCACTGGAGAATGCTCCTCCAGCTCACCCTCAGATGCAGTGTCAGTCACTATTTTCCAAACTGGTGAGGACAGCAGCATCAGGGGCAATCGCCTGGAGCTCCAGGATGTCTGCATCTGTAAGCTCTAGAAAACAGATACAAAAGAAATATTTCAGAGACATTATCAATTAGATTTAATATATTTACCAAATTATTACACATACTAAATGGGCTTTACATTTCGGAATTGGTGTCTCAATTTAAACTTAAGTATAATATAATATGTACATATTTTGTTTGTTTATAATGACAAATGCCTTTGGTAATGCAATTTAAGTGCTTGACTTTCGGTGCAACTCCTCTTAACTTGCTTTTGGGCCTATGGAAACTGATCTCCCTAGCTCTTGCTGGTTTGACCTGACATTTTATTTTTTTTCCAGAGACATTCTCCTGACGTGCATGCTGGCTGCTCTGTTCTTCCCATCCCAACATATAGCTCCACCTTAAATAGTACTGCTGCTGCATGACTGCAACAAGACCCTAGTCTGCAATATAAAATTGAAACATCAAATATTTGATGCTTTCCCTAAAAGCAATACGATGAACCACAACACAACATATCAACATAACAGAAGGAGCATAACAGCTAATGCATTGCAAGTACATCCGTTAGCTTGAATTTACCCAGCCATGCAGGTGCGTTTTTTTGCGCCCACAAAAAACGTCACAATGTTTACATACTTTGGAAGGGTCTATAGGACTGAACAGAGATGATCATCAACAATTCTCACGTTTGCAGCGCACATTTTATATCAGGTAAGATAAATGGAATGTTTAGTGATGTTATCGAGTCCTAATTAACAGGATTGTACATTATTAAGGAAGATGTCGGGTATATAACCGTTACATTTATCAGCGCATTAACAAGCGTGTAAATGCCCTAAAAGCAACACAATGACTCACCATAACATAACAGAAAGAGCGTAACAGCTTGCATTGCAAGTATTTCCCTTAGCTTAAACTTACCCGGTCCCGCAGGTGCAGTTTGATGTTAAAATGGTACTGTTGTCCCGATTTACGATGACCCTGGTGTCCTACATGTCATTCTTCTTGCTATGACGCTGGCTCGGCAAAACTTCAGACCACAGCACACAAAGATCCCGACGTAAGTTGATGCATGTTATTATTTGAACATGGCAATTTATGTCATACTTGTAAGCATCCAGAAATTTATATGTTTTGAGTTTCTCTTTGCTGGACACACATTTGTCTCGATTAGGTCCATGTAGATGTCTGGCTACTCCACTGGCTAGTCCTTGCTGCCACTCCCGTAAGGTGTATGGATCAGCCAGCCTGCTTCCATCTGTTAGCGTTAATGTTCTAAAATAGCTGCCACGGTCCCGTAGAGTGAGAGTCTGGACATATTGCCACAGTTCCCAAACTGAACCACTTGCTTAAAAACCCTCCATTTAGAAAATGCCACCAAAAATTGTTAGCTGTCACTTGTTAACATAGCTTCGAGCCTCTGCTTTTGCCTCCAGGCAAAGCTCTGCCCACAAAAAACATCAAAATGTTCACAAACTTTGAAACGGTGTTTTAAACCTAAAA
Organism: Atherinosoma microstoma; assembly: GCA_037177055.1. Taxonomy (NCBI): domain Eukaryota; kingdom Metazoa; phylum Chordata; class Actinopteri; order Atheriniformes; family Atherinidae; genus Atherinosoma; species Atherinosoma microstoma. The sequence continues at coordinate 2,318,547 of JBBBVU010000009.1, forward strand.
TGTTTTTTTTTTTTTACCAGGCTGTATACATGTTTATTTCTGCTGTGAAGTTGGCCTTTTTTAACATGGTAGTCTATGGGATTGACTAGCCCCTTGCGGATGAGGGGTGAACTGCAATTTTTGGCCCTTCTGCATAGGCTTCACCTATGCAGGCTTCTCTGTCGGAGGTTGCCACTTGATCTCCCCTCAGCTTCAACCTCAGCATTCATTCTAGTTGGAAAGTGGAAAGTTAAAACTCATGGTCTTGCTTTATTATTCATTATATATTTCACTTAATTTAAGAAATTAATTAGCAAATAATTCTCTACCATCTCTCTGACAAGGAAATCTTCCATGGCGTTTTTTAAATCTTCTACTTGTCTGAAGTTAGAAAATAGGATTTCCCATTCCATATGATTTGTCACTGAATGTACCACGAGTATAGCAGCGGTAAGAGCTGCTATAAAAAACACACACAGGCCAAATATTGGGCATATAAGTGATAAGTCTAAGTGTTAGCCACTAAAACCTTAAACAAAACACAGAGTAATGGGGTAAGAGGGAAGTCCAAAGTTTATGGAGCATGTATGTTTAAGTATTATAGAATAAAATAGCCAGTTAAATATTTTCCGGTCAGTTTGGTGTTTGGTCTGAGCACTCAGGTTATTTACTGTGTATTCTCAAACCCTAATAACATGCTCTGAGAGTTATTATGTACTACAGATCTCAGAAGAGGCAGACTGAACAAGAGGGGCGGAATGAAGACGATGGGTCAAAAAGCAAAAGAGAAGCCGTACAACTGATATCAGTAGTTGTCTGTAGGCAATGTCTCACTTCATTCTGGTTCACAATATTTAGATAACCATAAATGGATATGGGTAAGATAAAACAGAAATCAGCATTAAAATCGGAAGCTAAGAGCAAAACAGGGAAAATAAAATAAAAAATAAAAAAACAGCAAACAATTGAAGTGCACCCAAATGATAAAGTTAACTTCACCAGTTCAACCGATGCATAACGTTAGTCTGGGGCCCTGTATACACAGACATTTTCATCAATAAAAAAAAACGTGTGAATCCTCGTCTGAGTGACATCAGATCCAAAAAGGGTTAAAATTTCAAAAAGTTAAAACTTGAAAAAAATAAATGTGGAGGTATATTTCTGGTTGTGGATTCTTCATGATGAATACGCGCTACTAGCTGAGATCCATGCAGGAGAAGAGAAGGAGCATAATGATGATTATATAATCTATCTGATTTGATTATAAATGGATAAAAGTGAATTGGATTAGAGAATTTTGACTTTGTCGTAAATTGGTGCTGTCCAAATAAAGCTATATTAAATTTAAATTAAATTGATGTATGTGCTTATACTAATTGAAGGTCAAACTTATTCTAAATCTGGCTAAATAACAAAGGGCAGAAGGTGTTCTTCATGAAGCTGAAAGAGCAGGATCATTACTGAATGGAGCAAAATTATGTGGCAAATAACTGGAATTCCCATCACCAGAAATACGCAAACATGTCCCTAAATCCAGAGGTGGACGGCACATTAAGAGGATAAGTCCAGGTGTATCAATAACTACTGGGATATGTGCCTGTGTACGTTACACATGCACATGTATTTATTTAGCATATTTAATCATCCTTCTGTTTTGTGCATTCATGCAAATGAACAGGTTGTGTGTTAATGTCTTGCAAACATATGCATGCCTCTATAAACACTGCACACGCTTGCATTAGGGGTGCTAAATGTTTGAGTGTGCACAAGTCTATGTACCAACACACAACCAGGATATCAACCTGAGCCTCTGACATCCCTACACACTGACACGATTTCCCTGAGAAGGTTACGGTGGAACAAAAGAAGACGTGAATGCAGCCGAGCCCCTATCTCCAGCTCATGTTGCCGTTAATCAAAGACAATTAAAAAGGACCCTTCCAGCAAATCCGGCCATGATGATTTATGAATAAATTACAAGGCTCATTTGTATGCCATAGATCATGTTTGTTAGGCATGCTCCACCCTTGCAGGCAGATAGGGGTTTCTCAACATCACTGTGTAAAGACAGCTACAGCGATGCCTACAGAGTCGGTTGGCTATTGGGGAGTTACTGAAGAGTTTAATCATTGATACTCCCAAAACATGCATCTGAAGCCATACTGGATATACAACTTTCTTCAGGTATTTATAATGGTAGAAATGGTGAGAATGGGAACTATACAATCATCTAATGCAGCTAGAAAGGCTGGCCCTTCCTCGTTGGCCTCGCCAATTTATACTGGCAGCTAAGGGTTGTTGCAAACATGGCTGCTACCAGCTAGCAGGTTAAGGCCATGGTTGCTAACAGTTGTCACTCCAGGTATCGAGCAGGGCATTTGTAGAAAGTGATAGAGAGTTCTGATATTCCCACTTTCTGTTGCTAAGTATATGCTTACAGTCACTGCTGTTTGAGCTAGCAGCTGCATGGAGAAGCCAGATCATTTCTCCAGCTTGCTGCTTCTCATTTCAGTGGCTCCTTACACCATATGCATATTAGCTCTAAAACCCCACTTATTGTTGTGTTCTCTGCACAATGATGCACAATATAACTTGGTACCAGGGGTGTTAGTGGGACCAAGTTGGCACCATGACCATGTGGATACATACAAATATGATACAAGCTTTGCATGTCATGAACTGAGCTTCCAGGCCCCATGACCAAGACAATTGTTTTTTTTCTTTGGTTTGTCCATGGATTCATATTTATGCCTAATTTCTAGCTTTAGTAAATACTGGACTCTCAGATCTAAAACTGTAAGACTTGAACAACTTCTTCCCCCAAGCCGTCAAAGCCATCAGCAAACATGTTATCGGGAGATTCCGGCTACATAACGCGAGATTTCGAATACATAACGCGAGATTTGGCTCACGGTCCTCCATGAAAGATGGCTGCGCGCTATTGTGCAGAGTAGGTGTGGGACACACTGGGTTCTGATCAAATGCAGGTACACGGTTAAACTCTTCAGCATGTGATTTTCTTTTCCTAACGGTTAGATCAGTAACTGTTATGCCTGCCAATCTTTTTAGATGCCTCCGCCACTTTGAACGGTGACGTTATATTGCATTGGAAGCATAATCTAAGTGGAACTGGTGAGTGTTTTAGCCACAGCTCCTCTTGTCTTGAATTGTTTCCGAACCAGTCAGCTGGTGCTGGCGCTGGGTGTACTTGTCCGCATTACATTGAATGACTGCTAAATGTGTGATATTTATTCTGTGCATTTAGTGGTGGTCAACTTTATTTGTATAGCGCATTTAAACATAGCAGCGGCCAGTACAAAGCGCTGAACAGTGGTTAAAAAAAAACAAAACAAGAAACTCGCAAGAAAAAAGAGAGAACATTAAAAGACAATATAAAACAATAAAACACTAAACAATAAGAAATTATGAAAAAAACCAAAAAAAAAACAAACAAACAAGACAGCAATCACAATAAGAGACTTAAAAACAGTAAAGACAAAAGCAGAGAGGCTCATGAAGGGTGGAACGCCAGGGCAAACAGGTGAGTTTTAAGAAGGGATTTAAAAACTAACAGAGATAAGGCCTGTCTGATCTGTAGAGGTAGCTGGTTCCACAGCTTAGGGCCTGCCACAGAAAACGCTCTATCCCCCCACATTTTCTACCGTGACCTCCGTACATTCAGTAGCAGCAACCCAGCTGACCGATGGGGACGAGTGGGAGCATGGAAATGGAGAAGCTCCGAAAGATAGGAGGAGGCTAGGGCATTTAAAGATTTAGAAACATATAAAATAATCTTAAAATGTACCCTAAAAGTTACAGGCAACCAGTGAAGGGAAGCCAGGACAGAGGAAATATGGTCTCTCTTCCTGGTGTTTGTCAGCAACCGTGCTGCAGCATTTTGGACCAACTGGAGGCGAGAGAGGTGTTTTTGAGGTATGCCAGAGAGAAGTGTATTACTGGAAATCCGGTCTGCTGGAAATAAAAGCGTGGATCACTGTTTCCAGGTCACACCGGGTTCAAAAATGTTTAGCCTTTGCCAAGCGCCTCAGGTGAAAAAAGCTAGTCTTAACAGTGGCATTTATCTGTCTGTCGAGGTTAAGCATGCTGTCCAACTGAACACCAAGACTTGTGACTACAGATCTTGAGTGTTTGGACAGAGGACCAAGATCAGCAGATAAAGGCTCATGAGCGGTGGGGTTGAAAACTATAGCCTCAGTTTTATTCCCATTAAAATGTAAAAAATTCAGGGACATCCAGGCAGACCTGCTAAGGCAGAGGGATCCCCGTGGTTTAGCGGGACATAAATCTGGGTGTCGTCCGCATACAGATGCAACTCTGTGTTTCCTGAAAATCTATATGAATGTTTCTCATGTTTAAAGGTAATTAGGCAAATACCTTATGGTGCTAACTGATGATGAATTGGTTAAATACAATATGGAAACGAAGCATGTTATGAATATGTGTATATTTATATTGACATCTATCTTATGAGTATGCTGCTAATAGTTCAGATATGTACATGAAGATGAACTTAAGTATTTTTGACACGAAAGATGGTGATTTAGTTGTAACATAAAAACTGTATTAATGATTGCACGGTCCTGTTTGTACAGGCCAGGTTCCATATATTGATGGCGAGCCAGGCCTTGAGCCTGAAGAATCAGACTAAAGAACACGGAGCCAGTGCGGTAGGAGGCACTGAAGCCACGCCCCCACACACACATGCTCACACTGCTCTAAGTCCTAAGGAACTTTGGACTATTGCCTTTCACAAGCGTCATATGAACTGTGTTGCGGCTTTGGCCACTCAGAAGGACTTACCACGTTGGACTCATTCAGAACCACTTCTGAATTAAATTTTATTGTGGACTGTATAAAATGTAAATATTGCAATCGCACTGTAAAAAGAAAATACATCACAACTACACACCGCAGTTCTGTCTGTGAGTCATTAAGCACACCATTTTCCTCCGAGCTGAACCAGATCTTCTGATACTAGCTTTACTCTCAATATTATTTTCCTAATTGCAGCATTGTACATGCTACACAAAGGTTGGTGGTTCAAATCCTGCTGCTGCCCCAGTCAACTGCGCTTCCATTACAGTTTTTTGCAAAATAAAAGCGATATTTCTGAAATTTTGACGAATTACAATTGCGATACGCCTGTGTTTCCATTGAATGCTATTTGGCGCATAAACCATAATTCACGTAAAATCTCATCCTGCGAGACCCCACTCTGAGGAAGATGGAGATGCAAAACATTTTATGTTTTGGAGCATGTTGCTGTTGTTTGTTATCAAGGATGATGGTTATATTTTTCTGTTTAGTTATTTGTGAAAAGATTCCCGTCTCCAACTCCATTCATACATTCCAAGCCATCTTTACTGTAAACAAACTGGTCAAACGACCCTCCCACGTCACATCCAGTGAAGTGAAAATGTGGAAAAGGTGTTTCCATTACAGTTTTGCAAAATATTTCCATATCGATACGTCTGAAAAACCACTTCCGGGGAGCGTCAAAACGTTTTGTGATATTTGAGAGTTTTTTTCGAAATGTAGGTGTTTCCATTACCAGATTTTTATTGCGATATTTAGGTTTTGCATAATTCTAGGAGTAATGGAAACACACCTATTGTGTCCTTGGGCAAGACACTTAACCCTACTTGCCTGGTGTTGGCATCAATGGTGTACTAAATTGTAAGTCACTTTGGATGAAAGCGTATGCTAAATGACAGTAGAATAGAATAGTAATGTTGATTGCATGGATCTAAGAGGAAAATCATGCCTCCCAATAGTCAAAGAAATGGTCTTTGTAAGTATTTTGATTTATATACCCCGAATAGTATAGATACAATAGTTTGTTGACTTTGTACAAAGCAGTCGTTTTATTTGACTACTTACTAGTTTGCCACCCCACCAAGTGAAGGAATGAAGTTGTCACATAAAAGTAAAGGCAACACTGATAAGGCATGCAAAGATGTGTTGTCTCAGGAGAGGTTTTTTTCCTTTTTGTTAGGAACATGGAGTTACAGCCACAGTATACTCACCAGTAACATCCTGTGTAGTAAGGAAGCATCACTGGGCTGGATGAATTTAGAGCATTGCGTGTGTGTTTTAAAAATTGCGTACTTTATATTTCATGTTTGTTCCAACCTTATTTATGGAAAATGGGACATAGCAGAGCACAAAGGATCCTTCAGAGTTGCAAAAAGAAATAGTAGGATTATAAACCAGAGACCAATGTGCTCATCATCTCACTCAAGGACAGCATCAGGGCTACAACTGAGAACGACTACAGTTCTGTTTTAATGCGCCCTCCCTGGTGACCTTAGCAATTATGACAGGAACAAAGGAAGGATGACCTGAGAAAGACCAGCCACAAAGTCAGAATAGAAAAGAAGTTTGGTCATAGTAAGAATCTTATTGTTTCCTGTTTGAATTATTACTTTTATCTTAGACTGTTCCATCACTTTAACAATATGTCAACCAACAAAGGACTTCTGTCTTTTCCCATTTAAACCAAGTCAACATTTCATGGTCCTCTGGTTCAAGCTAAATCTTCCACCAAATCCCAGCCAGGCTTGAACTTCTTTTGTTCCTGAATATAACCAAATACCTATGGTGACCTGATGCACTGGCCTTAGCAATATTGGATGCAAAGAGCAAATACTCCCATATACTTATGAACAACATGATAGTCATAGGGGGCTGGAAGGGATGTGGCGGACAGTCACAGCACTAAGAGTTATGATAACAATCATACAACACACTATCTTTGAATGAAAGGAAAAATAATAAGACAAAATATAGTTTACTGCATTTCATACAGTTTAACATGAGAAAATAGGCAGTAATTACAGTGGGTGTACAAAAGGGCCCAGATTAAAGTTGACCCAGAGCTGCTGCTGCAGAGAGCTTTAACAGCTACTGTGGCACCATTACAAATGGTGATCTGATAAGCAGAGATGGAGGATGCTGCAAAGCAAAGGTTTGAAGAGTAGGTCAGTGCTAGTGTGAGGAGAGGAGAAGAGATGATGAACATCATTAATCTGTTGGCTGGACTGAATCATCACTTAGAGATTACCTTGGTCAGTAAGTGGCTCTTTCTCCAGAATGGAATCAAAGGAGTGCACAGATCAAGAAAACCCAGAAAATCCCACTAAAAATCAAGGTTTTAACTTCATTAACATGTCTTTAATGTGTTTTTTCATGTGTTACAAAATATATGAGCAACATACACCTTAAGTTCTATCTCTTGTTTCTGTTTTATTGACACCACTGCACCACCTAAATCCCGGAGAAACGAGTCAGACAGCCAGTATTATCTAGACCTTGGATCCTCAATTCGGTCCTACAAGGGTCGCAATCCAGCAGGTTTTCCATGTATCCTTGCTCCAACACACCTGACTCAAATTAATGAGTCATTGTGAAGAACTTGATAGGCTGTTGGATCCAATAAATTTGATTCAGGTGTGTTGACGAAGGAATACATTGAAAACCTGTTGGAGTAACCCTCATTTAGACATTAGGGATGTCACCATTACTTGATTTACAATTATTAATCTTGGTATTATTTATAAAGATCACTCAAAACTGTCACTTTCCAAAAAGATTATGTCTGAAATATAACAGCAGATCAGAGCACCTTTTGCAGGGAACCAAAACAAAGTTAAACATCATGTGTTGCATGTGTCAAATTGGTAAAGTACTGCAGAAGAAGAGTTATTCCCTCCAACATAACTGACTCAGCATGAGATTGATGCCTTTTACTGGTCAGTTTTTTATGGTCTGTAGAAGAAATTGTATTTAATTCCAGAAATGTGGTCTAGTTTCTTTATTTCCACTGTTCCAGTATTAGTGTCAAACAGCAGCTATTCTGCTAAAGTCAAAGCTAGCTAGATGCTTGTCCTAGCCTTCTAAATTCTCTACTCGGGTTGAAAAGAAATATTCAGAAGCATTTTTTGTGACAGGACCAGCCACAAAGTCAGAATAGAAAAGAAGTTTGGTCATAGTAAGAATCTTATTGTTTCTTACTCGGCTGCACCTA
>JBBBVU010000009.1:2403615-2418424 GCA_037177055.1 Atherinosoma microstoma
ACTGTGTCAAATAGTCTATAAACTGCAGTTACTATGTATATATTTTTGCTTGTTTCCCGTCTGTATGTTGTCTTGTGACCACAAGCTGCTTCCTGTTAACTGCAGCCAGTGAGAGCCAATGAGGCATTCTGTAAGCATGACTGTCTAAAAACCAGGATTGAGTGTAAATGAGCAGTTTTTAAAGCTTTCAATGCCAAAGCTGACAGAGTGACAGCATTTCTGAGGGAGTTCTGAGTGGGTGAGGGAACAAGAGACCCATGTCTAGCCCACAAATTGTTGAGCTGGGAGTGGAACTAGGTACACTCCAGAACTGAAGGACAGGCTGAGCTGGTGAGATGATTCATACAGTGGTATTCATCCAGACAAGAAGTAAACATGTTGAATAAATACAAATATTTATAAGTGAAGGGAGTGAAATTAAACCTAAAATAACTTTTAGTTTGAGTGTTGATACATCCAAAGGTTTTTAGATTATTGTTTATCGTCTGGTTTAATTTATTTCAACCATGTTGTGTTCATACTTGTTCTTCTGTTGTATGAATATCTCTGTAATGAAACGATAGTGGATCACTATCACTGGATGATAAAGTTTTCTGTCTGATTACAATTTCTGCTTCTTTTGTTTGTGTGCTTTTTCAACTTCAATTATATCTCATTTACAGTGGTAACCGTAACACGAACATGTAGAGTAGGTTTGGCTACAACTGAGAAAAAAGTTCAGTCTCAAAGTAAATCATAACACAGACGGTGAAAATAATTGTATTCATGTCAGTGGACACAAGTAGAAAATATTTTCTACGTATGCGACACTCTCTAGAACTTTCTAAATGATATATGTCATTGAGAGGTTTTGTTTAAACCTCGACTGTGTGTTGGGCCATATGAAGATGTGGTTTAACTTGTCAACAAGATAAACTTCTCAGAAAATAGACATTTTGAACATCCAGATGATTTATTTTAAGACAAGCGTCTGGATTGGAGAAATATTTCCACTAAGACCCATCTATGTCATATCTTATTCTTCCAAATGAGTTGTTTATGCATGTCCTCAGAAACCCTGAGGAAAAGCTGCAATATAAAAGTAACCAGTAGGGGCAATGTAGGGACCAGTTTGACCAGATGTAAGGTCATAGATCGTCAGCAGAAAGAATGATGGAAAGTTTTAAAGACAAGACACAGCGTTCTGGTTTATATAACATCTACAATGATGCTGTCCTCTTTTACTGCTAAGATCTCTACATGAACCAAACAATAACCTGTTTATTGTTTTGTTTACATGCTACAAACTCTACCTGGTCTGAGTTCTCCAATGCTCCCCCTGGTAGAATCCTCCCGTTACAAGCGTAAGCAAGGATGAGAACAATTACCCAAGATGGAGTCGGCTGGTTACGTGAACACAAGGTAAAAAAATGAGAAAGAGCCTGATCAACACGGAATATGGAAAATGTAACTCTCTAACAAGTTGTAATAACTACATGATTTTAAAATCACAGGAATATCATCAAAAAGTTATTTTCCACGCAGTGAATGAAAATCTGAAATAAATATAGGAATTAAACAGATCTGACAATAAATAGAAAAACATTATAGTCTGCGTCTGCGAATATTAGGTGCTGAGAAATTTTTCAAATCATAAATATAAATTAACCAAAAACTTCACAAAATCTAAAAGTTTTAATTAATTACTTTTCTCCCAAAATCAGGGTATTACTTTCATGAGTGTAATGTAATCCGCTGAAGCTGTTGACCTTAACTGAAACATGATTTGTTTATTCCTTTGCTGTGCATAGGATGCTCATAACTGTATATTTACACAAGCCACTCAATACTCATCAGTACACAGTGACAACTTAGGGGGCAGATTAGTGTACGCAACATCCACCCTCACCCAAAGTGAATTAATTGTCTAATGGCTTTAAATTGATTAGCCATGTCTGAGGTTTGAGTTGCAAATATCCCTCTAATCCAGGTATTTCCCCCTTAGGATAAGCATGGGATTGCTTTAATTAGCAACATAGCCTTGTGTGATGGGTACAGTAACATGGCAGTAAACACCTGGAGCTGAAGTTACAGTGTGTTTGGATGATAAGGGCTTTCTATGGGGGAGCATGGAGCTTCTTTCTCAAACACACACAGATAATACCGCTGTAAAGAATCTTAAGCTGGCAGAAAATAACTAAAATCAATTTGCCCAGCTGCTGTATACAGCAACGGTTCAAAACAGGAAAGTGTTAGAGCTTTGGTGTTTCAGGTCGGGGTTTCCTTTTTCTAAATGTCTGAATAACAAATACAAAGACTCATAAATCAGAGACGTTCACAAGTCATTTATTTGCAAGTCCAAGTCACGTTTAGTTGTAATAAGTATTCTGTAGTCTGTCTGATTACAACATTATAATATCCAAAGAATTAAAAATCCATCCCTCTCCTTTATCTAACAGTATTTAGTAACTGCTCTAATCATCAGCTTAACCTAATAAATACTGTATGATTTCTTTACAGAAAACCTGGGAGGAAAACCGGGAGGTTTTCCTTTCCACCGTCGCCTCTAGCTGCTCAGGATGGGGATTGGATCGAAGACTAGATTCGAGCAGTCTGTTGGTTTCCTTAGCTACGCTATTTGTTATGAATTGGCTTGTATGAATCAATGTATGACAATCAGATTGGCTCAAACTGATTGTCTGTGAAGCTCCCTGAGATGACATTGTTGTGAATTGGCGCTATACAAATAAAGATGAATTGAATTGAATTGAATTGAGATAAACATGGCAGTTTATTCAGATCAATAAATCTGTCATGTGGACCAGAATCCATCTGGACCCACAGAGAACTTTTCTAAACTACTACTACTGCAGTTTTCTTTATGTAGAGAGGATGGACAAAAAGTTACATTATTATGGTAATGTAAATAAAACTTTGATATTACAGTTTTTAAATTACATTTAAAACGTTGACTTTATTTTAATGTATTTATGTCCAAAACTTCCAGGTTCAGTAAATATGTTTAATATCAACAGAGGCAGCTGGAACATTTTCTCTAATAAAACCAGCTGTTTCCAGTGGGTATGATATTTTTAATGGTCCCAGTTTAACATTATCGGATCTGATGGTTTACTGGTCCCAGTTTGATGTTATCCTGGTCTATTGGTTTGCTGGTCCAAGTTTAACGTTATCCTGGTCTAATAATGATAATGGATTAGGTTTATATAGTGCTTTCCAGGACAATCAAAGACGCTTTACATTGAATCCAATAATTCATTCAGACCTGGTGATGGTAAGTTATGTATGTAGCCACAGCTGCCCAGAAACGTGGCTGCCAATGTGTGTGCCAATGGCCTCTCTGACCACCACTGAACATTCATACACCAGTGGTGCTGACATTGGAATGCGAGTCCCAGACTTGAGTCTCCATCTCTTTCATAAAGTTACACATCTGTCTTCCTGTATGTCGGCTGTTTTTTTCTAAGTTGTTTTTCTAAATGGATCTCTTGACATGTCAGTTTCAGACAGAAACTTCTATCAGATGAAGTAGAGAACATCTTAACTCAGCATGGAAATATTGTGTATCTAAGAGAAATGTTGGTTTCTTTTTGTTTTAAATCATGTTAATACTCATTAGATGGTTGTCCTTTCAACAATAAAACCCAATATTCATAACAGGAAAGTCACAAATGCAACAACCAACTTGTGGAAATTACAAACAGATTTTCTCTGAAGTGTATATTCCATGTAATATGATGAGAAACTGCTAGTGCAATCATACACAAACAACTCATTGAGAAAACCCTTGCCCTGAGCTAAAAACACAGCAGTTGGTCTCCAGTATGTGAATGACAAATGAATATCACTCAGTGGGTCAGATGGTGTAGACACACTCCATGCTCTGTGCTAATCAGGCCAACCTACAGACCTCACATACCATCAGGACATCCTCCAGGGGGAAATTAGTACTTTCCACTTTGCTAAACGAGTATACTTTCCTCCCTGGGTAAATGTATTGTTTGTTTCATGGGCAATTTCCTTATGTAAATTGTACAACAAAGAGTTACATAGCAATTATAAGTAAAACATTCAGCTATATACTGACTCTGAAATGTGAATTAAAGCTACATTTATTTGTACTTTCTCAGGGGCAAGCTCAATATTCTGTGATTTATTCCTTTACCAAGGTGCATGATCATTGGTCTGTTAGCAGATTTATGCTAAAACTACCACGCAGAAGGTCACCTTTTGTTTTATTTTAGTGCATGAGTAAAAACGGAAGGCTAACATTGGCAAACGCTTCATGTTTCATAGGTGAAGGATCAAGCAGTGACCCCCAGAGCTTGTTTGAAGCAACTGTGTAAGAAAGTTGGCCGAGCTGTTACTTTTCATCTTTCCATTTTTTCCACTCAAGCTGCAGCTCTGGACCTCAGCCAGGGTTGGGCTGTATCCTTAAATAATTATTGGTTTATGTTGGTAGCAATGATACCAGACTATATACCCAAACTGCAGCAATGACTGGAATGTTGGATCATCTTATACTTAAAGAGAAAGAGGAAACATAAAGGAACTAAATTAAGGCTTTTTTAAAGGATTATCTTTGAAGGGCTGTTAGTTAGTTAGTTAGTTAGTTAGTTAGTTAGTTAGTTAGATATTTGCTTTTAATGTTTAAAGCTAATCAAACACATCCACAGAAGTCAGTTTCATTCAACAGGAATAGAAATCTTTAATAAACCAAATTGATGGAAACTTGTATCTTTATAAAAGGATTAATTTTATGTGTTTAAAAGAACATATATAAAATAAAATGAAAGATGTTCAATTTGATGTGTTTTTGTCTGTTTCGTGTATCGAGGGAGAAGACTATTCCCAGACAAAGCATAACATGAATTGTCTAAAGATAAAAGAAAGGTTCAGTTTTGTAACCAGAACCTGTTTCAGCCTGCACACCATGTATTTGGTTTAAAATCCTTATGTTTATGTTTTACTTTAATGTATACATACCCAGAAAGCAAAAGATGTTTGGCCCACTTATGGCCTGCGTTGGTCAATATTTGGCCTTGACTTACAGTGTGGACTCCATATGAGTCTGGCTGCCAGAACTTAGTTACATGACGTCAGCATGTGACTTAAAACAAACTCTCTAATCTATGTCCAGACCAGCTCCTCATATTTAAACCACCTCCGACCACACTAGCCTTAATCCATGTCCAAGCCAACAGCTAACCCTGGACCGCATCTGGCCCACACAACACTTGCAGGTGCCGTCACTAGCTGCGTTTCCATCACAGCTTTTCGCAAAATAAAAGCGATATTTCTGAAATTTAGACTAATTACAATTTCGATATGCCGGTGTTTCCATTGAATGGTGTTTCGCGCATAAGCCATAATTAACGTAAAATCTCATCCTGCGAGACCCCACTCTGAGGAAGATGGAAATACAAAACATTTTATGTTTTGGAGCATGTTGCTGTTGTTTGTTATCAAGGATGACGGTTATATTTTTCTGTTTAGTTATTTGTAAAACGATTCCCTGCCCAACTCCATTCATACAGTCATACATCTTTACTGTAAACAAACTGGTCACACGACACCCCCATGTCACGTCCAGTGAAGTGAAAATGCGGAAAAGGTGTTTCCATTACAGTTTTGCGAAATACTTCTATATTGATAAGTCTGAAAAACCACCTCCGGGGAGCGTAAAAGCTTTTTTGTGATATTTGAGTTTTTTTCGAAATATAGGTGTTTCCATTACTAGATTTTTATTGCGACGCACCTACAGAGACATAAGTGCTGAAAGTTGCCCAAATTAAGCCTAAACGAGTCCACTATCCAGGATATTATTGTTGATGGTTGTTTTGTGAAAAGGGGGACAGAGACTGACATTTTTCTTCTTTCTTCTCCTTTCTTTCAAACCAGAAGATTTTGTTTTGAATTATAAATCGTTGTTTTGACTGACTGAATGAAAGAAAAAAGAAAAAGTCAGGTAGCAGCACATACTGTAGGTAAGTCGGTGATGGCTCGATTTCTGTATTTTAGATTTTTGTAGATGAAGATAATTTATATTATTGTTGAAAGAGGTTGTGTATTTAGAGTGATCAACAGAACAGGAGCTCTGCAGGGGACGCTGCTCCACCATTTACACCTTAGACAACTCAAATTCCTCTTATTTATTGTACATCTGTATTAAAATGTTTTCGTGCTTAGGTAGTAATAACAACATGGTTAAGTTTAGGAAAACATGGTTTTCTTAATAACTTTTCACATCAAATGAACCGTTTTCTGGATTAGCGGCTGTAGTGTCCCATGCCTCAGCTAAACATAAAAACAATGCATTTCATCAAAATGAATTAAACTAAAAGTAATGCAGGACAATATGAAAAATATACTGATTTTGTTCTAATCAGCATGAAGGTTTCTCAAATGTGACTACATAATGTTTTTCTATGTGACTTGATTGAATATAAACAACACAAAGGAGACAACGTAAGATCTTAGATAGACCGCTAATAAAACAAACACTATTCATATCCTGGAGAAAGACTTCGAGGTGACGGAGCCCTACAGGTAACTGTTCACCTGTCCTGAACAACAGACTTCACTGGAAATGCAAACACAAGAAAGGGCACATCAGAAACTTGAGTAAGCTCAGGTACTTCAGTGTTTGCAGTAAGAAGTTTCATCATCTCCATAAATCTGAGGTGGAGAGCTCATTATCTGTTGGAGCAGCAGCGTCACGGCCAATTCTCAAAGAAACTGAAGAAACTGATAAAAAGAGATTCATGGAAATGGTACAATTGCAAAACAAATGGTATTATTTGATTTTGCTTATTTTTGTATTTTTCTAGTCAGAGTTGATGCACATCGGGGCAGATGGAAGCATGTAAGATGTAGTCAACATGTAGGGAACAACTGGTCAGATGAACGAGCATCCCTGGGAGGAAACCTGCTGTCCACATGCATGAAATCCACCTTCACAGTTTAAAATGAGCGGGTGCTTCTGCTTTTATATCTGGGATAGAAAAAAGATTTAATCCTTGTTACCATCAGGAAGAATCCTCAGCAATGATCCAAACATTGCAACAGGAAGTGGAAGGTTTTGATCACAAATACAGCACAACGGGCCACCGTCTTCTTCCAGAACATGCATGGTGCGTTTTCTAGCCGTCAGAGACTAGTTCCAGTTTTCATGCATCCTGACTCTACATTTTCACCTAGTGATGTTTATTCTCTCTTTAATCTTTGTTCCTTCGTTCTGTTTTCTGTTAGTCATTCCTTTGTTGTTTGTTTACTTGTTTGTTATGAAGCATCATTTTATAAGTTTGCTTGTTGCCTGTAAAGTCAGTTCCTGTCTGATGATCTCAGTATTTCTGACCCAATAAAACACACATAGAAAACGTCTCCTTCCAAACAGAATAATCTGACATTTATCTTTTTGTTAGATTCCTGTTTGATCAAGAATCAGGTTTAACACCCGTAAACTGGAATTAAACATGTCTGGAGGTACTTTGACTCTTCAGACTTCATTCTGGTCATTTTTCTTACTATTCTGGAACGCAAGGTATATTCATTTATTTAACTGCACAATGAGTAGGGACTGTAGGGATGTGTCCCTACCAAGCGGCACCCTCGGGTGGAGAAATGTGAAGCCTATGTGGAAGTGCCAAAAATTGCATTTCCCCCCTCATCCACTAGAGGCTGGCACCAAAAGGGAGTCATTCCCCATAGACTCTCTTGTTAAAAAGTCCCCACGCTCAGAGCCCCCCTCTCAGCATCACCTTGTCAACCATTTTTGTATTTTCCAGGAGTGACGACACTCGTGACGCTGCCGCTGTCCATTAATATTTTACAATCTTTGGTCCCTACCAATAGGCCCTATCCATGGATAGGCCTTTGGTAGGGCCTCCTGAGTTTTCTCTCATATTTTTTCAGCTGAGAGATCCCTGTTCTCTATCTGCCACGTCCCTGCTATAAGACCTGCCTATAACCATTTAACCTGCTCCACTTGGCTCTGCTCTTTAGTTTCTCGCTAACGTGATTGACTGCCCCTCCTGTCACTCACTCTGTTGACAGAGCTGGCGCTAGCTAGTTCCAGGTAGTGGTGCTAATTAGGGGTGGGAGAAAAAAATTGATTCACATAAATATCGGGATTTTTTGTTTCCTGATTTTTAAATCGATTTTTTTGTAAAAAAAAAATTTTTTTCACAAAAATCAGCAAAATCAAAGACTTGCAAGAATCACAATTTAAATCGAATCGGCACCCAAAAAATTGTAAAAGAATCAAAAAGAAAAGAAAGGAGGACATCAGGACGTATTTTAGAGTGAGTCAATGTCAAAGTTTAAGACACAAAGAAATTATTTAGTCATTAATAATGATAACAGTCTACGTAAAAAAAACTTTCTTCCTCATGAATCATTGTGTTATTTAGTCAGGTGACAGTCAAAGCTGCAGTTCAGAGAGAAGAGGAGATGATGATGAAGGTCAGTTTTAGTCAGAGTTGTGACCTGGTTTATATAATTAATTATAATTTAATCTGAATCATAATATATCATGCTGAAGTGTTTATCTGACCTTCACATAACATTGTTCAGACTTGAAAAAAACATTTTTATTTAGTTTAGATCCCTGAAAAAAATGGACCATAATTTTAATTTGTTTTAACTCAAAATGAGAATAATAATGATATAAAAGTGAATATTTCCTGTAACATAATAAATTCTCTGCAACTGCAACAAGTCACAATGATCACATAGATTTTCTTTTTCTAATGATTCCAGCTAACATGAAGATGGTGTTCTGTGTAACTATGGTTTATCTCTGTGTTTATTATTCTGCCTGTTAATGGTCATATTTTCCTTCAAGCTTTTATTAATGATGGATTTAAGTCGTGGATTTCTTCTTCTGTGTGATTAAAAAACATTTCTGTGATGATGATGATGCACCGTAGTCTTGTTTGTGTAACAAATAAACCAACAGATGTCTTCAACTCATAAAATTGCAGAAATCATGAAGTAAAATAATATTTGTTTCAGTTTAAATGAAACACCTTGATTTTAGTCCCTGAATAGAATACTATGCATTAAAAACTTCTGCTTGTTAGCATATCCCCTAGATTATACAGAAATAAATATTTATCAGTGCAACAAGACATTTGTCTTTCAGGAACCTCTGTGGGACACTTTTATGTCCCGATCCATGTCAAAATCACATATACTCCTTTTCCTATTCAACAGGTTTTGTTTATTCATTTTTGGCCAATATTACTGTTATTGTTGAAGAAACATTTCTGAGTTAAACATCTTTTTTCTTCCTCATCCTCTGTCCCGTAGAGGATGTGGAAGGGTAGAGTAGTGAAATGATAAAACTAACAGCAGGTCAGCAGAGGTCAGCTTATCAGGCTGCTACATAACTGTGTATCAGTCTCTCGCTTCGCTAGCGTCGCACCAGGGAAACGTGGCTCAGCAATCAACCAACCCGCTCCATTGATTAACAGTGTTTTCTCATTTCTGGCCAAGAAACTGGCTTCCCCCAACATGTGTCGTCTGTTTTCAGGGGGAAGGAGGCTCCGTGCCATGTGTTTGTGTGCTTATGTTAGCTCTGAGGAGAGGGTTCGCTTCCAGCTGAGCCACTCTGCATTTAAAACTCGCAGCCAAATGCTTCTTACATGGAGAAAGGCTGTAAAAAACCCTCTCAGTTTGAATGGAAGAATCTCAGTGTTCGCCTGCTGGGCCTGATCTTCCTATTGGCTCAATATTTTGGCCCCTGTTGTACCCTAAAGTAAACCATTTTGTACCCTCCCACCCTTCCTTCCTCTAAGCATTTATCCCCATGTCAGCCCCCCATCACACACTTGCACATACAGCAGACTTATTTTGGTTCCCAGTGGGTGTGTGGGCTATTCAAACGTCCTGACTCAGAGATTTAAAATGTCATTTAAAACCCATTCAGTGCTGTTAAGGCTTGTTTTATTTTTCCAGTGTGAGCCTACAAGGTCAGTTTGCACCAACAGCTGATGAGCGATCAATAGGATATTTGAATTTAAAGAGCCAAGGCCCCTGGGGCGGTCAGTCGCCACTGCATAGTGTTACCACACAAGGATGGGGGGGAGTAAGCCTAGGGGCTCAACAGAGACCTATATCCTTCTATCCACCCTCCATCCCCACCTTCCACTCCACCTCCCCAAGCTTGGTTAACTCTCAAGACCATGATTAATTCATGGTGGATTACAGTCTGCAGGCAGGGGTGAAAACTGGGATTGCATATGGTCCGAGCTGCACACACAGAGTTAGGGAGATAAAGGTTTTCCCCGGATGCATGCCACAATCCAACTGCCATACTGGCTTCCCCAAAAGTAGGAATAATTTCTTCATTCTTCCTGGAAAAGATCAGGCCTCAATGTTTGGGCTTCTTGATTATTACTGCGGCTACGTCGGCCAAAATAAGCCAGCCGACCACACTGCAGGAACAGAAGGCTGAGAGGAATAATAATTTGATAGCGGACTAATAAAAGCATAACAAGCAGGAGAGCTGCGGTCACAGCAATTTCATCATTGTCCTTCACAGCTGTACAGCTAACCGCTAATACTCACTGGACGACCTCGAGTAAGTAACTGGAAGGATGTGAGGCTAAAGAACCCACGACAACATCAGCTGTGAATTCACTCCCCCTTGTGTTTGCTGCAGCAAGCTGGTCCAGTGAAAAGGCCTCCACGGCTGGAGGAAAGTGAGATCAGCAGAAAAGTTTTCTTCTTGTTCCAAACATTTTTCCATTTGTCTGAAATTGCTCAGGATCTGGTGAAAGTGACACCACAAAGCCGATTGCTGAAACTAGAAGCTGCTAACTTCCGATTTTGGTTCTTTATATTTTCCTTTCTGTCTTTTTAATTGTTTTCCCCTCAAACACCGGTTCAGTTTTGCACTTTGTTTTCTATCCCTGTCTGCCATGGCCAATTATTTCAGACTCAACAGATTTCAGCTGCACTCGCACTAATACGGCAACATAATGCTCCAAATGAAAATATGTTAGAAAATACATATGAATGTTTTCTAGTTTATTTAGAAACACATTTTTGTCAACATGTTGAATTTATACAGTGAATGGTCTAATATGCACTGGAGGTCACATAAGCTTAGGTTTATTGGAACAATAAAAGACATACCATGAGGGCTTGATATTCAAAGAGATGTAGCAGCAAACAGCTGCATATTTGACCATCAGTTTTAATAGTTTGGATTTTTCTTCTTTGAAGACACAAAAATAAAACCTAAGTATGTTATATTAACAATTTTATGAATGCATCGTCGGCAGACAAATAAAAAAATTAGAAGTCAATCACTCCTTTAAACAATTATAGTTTGTCTCCACACATACTGTGATGATGGTGCAAAGCACTGTTACAGTATTTGTGCTGTCTTTTTAAATTTGGCAAATGTCTACTTTACTTGTGTTTTTATTTATTATTTTTTTTAACCTTTTCTGTAAACAACATCTTGTACAAACTAGCACAGTGAACCACAACCCCAGCAAATGTGTTCTTTATCTCCATACAATATAAATGAAATCAATACAAAAGTTTGGTTGGTTGCTTGGAACATTTTCATGTGGATCAAGAGGTTCTAAAACAGGTTTTTGTTCGAGACTTCTGGACTCCTGAATTAAATAGGTTACGTAAACAGTTGACTGTTTTAAGTCCCAGAACCCCGGTAGAAGATTTTTAGAAGGTAGACTTCATTTCAACGTTTCAAGTTCATTTCCATTTTTAATAAAGGGTTTGCAATCCACAGAGGGTTTTTACTGGTTTGCCTTTTGAAGGCGGCCTTCCTCAGGTTTGGTGGAACTTCTGAAACCGAAAACAAATAGTCCACATGAAGATTAAAACTGTCCCTTCCTCTGGCCGACAGGAACATTGCGTGAAAAAGGTTACGTGTCAATATGGCGGAGCCTGGATAGGCGAAGAGGTCTGAGGAGCTTGTGGATAAATGGGCATGTCTGGTGCCTCTGCCGACTCTCTGCCTCTTTATTCTCTCTGTAAAGCTATTGGAGTCTTTGACAGTAGCAAATGATGTCTTCATGTTTGGGACATACTATAGGAGTTTTCAGAAAAGGTTTTCGGGGTTTGGTGGCTGCGTTGGGCCACTAACAGGAACCAGCAGGGATGACAAACTGAGGGTGAAATGGAGCAGGTTAGCAGTCTTTCTCATTCCCCCCTTGTTTCTGCTTTTTTCAAAGTCCAGTTTTCAGATGTGATGTGGGTGAGAGGTTGAAAGAGTGATGAAAACACCCACACACACCCACACACACACACAACAATACTGAAGACAATGTTTTTGGGCATCATTTTTTATGCCAGATAGGCATGAAAAAAGATAAATGAACAAAAAATAAATAAATAAATATGTTTATGTTGTCCTAACCCTGTTGATTTCCTTGTCCCTGTCCTGGGCCCAAGTCCCAGATGCCACCAAACCTCCAGTTCTCTGGCCAGTAAAGTCCGCTCTGTCGGGAAGCTACCACACGGTGCCCTCGTTCATCTCTGAGGGTTGGTGGGACAGGTGGTTGTTGTATCCGCTGCCGTTCAGTGACAGTGAGGTAAAGGGTGGGCTAGGACCGAACACTTCAGAGGAGATGCTGTGCAAGGGCCCCGGGATGCCAGGCTCTGGGCTGGGAGAGTCCCCTGGGTGGTGGGACATGATATCAGAGAAGCGCTGTACCTCACTGGAGGGGTGGTGGCCTGGCAGGGGGTGGTCCATACCTCCAAGGGGGGTTCCCGTGGGGCCAGAAGAGGGCACAAAGGGGAGATCCACTGGGGTCTGGGCCTGCGATGATGGAGGCCCCTGAGGGAAAAAGTCATAATTCCCTCCAGGGCCGTAGTACTCACTTTGATAATCTGTAGATCCAACAGAAGAAGAAATCAGCGTCAGCTCCGACTGGGAACAATGGATGTGCAGGAATAATTCCAGGGATGTTGAGGAATTCATTGAATATACATAGCTTGATTTGTATTAGGGAGAGAGGATGAGGGCCTCTCTCGCCGTGCTACATTAGTCACAGAGCACGTTACACTTAAATCAAAACTGCAATTGGGTGGGGAGAACAATGTGGTCACAAAATTAATTAAAATGGGGGGCATTCCATCAGCGGCTCTACCTACTGAGACTGCCTTTTTTTTTTTAGTTCAGCAGAATATTATTAGACTTTTTGCTTCAGCAGAAAGAACAAATGAAATCCTCTGAAAATCATCTGATATTAAACCAGTTTAAGAAATTCTTATCAAATTATGAACATCACTGATTTTGGGTCATCCAAAGATGACCCCAAAAAAAATGTGCTTGAAGATCCAAAGAAGAAAAGAAAAGCTTTTATTTATTTTTACTGAAATTGTTTCTGTTATATTATCTCTGCTTTCTGTCAGAAACCTGCTGGAAAAATCTTTCAAAGAAATGTAAATAGTGATCAAATAATTTAACCCTTTTATGCAAAATGCCATACCTATTTAAAGCTGTTTTCTACTACATGCATGGTTTGGTATGGTCTCTTTGGACTTTACCGAGTCAACCAATACACTGCCACCCACTGTAGAATTATCATATAAAATTATTTACATACATACATTATAATTACCAAGATGTCCTCAGTGGAAAGAAAACAATAGCTTTATTTTATATTTATATTATATGAACGTGATAACATCATTCGATAGATATTTTTGTGAAATAGGTGGGAAAAAACTCAAATTAAAATAAAATAAAAATTCTCTTTTATAATAATCATGAATGAAAGGGTTAAACGTGTTGTTTCATAAAATGGTCCAATTCACATTTCATATTAATTTTAAGACAATTTGAAGACAAATCAGGAGATAATTTCATCTCAAATAAATAAATAATAAAATAAAATAAAATAGAAATAACCGTACCTCCATAGTAGGAGAAGGGCCCGTTCGGGATGAGCTCCCCGGGTTCCAACCGGTCCACCAGCGTCCTCATCCGCCTCGGGCTCCGGAAAAACGCATGCCTCCGTGCGCCCAGCGCGCTCAGCTGCTTCATGCGCCTCTCTTTGGACCGTCGGTTCTGGAACCAGACCTGGATGCAAACAAACAAACGTTAGACCTGCTGGCGCGTGCAGTGCAACAAACATGCTTTAGGTTTTATGATTGGATGGCAACATTTTGTGCGGGAGAAGGAAGAATGGATTTGATTGGAAGGGGGGTTCTTATGTGAACAAACCAACATAAATGGGCCTGTTTTGTAGAGGGTTTATGTAAATAAACATCATTCAGACTGAAGAGTAATTAGCTTTGCTGTTTACCTTGGCTCCTCCACTACGCCGCCTTCAATAACTGCGCTCTTTGTGTGTTTTGCGGCATAATACGTTTAAATCCGCAAGGCTGTGCGGTGGAGAGCACTGCGGCCAATTATCGTTACCGGAGAGAGAGTAACATCTAACCTCCCTAATGATCCTTTAACCCTCCATTTACTCCGACTGAAGGCGACAACAGCAGGAGCCTCAAATCTCCAATTAATACTTAATAGGAGGGTTGTTACCAATATATTACCGAGGTTATCATTTCCTAATCTTTAGACCGGCTTCCTTTAATTATACACCCCTCCACCCCCCTCCCCAACATATTAGATAACCTATTTCTACTCCAACACATCCACTTCATCACCTATAACTGCAGATAAATGCCTTTTTACCTTTAATCTGCCCTGCCACTTTTAGAAAGAAAGAAAGAAATAAAGAAAGTTTAAAAAGCACAAAAGCTACAAAGATAATAATAATAATAATAATAATAATAATAATAATAATAATAATAATAATGATGATAA
>JBBBVU010000009.1:2427283-2450341 GCA_037177055.1 Atherinosoma microstoma
AGAAAGAAAGAAAGAAAGAAAGAAAGAAAGAAAGAAAGAAAGAAAGAAAGAAAGAAAGAAAGAAAAAGAAAGAAAGATGAGCAGAGAGATGCTCAGCAGCTTCTGCTTTAGATTAATGGCGCAGCGCGATGATTGTGCGGTGCGGGTGAAAGGGCTGGATCACTAATGATTAGAATATAATGTGTGGCGATAACCACTCCCTTTCAGATAGTATCGCCCACTGGCCAATGCTCAGGGGAAGAGCTGCATGGCTGCAGAGCTGCAGATATCTGCTGCTGCTGCGGATTTCTGCCATCTGAAATAATAATAAAGGGAAAAAACGCCTGCAAGCGCGAGGAGCGGACCGCTGGCTGCTGCTGATACTTGCTTTAAAATATACAGCAGAGTTCAGAGGCCCCGTTTCATTCCTTTCAATTCAGCTTTTCAGCTTTATTTTTACTTTCAGCTTTGCTTTCTGTAGTTTATTTTTCCCACACGATTAGATGAACATTTTAAATAGTCTTACCCCGCCTCTAATTTTGAACTCACAGCTTTAAATCACACAAAAAAGAAAACAAGACAACAAGAGGAAATAATTTAACCAACGAATGAAATTTGGTTATTTGAGCAGATTTTAAGCGGAACAAAAGTTGCAGAAAAACCTCGTTAAATTTAAATGTGTCGAGTCAAGAATGAACTTCAAATAAGTTATTTTCCCTCTAAACTGAAGTGATTTACATGCAACTTGACATTTTTGTCTTTAAATTGATCAACATGGGCTTTTTTTATGCAGCAGGGGGACAAATTATGAAATTCTGCTTTCTGGGAAAACGGTTGTCTGGTTATTAAATATAGTTGAATAAATATATGTAAATAAATGTAAGTAAATATGTTAGCCTAATTTTCACGTTCTCTTTAGAAGAAAATAAGCAAAAAAACAAAAATGCCTATTTTACTGCCACTTCTGTTGCATTATAAAGCTGATTTATAACTTTATAAATATGTATAATTTAAATAAGCTCGTGCCTTGTCATATTTTCATGTTATCTCCTTTGGTTGGGAGGAAACTTGTCAAACTGAGCTCCAGGCTTGGACAATAAGCTATAAATAATAAGAAAAAGAAAAATATAGCTTTTCCCCCCCTTTTTCTTCACATCTTCGTCATTTATAAAACCGTGCCTACGAAATATCCTGCAGAAACAGATGCACACGTGTATCTTGCGAAATTCCAGGATGACTGAAAGAGAAAAACAAAGCAGTGAGAATCAGAGAGCAGCTGATTATCCGCTAATAGGGACGCGCGCAACTTTTCCAAAGCCGATTAGTCTGGAAATCCTGCATAATTATCGACATTTACTGATCGATACCAAACCGCTCAGACTCCTATAACCTCTGAGGAGAAAAGTCTGTGAAGGAGAGGAAAAAGAGGAGAGGAGTGACTGATGTCGGTGTGCTGCTCGCGCCACGGCCGAGCCTGCGCCATCCATCTTCATTGGAGCTTTTGTGTGCGCAAAAAGCAAAGGCGCGCAGAAGGTAAAGCCCGCATCAAAGCCGCGGCTTTATTTTTATATCCAATAGATCAGCAGGCAGACAAAGCTTTATTTTCACCAGGAGAGACATATTTCAGCTCTGCCTTACGGCTTTATGTTGGAGAGGTGTCAGCTGCTGGGGATGGATGGCTAATGCATAGGCAAAACGCCGCGCGCCCCGGCATGCTGCACGTCAGAGAGGGGGGGCTGCGGGAAAGAGCGGAGGGGATTTAGGGTCCCTAGGGGCCCAGCACGGGGTAGCTGAGCACCAGAGGCGTTAGAAGCATCCAGCCTGCCTCCACTCCTGCTGCAGCTCTGAACACATGAATTAGTCTTTAGATTATGTCCCATTATTTCTATATTTTATTCCTAGAAGCCGCAGAAATGCAATAAAAACACAAGAAAACAACCCGGACTCATCACACAGAAAAAAAAAACGTTTTTATGACTAACTTACAGAATACCAAAGACCACAATGTGCGTATGTAAACAGAGAAGAAGATGACCAGGACACTTCCGTTTAATGGAAATTCTGTACTTCCACACTTTGCCCTGTTGCATTCACGGACATGTCTGCTATTCCGAAAAAGGACAATTCTGTACTTTCATAGCCCTGTTACATTCATGATGATACCACGTTGAAGAAAGAAAAGAAATAATCTTTGATCCAAGTTTAAATGTTTACTTAAATTGACAGCAAGTGATTGAATTTAGTTTATTGAAGATCACGATGCTGGATAAGATCAGTTATCCAGACTTTATCCAGCATCGTGACGCCGGGTACTGCTGCTCTAGATCTGACCGTTTAGACACTTCATGGACATGCTACAATTTTTAACCATTTAATAGAGAAACTCATGAACTAAAGGAGGTGGGGTGTGTGACTTTCTGTCATGTCCATTGTACTCATGCTAACTTTAACATTCTAACTAAGAATCCCAACAACATTGTGTAAATGTGAACATAACTCAGGCAGTAAAGCACATAACACAAATTTAACAATTATAAAAGGTGAAATTCCTGCTGAATATGGAATTCCCATGAGCCTTTGCACACTTGCTACTGTGTATCTGGAGGAAAGTGTGTCATTAAGAAACTAAACTTAACTGTAGAAGTTTGAGACTGATCTACTCCAGAACACAGGACTCCAGATATGTTTAAGTTTGAGAAATGTTTCTTCCCAAGATGCACAAATTAAAAAAGCAAAATTGCTGAAAAAAGAGAAAATTTATTCAAATTTTTACATTTGGCCCTATTTTACTGACTTTTCTTGAGGCGCAGAATAAAAGAGAATACTAATCTTTACAGAGATAATTAGGCTAAAAGATCAATTTATTCCCATTTTCTATGTTTGCCTCTGAACTGTAAAATATAACATTGGTTCTCATAGAATATATTCAGTGAATATAACAATAATTGTATTCTTGTTATTAATAAAAAATCTTACATAAGTTAGATGTACATAAAGGTTGGAGGGATTTATTTGAATCAATGGGAATGAGTAGATGATAAATGGTTAGGGTTCCCACAGTGCTGTTCACTTCTATTAACCAGTTAGAGTTAATAACTTACTTCAGGAGTTTATGAACAGTTGAAGCCCAGTTTTTTAATTTTTTTATCAAAGTAACTTTTTCTTTTTTTTTATTCATTTGGTTAATCATTAATTCAAATGACACAATAATATTTCTAATATTTTCAGTAAGAGGTAAAAAAAAAGAAGAAAAAGAAAAAACGATCATGTTTATTTTCCAATCAACTTAAAATGTCTCAAAGTTTCTCCTGTTTAGTTTGATTTCATCTTCTTGCTTCTCTGTTACGATGAATAACAATAAGTTATTTAGGGATCATTTAAAAAAACATCATCTCATGTCTCCTTGATGATCTGTAGCTCCAGATCTCCTGCTGGGATGAAACCAGTTCTCAAGAAAACATGCTCTGGTCTACAAATTGAGCTCTTATCATCATCAGTAATCCACCTTCCACTAAGGTTTCAGTATCTAAACAACCAGTTATAGACATAAAATACAGAATACCTGTTAGAATGATGATGATGATGATGATGATGATGATGTTGATGAAGGATTTATAATGAATGTTGGTCATCCCTGTGTTTAAAACCAGTTATCCAGAGGGGTTGCTGGTCTAAAATTATGTCCACTCCAACTTCCTGTTGCTAAGAAACAACTATTTACACCAAGCTGGACTGGAAACCATCATGGAGGCTGGAAATAAAAGTTTCTCTTTTAATTTATGAGGAATCTATTAAGTTTCTTCCACAACCTCATGAACTTCGAGCAAACTCACATTTATCAGCTTAATTTAACTTCTACAGACTCACATTGTTCCTGATCATTAAACCCAGTAAATTTTTAGAGAAACTTAGTTTCTTTTCAGTAACAAGTTTGTATTTATTAAGAGATGTGGTGAGTCAAACAGCTCTGGACCTTTCCTTAAAATCTGGACCTGGTCTTTATGGTCCTACAGGAAGTTGACCAGTGGGTTGAAAAGTAAACAGGTAAACCATTGCATATAGTAGCTGATTTCCACTTTTATAAAGACATTAAAGCTTAAAGAGAAAACATGTTTAACTGAAGAAGATACATGTGACATTAAATTTATTTCATTTACCTGCAAGAAGAGATATGAGACATGAAGTATTGCTGGAGTGAAAACAAGCATTTTTGGTGAAAGAAAACAGTTCATATTTTTGGATGCTATTTAATCTTTGATGTAAATCAATTACAAGTTACTTATAAAAAAATCCATATATTTTCACACATTTGCTGTAAACCTGCATCCAGACATCAGGTTTTTGTAAACCAGCCTCCAAAAACATCTCCTACCTCATATCCAGAGGAAATCCAGCTGTGAAATAATGTAGCATCAATTGTAACCATCATTATAATTCATGGCATTATTATCATTACTGTGTTTGTTGTGAATCAAACTGATGTCCAGCACTGACTCAATACAAACACAACCACCTTGGTTAGAAGACGTGTTGACTGGAGCTGATGTAGATGCACAGCCAGATGAAGCTTTGAGACAACTCTAAGTCTGCTTTTAACCCCAAATCCCAGGCCAGAGTTCCAGAAAACCTCCTAAAACTTCCTCCCCAAAGCAAATGAAGAATATCTCCACAATAATCAGGTTCATCTTCATGTTCTTGTCTATTTAGGGACCTCAAAAATGGATCCCCAGAGCCAGAAATGTTGTGTCTGTTACTATGCCTGAGTAAATTACAATAAAATAGAGGAGATTTCCCCCCTTATCTGACAGAAGATAACACCAATGATTCATGAACTAAATCATTTCTAAACATTAATGTTTGACCTAAAATACTCTCAGTCTGGTTTTAATGAACATTAGGGTCTTAACTTTGAGCTACAGTTGAGAATAAACACCATCATCCTGTTGTATTTTTTATAGTAGATTATTCATTCCTAATGAAGACTGGTCAAACTGTAGGGGTTAAGAATCTGCTTTTAGGATCAGCCAGATTGGCCTGGTGAAATATGAAGACATACTAATAAACTATAAACAAGAAGAAGACACATTATATGATGAAATAGATAAATTGTATAGAATCTAAACTTTTTCTGTTCAATGCACACAGAGGATGTTACAGTGCTACAAAAGGAGCTAAACAAGTAAAAGAAAGAAAAAGGAAAATCAGTCATGATGGTTTTAATGGAGAGATCAGGGACCTTCCATTAAAACACTGTTAATATTCAGGTCAGGTTTTTTCTGAACCTGTATTATTTTGTTTTTGTTCAATTTATGAATGCAAATAGCCAAATCTGAAGGTTTTGAATGAAGCTGAGAATAATAAAATTTGTAAGACAGCTAAATCTTTAAGAATCATCCATAAAATCTTCACATAAGCTGAATTCACAACAACCGTCCTAACACAGCCATGTACAGGACCATTACCTAGTTGTTAAAATCATGGAGCCTACACAGTTCAGCCTGACACAAATGTAGATTCCTTGCTATATTCTGCAAGGAGTTAACAAGATTTACAATGCTGCTCAAAACACAGAGCTTCCCTGTCATATTTTCCCCTCATGCTAAATAGAAATCTTAAGAAGTAATTGGAATTTACTGCATACCTGAATAACTGCATATAAATAAGCACACATTTCATCAGGGGGGTTCACTGACACTGTTTGGTAGCATAAAAACTGCTGCATACATTATAATACACAGCAAATAATCTTATTTTGTTGCAGCCTTTGCTACATGCTTGGGATTCTGTCCAAATTGCCGAGGATTCAAACAAGCGTTTTCAATTTATTAAACCTATATGGGCAACATTTCATTTTAATGGGACAATTTATTTCTGGGAAGGGATTATCAAGGGTTGGTGGAAACCATGGCAGTGTGTAAATCTGACAGTGTTCGTCTCGTTTAAAGGCAGACAGCCTTCCTTTGGTCGGGCCTGCTCTCGCCGGACACCCCAGGATCCTCTGTTACCTCCTCCTGCAGCTGAAAGACAAAAGTAGCTCATTGACTTTGGCCTCGTCTCCCAGACAAACTCCTCTATTTTCTGCACCTTTATGAGCATGCATGCACTCTGTGAATTTGGTGGAGGACAACGCAAATCCTCTGGATGGGATTGGCAGTCATGCCCCCGGTCTCACGGCCAGACACGCACGGGATGGAAAGTGGCCGTTGACGATACGACCCCCCCCTCCTCCCCAGTTGAGAGGGCTCAGCGGATTTGGAGATAATGACATTGTCGCCCCTATTAAGATTCACATTAACCACCTCACCACAGCACCCTGTTTCCCTTTGTCCTAGACTCATGTCAAAAGCCTCGCCGTCCTACTCTGTCTGTGGTAATATGCAAAAAAAAAAAAAATGAAAGAAGATTCTGGGAAGAGAAAATTTGATCATTCTGAAAGCAGACCTACCTAACATTTAGATTTTAATTTCTTTCCATCCCTGACTCTGGTCCAGCATGGACACACTGCCAGTCCATCACTGTCTAACTCAGAATGGGTTCAGCCGACCAGCAGAGTCGAACCCCTCTTGCTGTGATGTGACAGTGCTAACCAATGAACCATGGTGCCTCCTCCATATCAGAACACATAGTCACAAATACAACCCATATTCGTTTTCATTTACTGGAAAACGTCAACACTGAGTGACCTCTTTTTCTCTCTCTGTCACACACACATAAAACCCGAGCCGCCTCCCCTGCTGGCTCCCAGAGCTGTGACTGTGGGAGGGAGGCCAAATTGTTTGTCTCTCCCTGTGTCAAGGCTCTGCAGCGGGGATGAGACCATGAGAACAAGTGCTCCTGTCTGGCTCCTGGCTGATGGCTCCATCAGGTAAGAGCAACAGGGAGTCTGATGGTGGATGAGCTCCAAGCTGTGGAAGAGAGGGTGTAAGTATATGCATTTAAGAAGGAACGTGATTCCTCTATAGAGTCGGGACTGATGCTATGTACAAACAACATGAGCAGTTAAAGGAAAGCTTGAAAGGCTATTGTTGGGAAGTACCCAAAAACACAATTTCGACCAGTCATTACGACCAAAGATGACAGCAAAACAACAGCGAAAAAACAAGATTTTAGGCCTTGAAAGTAGTTCAGAGTTCAGACGTAACCCTGAACAGAAGGAAAGCCTTTCCAGGACAACCAGAAGATTTCACAGCTAAAAACTAGGAAAATGTTCATGAACACAGTTGCAGGAGAAGTTTTCCTACCAGTAAAAACCAGATTTATGTTTCCCAACCCTGAGGTTAACTGAGGCTGTCCTTATAAAATAATGTCTGGATGTTGACTGGGATTAAAAGGGTTCAGCTTCTACTTGCAGTTTTACATTAAGAAAAAAAAACAGGGGGAACAAAAATAGCAAAAAATGTCTGGAGGTTTTATTGTGCTGAACTAAATCTCCAAAGTCTCATCCAATGAATTTCCTGTAATTTGTTGTTTTTAAATGAAGTGGATGCCTCATCCTCATCTTAGTCCACTGATTGATCCGCTTCAGATCATTCACTCATTCTCACTTTTATTCTGCAAATATCATCTGAATGATTTTGATTGAAAAGTCAATAACAACTGGATTAAAAAGAAGTTTTATCCTCGAAAGATGATGCTACAGTTGACAGTGTAAGCTATGCTAGCCATAAACCACAACCAGCAAGCATCAGTCTTCAGAAATCTTCTAAAATTCAAAACAAATCTCAAATTCAGCTCAGAGGAATGAAAAACATGATAATAATGACAATAAAGCTGATGAATGTAAATAAAACTCGGTCAGCCTTCCAGTCCTTGAAAATGCCTTATTTGTCCACCTCAATAATAAATGAATCCCATTTGGTTGTGTGAAATATATACATAAATAAACAGCAAGGTTGATGCTTTGGATGTGCGACTGGTCACTGAGGTTGTTCTGTGATTGTTTAAGCCAGACATAAATATTGTATACAGCAGCAAGGTGACTGCGAGCAGTCATATTGAATTTATTATGGCTTCGTTTACATTGATTTTCTCCAGCAAACTGCACGCTTTGCATTTATTGGTGAGTATTTAGTCATATTTCTGCACCTGCTCATTTCATTTCTCTGATCTGTCCACATCACCTCTTTTTCTCTTCTCTTGTGCTGATGTGGATGGGATAGTTATGCTGCTGCATGAAGAACCCTCCTCCTCCTCCTCTGCCGTCTCTCTCCGCCTGCAGATGAGTTGAAAGGGTGAGGAGGTCACAACCTTCCTGGGGAATGTTTTACGATGACACAGTTGGGAAGGTCTGATTTGTCTCCACTGGAGCATGCTGTTGGCGTCTTCACGCCCAACCGGAGAGAAAAAAACGAGAGAGGGAAGAGAGAGAGAGCAGAGGAAGAGGAAGTGTGTGTGTAAAGAGAGGGGGTTGGACGTGATAGGGTGGAGGAGGGTGGGCTGTAAATTAGCTTTCTTGGCAAACTGATGGTCAGCAGTAGTTTCAGAGAGCAGCATCCACCTTGACCCCTCCCAGCACATCCAGCTGGGACCCGAGGGGACGGATGAGATGCACGGATTCCTGTCACAACTTATGTATAAGCAGTCCTGATGTTGCAGCACTTCCCCTCTCTTCGTATCCAGAACATACTTTCAGCCATATCATATCATCAGAATGTAAACCTCTTGTCATATTTTCACCCATTTAGAAAAGTTCACATCATCATAAATAAAGTTTTGCAGCTTTTGACAGTATTTGTCTGCAAAACAGGAAGGAAAACTAAATATGCTCCCACTTTTTCACAAGTTACTGAAGCATCAGTGTGTAAATGAAACAGTTCATCTTCTCCAACATGCAGCACATTTAGACTTTTCAAAATTCACTCCACTGAGTCAAATGTGTACGTCATATTTAATGTACAAGACACGTCAAAGAGCCTTACATAAAACATTACAAGCTGCAAAATAAATATTAAAGGCAGAATCAGAATAAACTAAAGAGAATTCATGAAATGAAATAGAAACAGAAAATACAGTAGATTATATAAGATACACGCATCAATGGGAAATACATCATCATCATCATCATCATCATCACTGTCAATTTGCAAAAATATTTACTTTAAAGAAAAAAGAAATACAAAAATCCTCTATCTTAATTAAAAGATTTTAGAGATTATGAGAATATAAGATTTGTATTTATTTCGTGATTGGCTGGAGGATGAGGAGGAGATGACGATGATGATGATGATGATGATAATGAAGGTGACTTTTCGCCCTCAGAGTTCTGACCTTCTCATAATATTGTTCAGTGTTAAAAAAAAACATTTTTAGCCTGAAAAATATGGCTCATAATAATTTTAACATGTTTTCAAATTAAAAGGAGAATAATAATGAGATTAAAATGAATATTTCCTCTAAAATAATAAATTCTCTGCAACTGCAACGAGTCACAATGATCACATATAGATTTTCTTTTCTAATGATTCCAGCTAACATGAAGATGGTGTTCTGTGTAACTATGGTTTATCTCTGTGTTTATTATTCTGTTAATGGTCACATTTTCCTTCAAGGTTTCATTCAGGTGAAAAATTTAAGTTGTGGATTTCTTCTTCTGTGTGATTAAAGAACATTTCTGTGATGATGGCCGTAGTTCAACCTGCTTCCTTGTCTGCAAAACAAATAAACCAACAGATGTCTTCAACTCATAAAATTACAGAAATCATGAAGTAAAATAATCCTGGATTCAGTTTAGACGAAAACAAAACAAATTTTACTTATTTGTCCCTGAATATAGAATATTTTACATCATAAACTTCTGCTTGTTCAGATTTTCTATCCACTGAACTACATGATACTGAAATAAACGTTTAGCGCAAGTGTGACAAGACACTTGTCTTCCAGGAACCTTTGAGGGACACTTTTATGTCCCTACCCATGTCCCAATCAAACCTACGGACTCTGAAGCAGAAAAGCTTAATTTTTTGGTATGAACAGATCAGATCAGGTCTATATTCTGGACAAAGACCAGAACCAGGGTAGAGATCGGAGACCCAGAGTGATGTGTTCCTGTTTCCTGGTCTTTGTGAGGACACAAACAGGAGCATCAGGATTAGTTGCAGTTGTCTTCGTGATTTCTTTGTGAGAGACCTGTAAAAGTTCCATTACCCCACACTAGGTGTGGGGTACATCAAGGTTCAATCTTGGGTCCAGTTCTTTTTAATCTATTTATGCTTCCACTTGGGGATGTCATCAGGAGACAAGATCTTCTGGCAGCCACCTTTTAGCCATACAAAAGTTAAAACTAAAACCCACAGGGAGGCTGCATTCAGCCATTATGGTCCCCAACTATGGGACAGCCTGCCGGAGACCCTCAGGACTGCAGAGACTGTTGATATTTTTAAAAGGAGACTCAAGACTCACCTTTTTAATCTGGCTTTCGACTGATTTTATTCTATTTACTCTTTTATTTGTCTTATTCTACTATTCTTAACCTTCTATTTACTTTTTTTTATTATTATCTTTTTTTAACTACAGAGAAATAGTTTTATACATTTTATTATAATTTAATCTTTAATTTGATCCTTTAATTCTAAACTTTTATATGTATATATACAGTATATATATTATTATCACTCTGTCTTTGCGGTATTTTAGTCTTTCAATCTCCTGTTCTTAGCTCCAGTGTTTCCTCATAGGGGCCCTGCACGCTGGGAGCTGCATCTGGTCTGCCCGCTTGGGGCGATTTGGGCATCCCCCGGGCCTGGGGGACTAGGGGGCTCTACATAATTTGTGGAGTCTTCCTTGGTCTGTCCGGGTTGGGGTGGGCTCTGGGGTGGGGCTCCCTGCATCCGCAGACTGTGTTGCCCCTCGCCGTGGATGGCCTCCCATGGGTGGTTCTTCCTCACATGGATTCTCGGTGCCCTGCCATGTCACTACATTTTTTAAATATGTGCTATGTATGCATGAGCGTGTGTGTGAGTGTGGGTCTATGTCTGGGGGTGGGAGGGACAGGTTATTTTACTTTTGTGAAGCACTCTGTGTTGCATTTAATGTAGAAAAAGTGCTAATTAAATAAAGTTTGATTGATTGATTGACAAGACTACTGAAAACATGATGAAGAGGTTTTACTAAATCATGCTGAGTCATCATTCCCTTCATTCTAGATATATTCTTCTGCTGGTAAAAGGCTGATCTGCTTCCTGCTGTTAGGATTCAGCTCAGAGTCCAGAATGACACCAAGATTTCTGGATTGATCTGCTGGTTTAACATCACTGACTGAAGCTGGATGCTCATCTTCAGGTTTATCTTTATTCAGCTGAAGAAAATTCTGGCACATCCACGAATTGATTTAACTGAGGTAGGAACTTGGCATCCTTTTCCCTTTTTGTAGATAACAAATATAAAACCAATTGTTATCATGAGCAATGTTAAAAGAGAAAAAGACTATTTTAATTTAGAATAGGCAGACAAACAATTATGTTACAGGCCGATGTGTATACAACTGGTTTTATTTTGTACTGGAACTCCTGGAGTCTACTGTATAAATGAAACCTTCTAGCAGTCTGCTCTTATGCAACATATAATTGAATCACAGCCTGGTATAAACTTGTTATGCATTAATTTACCAAATAAATAAAACTACTGCTAACTATAAAACATGATGAAGTACTTCTACTCTCTCATGTCTCACAATAACTTTGCAGATATTATAAATTGTCCTGTATTAAACAAATTAATCTCACACTTGGCAGTTCATCGATCTGCTTTTTCACTGTTGCTTATTTGCAATCATAGAGCTCATTAATGGAGAAAATTATCTTAGTCACCCTGAGGTGCTTCGTCTGGGGACGAGAGTGTTAAACAAGCTGAAGGGATGAATGTAAGAGATGGGTGGGGGGTGGGGGGTGGGATTGCTGGAATGCTCTCCCCTGTGGGGCATAGGTGGGAGAGTTAGCACCATGCAACTCAGACCAACACACTCTAATAAATCATGTAATCCCTGATACTGGAAGACAAACATGGGAGCAGATCTAATCAGGACTTGGCAGAATCCTTTTATCTGGGCCCATCTCTGCCTGGTCACACACAGTACACAGTCCCACACTCCTCTTATGACAAACACCGGAGTGGCTGATAGTCAGTGATGGATAGAAGTTAGCTGGGGGGTCCAAGACCAGGGGTGGTGTTAATTCATCTTCAAATCTGAATATTTTACACATCAAAGCCAGTCCTGCTCAAAACTCTGCAACCCTTCAGAACAAAAAAAAAAAAAGACAAACAAACTTCTCTTCTAAAATATTCATAAACAAACATTTCTGCAGAGCATCTTCATCAGAAACCTGAGCAACGGCTTAAATAGATTAACACAACATTTTGTTAAAAAGGCATCTTGCACCGTCTTTCTGTTTTCTAGGTTTCATATTCTATGAAAGCTTGTGCATTTCATTTATCCAGGTTTTTTTAAATTGTAGTGTCGGGTGTGTGCTCCTGTTGCCCTGCTTAAACAACTCAAAGTCATAGTTTTCCAGTAGGTGAAAATGTCTTGCTAATTTGTTTTTGTCAAATGTTTGATAATCAGATGTATAAATAAATATAAATCTATAAAAAGCCTCTAGCATGTTTGACTGTAAGTAGCATGTTTATTTTCCAACCATCTTTCTCTATAAACAGACTGATCTGTTGCATTATGGGAGGAGTTTAAATGTACAGAACAACTCCAGCTGCTTTGAGGCAAATATGACTCATGAATCCTGCAAACACTATTTTCCCATTATTGTCCCAGAAAGGTCAGTCTTCTTTTCTGTCAAAGAACTCTGCTCTCATTTTATAACCAAACACAACAAAGTAAAGTACATATTTACACTTTTTCCTCATTTCCAGTTATTTATGCTGCTATTTACCTCCTATCCTTACAAAACCAACTCCAACTCAGCTTCTTGGCTTTATTCCAGCCATTGAGGACCATTATTTTTCTTCTTTTCAGACACACATAGAACTTTCTGCTTGCTTGTTGATCTTTGGCTGCTCCTGATTGGACATTACCCTCAATTTAAGCTGTCTGATTGGTGGAAAGTTTGACAAGAAGTGGCTACATCATCATTTCCAGGTGAAAATAGAGGTCTCTTAGCAACATAGTAGTGATAGTGATGAAAATGCGATAAATAATGGTGTTATCATGGATCACTCATTGTGGATTAACCATATAGAATCTCTGAATAAAAACTACATGTTGTGTTTATATTGTAAACCTTCTGGACGGGATATAAATGCCTGGAAAACTTCCGTAGATCACCTGAAGGGTAAGCTATCCATCACAATTTACCCCACAGAGTTACACACTACACCTGAGGAACTTGATACAAGTGAAAGCGCTCGGAGGCGCCAGAGATGTAGAGGAGTTTTAAAGACCCACTATATAACTTTTTGACCTTAAAACTCGGCCTTCCGGACTCGTTTGATGGCACAGTGACATCTATTATGTACATTAGAGCTGTCACGGCCCAGCACCGCCTCATGGCTGACAAACCACACTATAGAACTTTCACATCCGGGACACTGCCTGCTGAGTTTCGCTTTGCGCATGCGTTACACGCAAGCAAGCGAATGTAAACAAACCGGTAATTTTGAATGCACGCCGGCAGATTCAGAAAAGAAATGTTAGAAGACATTGTCGGAGGAAGAGAGGAAACTAAGGAGAGCCAAAGAAGAGCAAGAGATAAGACAAGACTCGTGAAAAGACAGTTTTTTACTGTCTGGAGAGAGCTCACGGTACAGGTAGGATGCAAGATGGATGCTGAATTAGCCGTCGATAGGGGGCACGTCACTGAGAAAATAGTATAAGTTATATAGTAGGTCTTTAAGGGTAAATTATGCTTAACCAGAAAATTAAACTGAAAAGTAATATTTTCCCTTATTATTCATTTCTCAATTGCTTAAAGGTAGGGTAGGAAATTTTCCATTAGCATTTTTTACTATATTGCTTAAAATCGCCTTCACCCCCTGATTGCAGCCGATCAATTAAATGCTCTAACACCAAAATAAAAAATATTTTAGTCACCTGGACTGAAAAAACACCATTCAGTCATTTTAACCAGCTCGTTCTAAATGATTGGATGGTGATATGTCTATCAAACTCAACTGCCATTTGTCCCTCCCCCCTCCCTGTGTTCCTCTTAGACATATGGAGTTCCCGTGCTCTGGAGGTGTGGCTTCGGGGAAAAGTCCAAAGATGGGGGATGGACTTTTGAATTGTGTATTTTCAAAACATAGCTAGCAGTTTTTCCAGGATCTCCTACCCTACCTTTAACAAGTTTTATCGGGCACTCACTGAAATACTTGGAAATCTAAAATTTCAACCATAGAGAAGAGTGTTATTGGGATATGCAAGTATTTTACAAGTCTTTAAAACTTGTTACTTTTCTCTAAAATAACAATGGTCCTACAGTAGTAAGTGGTCAGTACAAAACATTTCTTCTCATTTTATGTTGAAAGCCAATCTCAGTGAAATATCTAGAACGTAGCCTGATCTTTGATGATTGGTGAGGAGAACTCCATGTGGTTCTATGATTTCATGGAGTAGCATGAGGGGGCATTTTGTATGTGATATGAAGTGATCAAATATGGTCATTTGCCCAATAAAGGGTTAATTATGCATTTATTTGACCTCTTGTGCTATGAAGTTGTGCATTCAATATTTGCCTCAATGCAAACACAAAAAATATAAACATAAATAAAAAAATCAGCTAAAATTCTCCATGATGTCCTATTCTAGTTATTTAGCAGACACTTTTATCCAAAGCAACTTACGTCTCAGTACACCAGTGACGCCAACAATGGAGCAAGGAGGGTTTAGTGTCTTGCCCAAGGACACAACGACATTTGACTGGGAATAGGATTCAAAACGCCAACTTTCTGGTCATTGGACGACCTGCTCTACCACCTGAGCCACATCATAAACTTGTGATAACTAAATGTCTATCATTATATCAGAATCCTCCATATCAAGGTTAAATACCTCAGCTGTGCAATGACTGTCACCACAGTCATACTAATCAGATTCAAATAAAATAAAATTGAATAAAATAAAGAGACCATGTGTTTATTACGTATCTTACTTTATATGATCAAGTTTAACAGAGTGCATTTGCAACTTTGACCTCATAAGTCGTAAAAACTATGATTCTGCAGGTTAAATAAAAGAAATGTTCTCTGAATAATCATAATAATCCTAATGTGATCTGTGTGATCAGTTTCCATCTTGCTGTCTGCTGTGGGAATACTGGTATCCAACTTTACACTCATCTCATTCATTATGATTACGCAGGACTCCATGCGGTCTCATAGTTTTACTCTCAAATCATCCATTAATCTTATAAAAACTGCATTTCTTATGGCAACAAATGTGACAGATATGTACGTGTAAATATGAAATATTTATATAATATGTTTCTACATAATTTAATAATGATGAGTATATGGTTGCAGAGAAAGAAATCATACTCAGACTTTAGAAACCTTTTTAAATGTGGTTACAGCTGAAGCTAAAAGGTATTTTGTCTTGTTGGAGAGCCACATTGAAAGAGTTGAAAGTTTGATTATAAATTATCCTTTTTTGCAGCCTCTAATGCAGTTGCATAACTTGCAGAGCAGAAGTCATCTCAGGGTCAGTGGCTTGCTGAAGCCCACAGGATGTAAACATAATTCAGTTCCTTTTCAAAACAGACCTTCAGTGGTTGGAGAGAAAGTTCTCAATTCATATTGGTCAAATAAAAATAGCCTTCTGTAGTTGAAGTTTACTGAATATGAAAGCTGTTTGTGAATCCTCATGTTCACGTAGAGCAGTGATTCCTAACCAAGGGGCCACGGGCCACACTTGAGTCTCCAGCGCCACCTAGAGGGTCACAAAAGTGAAGGCTGCATAAGTTATCAGCAGGGATTTAAAATGAAAATAAAAGTTTCCAATATCCCCCTAAAAGGCAAAAAATGTTACTCAAGTACAATCTGATTTATTAAGTATATTTTTATAAACGGAGTCAGAGCCGAGAGAACAGGGTGGGGTGTTAGCTAACCCTATCCAACTCTGAAGCCTTCAACAGTGAATTGTCCCCCGAGAAGTGAGAACTTTGATCTTGTTCTCGAGGCCACGAGTCCTTGTTTGTTTTTGAAGATTGTTTTCGACGCATCAGCCGAGCACAACTTTGTTCTCGTGGGACTCCAATAAGTATTGTGTAATTGGTGGGAAATTTGAGGTGGGCGTGGTTAATGCTGAAAAGCGGTAAGTTGTCACTTCTGCATTTCCACTGATATAGAAGATTCAACAAGGTTGAACGGATAGTTTAATGAACAGCTGATCGAGGCGGTGAGGAAATACGAAAATGTTTACAACACACTTGGCAGATAAAGAGACACCTCTGCATGCACAACCCTCTGCATGCACAACCCTGCAATACAATGGTTAACTGTACATTGCCCATTAAGACACAGACCTCCCCTTCCCCATCACGGACAAAGCTTCTCATAGAGTATCAAATAAACGGGCCAAAACTAACCATTCCTTGTTTTTGCCATCTAAAGTTAAAGTGCAAGTATGTGCGTCTTGTGCATAATGTAAAAGCGGCTTTTAGAAAGCAAACACTCCCAGGAAAGACGGTGGAATTTTTCACAAACAAACAAAATTACAACAAAAAAAAAAGAGAAAATTACCTACAGAGACAAAAAACCTCTGTCATGTCTGGCAATTTAGAAAAAACTATGAGAAATTTATTAAATAAATCAATGGTTTATTTATTCATAGTCTATTCAATTTGAAGCTTTTATTATTTTGACAGTATTTATTTTATTACAGCATCATTTTATTGATACATTCCCATTTTTTCTCAATTATCAATAATTTTTGTCAATAATGTTTAGTTCTCAAATGTGTTCTTGAAAGCAGCCTGATTTTATCCCATGAACTGTTAGCATGTTACTCTTCTTGCATGTGGAGGTTCACATTTGTTATAAATAAATGTCTCAGTGATGTTCTCGTGGATCCTGTCATGTATCAGACAAGCTTCTAGCTGTTAACTGGAAGTGGATTTTGTTTAGTTATTGAATACAAATTAAACCAAGAGAGGGATAAATTTAACCAATACAGTGTTAATATATGGATGGGCCACAGGGCCACTTGGTACAGGAAAAGTTGAGCCCAAACATCAAAAAGATTAAGAACCCCTGACATAGAAGACCTTAAACTTATAAGTGAGTCCATCTTTGGTCGAACAGATTCTCGGTGGATCTGTGTTCAGTGTTGAAACCTTTGAAAAAAGTTCTCCCAGAAACCTGAGACGTTGTTTATCTACAGAGAAAAACAGATTCAATATTGACTCAATATATTGGTTCAGTGATCAGACTTCCTCTTTGGTGTCACACAGGTAGATATCCTCTACAAACAAGCACATCACAGTCACATCCAGCAAACTGAACATGTTGATAAGTCGGCTTGATGTGTCAGAATGTTTTCACCACAAATCAAAGCTGACCTCTGTTGTCATCTACACCTGCATCATTTTGGGAAATCAGAGGAACCTATATCCCTGATGCCACCTTCATGATTCCCGTTTCAAAAACCTTTCAAAGCTGATTTTAAATGAATCCAGTAGAACGAGATCTGTACTTGTAAATATCCACCGTTAGTTACAGGAAGAAGGCTGAGAAGGCTTCCTTCTGCTTTCTGTAACATCACAGCCCACCATGAATCAAACAGACTGCCAATACACAGGGGAGCCATCACTGGGAATATACAGCAGCTCCTGGGTTACTTTGTATTGTAATAGATGCATTGTGCAGCTAAAGAATATCCCAGTCTGTATTCAGGCAGAATGAAGAAAAAGAGGAGCTGTAGAAAGAGTCTGCTGCAGATTCAAGGGGAAAGTAGCGTAATTAGAAAGAGATGGGATCAAGGGAGGTGCAGTTGCTCTAGATGTGAAATCTAATTTCTATATAATGTCATTTAAATCCTGTGATCCAGGAATTGTATTTGAACTCGGATTATTGGAATCATCAGCCC
Source organism: Atherinosoma microstoma (assembly GCA_037177055.1). Taxonomy (NCBI): domain Eukaryota; kingdom Metazoa; phylum Chordata; class Actinopteri; order Atheriniformes; family Atherinidae; genus Atherinosoma; species Atherinosoma microstoma. The sequence goes on from JBBBVU010000009.1 coordinate 2,445,288, forward strand.
GTGAATGCCTAAGATCCCCGCCACTGTTTGTGTATGTGTCCAATAGTGAGTGTGTGTGGAAGGGGGGGATTTAGTGTTCCCCAAGTTCAGAAGTTGCAAGCTTTTTTGGGTATGATTATAGTGGTGAAAAGAAAAGATGAAATCCATTTAAAAGTTGAATAAAAAGACAGAGCAGTGGAATAAAGACACTGAAGTCAGCACATGAAGAGAAAACAAGAACGAAACTGAAACTAAAAATAAGCTTAAACTTTTAAATCAGAGAACCTTTATAATATTTATGATACCAACAAATAAAAGTAACAAAGAAATTAGAAAAAATACTTCATTATATTTTCTGGCGTCCAAAACTGTTTCATGTATCTGTCTTCTAGAAACCTGGAAAATGAAGAAGTTGCATAACTGAATAAAAAAAGTAACACACTAATATGTGGTTGAACCTCCTTTATCTGTGATTCCAGCAGCATTCTCTGTGACATTGTTTCTAGAAAATTCCACAATGTCAGCAGATTTATTTCCATCCAGAGTTGCAATCATTTTTCCCCAAGATCTTGTAATGACAATGTGAGAGTCCGACCTCCAGCACATCCCAAAGATTCTCCATGGGGTTCAGGTCCGACGAGAACAAAATGACATAATTTTATTCTCGCCGGACGTGTTTGAGGACACTTCTCGACGCATCGGGCTGACAGAACTTTCTTCTCGTGGGGCTCAGAGAAGTATTGTGTTATTGGTCGGACATTTGAGGAGGGCGTAGATAACGTGGGAAAGCATGAAGCGGAACGTAGTCACTTCCACATTTCCACTGATGCGAGGATGAAGGGACAGCTTAAATCAACAGCTGATCGAGGTGGTGAAAAAGTACAAAAATTTATCCAACACACAGTAAATAAAGACGTGGATACTGCACAATCCTGCACTGTCACGGATGAAGTTTCACGTGAAACAAAAAATAACCGGGTCAACTGGCTCATTGCACATAAAGACACAGACGACCCCCCCGCAGTATTTCCCGCCCCGTCTTGGACAAAGCTTCTTGTGGAGTATGAATTGACCAGACCAAAACGAACTTCTTTCTTGTTCTTGGGGCCTCGAGAACAAGAACAAAGTTCTCGCTTCTCTTGGAGGATATAACAAGCTTTTCAATAAAGTAAATAATGACAACAATAAATACAATTAAACCTGTAGGCAAAATAAACTATTTGGCTGCAGTACTTACCCATGGTAGTAGCACAAAACTCAAAGATGTATCCAAAAGACCAGAAAATGAACCTTGAATGCCGATGACGTCTCACTATGGCAACGCCACTTGATCTTCTCAGGGTCTCTAACAACTAGATCTGCTTGGGGTCGATAACAAAAAGATCTGGTCTATATTGAAATTCTCATATAGAACTACAATCCTGCGAATTTGTCGCAGTCGCATGCGCAAAGTGAAACTCAGCATGCAGCATCCCGGATGAGAAAGTTCTATAGTGTGGTTTCTCAGCCTCGGGACGCTGCTGGGCCACGACGGCTCGAGAAATGCACATAATAGATGCCACTGTGTCATCAAACGAGTCCGGAAAGCAGAGTTTTAAGGTCAAAAAGTTAAGTAATGGGTCTTTAATTCATTGGCTGCCAGCATGGGCATCGTAGCGGGGGAAAAGTGGACCTGACTACCCAGGGCCCCGAGTAGGGAGAGGGCCCATTAAACCCCCCCATAAATGTTTTTTTTTTTTTTTTTGATTGAATTGAGTTCTCCAATTGATCGTCATGATTTATTTCAAATATATTGATAACAACTGAGAGAAATGCACTCCACGCTTGGAGGCGCAAAATGGTTTAGTCCGCCCATAGACAGGGGCCAGCAGACAAGTGTAACATAGTGAGCCCAGACTGAATGACATGGGAGCTTCATCATGCTGCTGAAAAAACACAAATCAGGGTTTCAAAAAGACAAAGAGAGGAAAGAAAAAGAAATGAGGCAGAATGAGGGGAAGCAGCTGTTGACTGCTTTCTTTCCAAAAGGTGAACCAAGTTTGCTTGTTATGCAACTAGATCCAATCAAAGTTAGCGTAGTCTACTCCAGACAGCTGCTGCTAATGTTTGTATGCTAAAGTTAAATCTTTCGGCTGCTTGCTGTAATTAAAGACGATAAGGGCCAGCTAACGTCAAGTTGCCAACATTAACCAGTTTCAGAAACAACCAGTGACTCTGGCGCACCAGTAGCAGCACTGGCCAGTCCTGGCTGCTCTTCTGAAGATGAGGTGGAGACTGAAACCAGCTGAAAATCCAACAAAAATATCAGTTTTTAAAATTCTGTTAGCAAGGTGAAGATGGAAACACTCTCCTCCAACGAGGAGCAGCTGGAGCTTTAATCCTGCTCTGGTGTTTCACCAAGAGCGTCATGCTGTTGCGGGGCCGCGCGCTGTAATCTACCGTCATTGTAGGAATTTCGGAGTCGTATTGGGGCTTAAAATGAATCCAGTATTCTCTGTAGGTTTTATTAACGTCAACACCTTATTTAAGACCTGAACTTTAATAATATGTGGAGCAACTCCACTGAATGAAACACTTAAAAAAAGGACATTTCATTTTTTTTTTCCTTTTTCCCCCATCACAGTATTTCTGGCTGTGAATTGTGAGAAACGGTGTATTGTAATATCATTTCAGATGTGCATGTAGATGCATCATATTAGATTATAACAGTAATCTGATTACTCCCAGATAACTGATTTTGATTATCATGCTCAGTGTTTTATAAAAATAGTTACCTGAGAATGTCTTTAATATTCAAGAGAAACAGGTGTTGTTACACAATTAGCTGTAAATGAATCAAAATCTAATTTAACCAAAATCAAATTGAAATGGGCTGTTGTAGATCGATTCAGAAAATTGGTGAATACCCAGCCCGTGTGTGTAAAAGTAGTTTTTGAACATTTTGAGCACATTTTAACAATACCGCAATAATATTGATAACTGTGATCATTTTGGTCACAATAACCATGATCTGAAATTTTCATACCGTTACATCCCTACTTTTGCTATCGCCTACCAACACAGCAGAGCTGATGCAGTGGGAGTGAGAACATGTGTTGAGAGAGTGAAGTGGTGCACAGAGTGGCAGCTCGGTGTCAAGTCACTAGCCCTACTATTGCTTATAATGTGTGCTATATTCTCAAACTCCGTAATAAATTATCCACTTCTATTTCTGCACATTTAAAAAGCCTACCAATATCACTGTGGAATCAATGGCACACAGGTAATATACTGATTGAGCAATAAAGCAAGTTATTATTTTTTTGGTAAAAATCCCTTGCACTGCAGTGACGTGCTTAAGATTTTGTCAATGCTCAATAAATTCATGATGTTATCTTTGTATTTGTTCTAAATGGTAGATTTCAAGCTCTGTTAAGCACCTCTTGTGGGTACCTGGACACTTGATTGACAGCCTAGAGCTTAGCCTATACAAAAATTAGCCCCATTTATGTGGCAAACTGTCTATAATCTAGTCTGATAGTAGCTTAAAACACTATTTATGCTTGCTTATCTTCAAATAATTTAAAATTCAATTTTCTTTGTACTCACACGCAATGGCATGGATAGGGGCCCAATGACATTGAGAGTGTACAGGGCCCAGAATTTGGTGCTACGCCCCTGGCTGCCAGCATTAAAAGTGTATTTCATTGATCATGACACTCTTTCACCGAAGCAACGCAACACATACTTTGCTTGGGCAGAGTGCCCCGCTGCCCCCGCCCTCCATTAAAAACCGCAAAAGACGTATTTTGCCGTCTTTGGCAGTGAACAATCGGATTTGAAAAGATGTCAAAAGATGTCTTTGGCAGCCAATGAGTTAGGTGGAGTTCATTTTTCTATGACTTCATGTAAACCAGCAGCATGCATACAGCACATGGTTTATCACCTGTCTTCTCTATGGTGGAGGAGAGTATCCATAAAGGTGAGCAGCAGTTGCAGTCCCAGCGCGCTGAGCTGACAATAAAACAGAGGAAGCTCTCGGAGGAGCCTACAGGTGTGCTGCATTGTCTTTCCTCTGTGACAGCTCTGAAAGGAGAACACGCTACTCACTGTGGTGAGCCTGATTGTAGCAGCGTTATCGACCAGCTCCCTGGTGTAATTCCCAGATACAGAGCGGTAAAGGCAAACACAGGTAAAAACACTGAATCTTTTATCTCTGCCAAGCAGCCGACAGCAGAGTGAGTCCTCCTTTCCCTCAAGCTGAAATGCTGGGTACTGGCAGGGATGCAGCTGTTACATACTTCATCCAACCAGCCCAAATACCTAAATTTAGTCAGTTCTTTTGATGATGCAACTGTAAAATGAACATGTAGTCAATTCTTAGATCAACTTCAAAGGAGATTCAAGTCCAGATGGAATCTGAAATAAAATCAAAATCACGACAGGCACAATAGATGAAAAATGTCATGGTACACAGAGATGACCCGGTAGCTTTATATCCACTCTATACATTTTAAAAATCATGAGATATTTCAAGATGAGATTAACGTGTTGAGTTGAATGATGCATGATACATTTGTATCTGTCTAAATCAATAGTGCATTATTTTTTAATTCCTCAACCACTAAAATGTAGGTTTATTAGCTTACTAACATGTACATGAGGTGTTTTTTATGTGTTACAGGACATTTTCTGCAAAATCAATCATCAATACTGTGTATTAAGATTTCAATCTGCAGATCACCATTATATAGTTCCACACTACATACCTGGTGTGTACACTACATCGTTTCCGGTCCTATTGCGTTATCCATCTGTATGGACGTTTTTATTCTGCTGTAATTGTAGCAGAAGCTACCTGGTTGCTTACTGGTTGGCCCCATATGTTTGATTGTACTAGTGCTGTCTCTGGGTTAAAGATGCTCGATTGGTTAATATTGAAATAACAATAATTTAATGACAACTCATTGCTCATTGGGCATTCACCCAGGGCGTAACACAAGCCAGGGCCGTCCATGGTTTTGTGACGGGGGGGGTTTGGACCCAAACGCAGTACAACCACGACACAGAATCGATCGTCTTTAACAGTCTTTATT
>JBBBVU010000009.1:2451818-2464822 GCA_037177055.1 Atherinosoma microstoma
GGGAGTGGGAGCAGGTGTGGCAGATCGCAGTGGAAAATACCAAGTCCAGGGTGAGAGGAGAAGTGGCCTATGACAGGTTTAGGATTTTTGTTTTTTTCTTCAAAATATTTTTGGGGATTAAAACCTTTTGGAGTGGAGCATAATTATGTCTGTAACATAGCAAAGCATTAGACCTTTGCAACCTGGAAATGATGGACCTTTGGACATCGTGCCACATGTGAAAGTGCAGATGTATCATGTTGGAGTCAGACTTGATCTGCTGCTGATACACATCTGAGCTATTTATTGAGTCAACACCAGCTTGATGTGTGTAAGCTTGAGTCGTTTACATTGCCATCAAAAACAAATAACTGGGTAATTAGATTACTGTAATAATAAGATCTGATGCATTTACATTGACTTCTGAAAGGCAATATTCTAAAAACTGTGGTCCACATTTTCCAGTCCATATTGAACATGGCGGCACCACGGTCTTGGCGTTAGCTGCTAATGTGGAAGCTAATAAATAGACCTGAATAGACTACATGTTAATGTTTTACTTCTTTTGTACTCCAACTTCCTGCTGCATGCGTGCCATCCAATGTTTTTGTGTTCACTTCCGTCTTTTTCACAAAAGACATTGAAAAGATGAAAGTGACACAGTTTTTTCGCACATTCACAGATGTAAAAAAAAATCAAAAATCAGATATACGTGCATAAACATCGTGGCATTGGGGAGAATATAGGTATGTTAATCGGATTTCTCCTAATCAGATAACTGCTGTTACCTGATGAAGCATAATCAGATTATGCTGTCTGCATGATCATTAGGATTATCTGATAAGTTAAGAAATCAGATAATGAATAGATTTTAGGTGTTCATGTAAACAGGCTCATTGGGACTGAGCACCGCTATTTGCTTTTTAAACAGGCATTATGTTGAATGGCTTTTATTGTTTTATAGTGTTTTTTTAATCTTAAGTTTTAAATCTTTCTGCATTATATGCACTTTATTTGTATTGTGAAGCTTTTTGAGATTTTTATATTTGTGAGAGGTGCCATAGAAATAGATGTATTATTATAAAGAATAAATCCAAATTACTTCTGGATGTTAGAGCTTATAGGGCATTATAAACATGACTATGCTGTTTGTCAGACATGTTCACTTCCTAGCTGATCAAGGTGGGTGTATACTCTGCTTTCATTGAATGGTGTGGTTGGGCTGGCTGGTGTGTTGGAAACAGTGTGTAAGACTAGATCAGCCAGCAGAGACCCACTCTGATCTTTACCTTGATGTTGACATGGACGTCCTGCTTTGACTTGGTTGGATCTGTGGCAAAAAACCTTTAACTGGATTTTAATGTTAGATCAGACTTTGATCAACTCATGACACGTTTTATTCAATCCACTGATCTGCAAGAAACATGTTTAATTACAGAATTGGGCTCTGATTTGTATTAATCTTTACACCACTACAAACTATCCGGGATGCTGAGAAAAACCCTGAAGAACCTCCATCTTCATTCTCATGTTGTATGAGAAAACTGACCGAGTGTTGCACCAAATTACAAAGTAATATAAGAATTACCAGTTTCTACTCGGCATGGGTTCATGCAAAGCAATAAGCTGCAGATTTAACAACAATGAAAGCTGAACACCTACACTGCAGGGTTTCATGTTGACTTGTGGAACAAAATGCACCCCAAAAAACCCAACTCAAACTAATTCTGATTTAGAAATAAATTATTTAAAGGGTTACCTTGTAACTTTTGGCCACTAGGGGTGCTAAACTTGTAACTTCCCACAGGCCACATGACACTGTCTCAAAATTAAAAAAGGGGTGTGCACACTACGAAGTGCACAGCCTACGAAGGCTATAGAGAGGCCTCCGTAGCTGCGCACTTCAAAGCTGTTTATTCGTTTGTGAAATGAGACAGCCTACCTTGTGTGCAAGAATTTCCCACAGTGCTCCAGTCCCCTGTTGCCTAGCAATTACAGGTATGAAAACGTTCTCAATCTTGCCAAAAATTCCTTCAAATGACTGCACAATAAAAAATAAAAAAAATAAAAAATGGAGGTGGAAATTTCTGCTAAAAGTCTAATTTTAAAATCTGCTTCAGTGGCTGGCTTTGTTAAAAAAGTAGCTGGTAGACACTTACAAATCCACAAATATTAAATATCACACGATTTTAATGCCACATTTTATTAAGTTTGTTTTTTTATATATTCTGTCACATCTCTATGGTAAAAGAAATACTTAGTTAAAAACATACTCCACAGCACTTTACTGCTCCCTGTCATCAGAGCTGCGGCTCTGCCTTTCATCTTGTTCGCAATGAATTATGGGAGAAAAGAGGCCGTGAAGGATACATCGCCAGCAGCCTTCCTTTCACGCCAAACGGAGTGCGGGTTTGGAGGGTGGGTTCGGAGGCTCCTTCAGAGGCTTTTTAATTGGGACAGTACTTGGTGCGCCGCTGATATGTATGCAGCCAACGAATCCGCACTGTGAAGACCCAGAAAGGAGACACTACAGTATCCATCCGTGCTTTGGAATGCTGTTTGTAGACCACTTTGACCAGCTGATAGCGAAGTAATTCAGATTCAAGAATTCAGGAATTTTATAAAGGATTCTTGCCCATTAAAGGATAAGGCCCTGGCAAACGTATGCGCCTCTGAGTGCTTCTAGTTATATATGTAGGCCTATCCATTTTATCTCCCTGTTGTTATGAAAACGTCAGCATTAGCTCGTAGTTTATGGGACACTACAGTGTATGAAAACCATAAAACTAAACCAAGCTAGTTGCTAATTGTTCTGTTACTTCTTTGATATTTACATGAATTATAGGAAATGCATTTGTTGCATGCAAACCAGCCCCACTTCCGCGAAATGTTTGGGAGACACGTTAGCTTTGGTCTCTAGCCCATTAGCTTCAACTTGCTGTATTTAGCTTCTACTAAACAGCAAAATAAACGCTGCTGAAAGATGTGAAAAAGTAAATCACATTTTGGTAGTTTGCACAACAGGCAGAGAGCTAACTTGCCAGTTTGATAATACTGAGGCAAACCGAGAGTGGGTTTAGCATCCACACTGCTCTTTTATCAGACTCCAACAAGCAAATTCTTTGCCAAGGTCTACTCGTGTCTTTTTCTCTTGAGCGACCCCTTTCCTTCTTTTATCTTTCTGGCCGCCTCAGACACCGTTTTCACCTTTTTACTTCATTCAGCCCTGACAAACTTTCAATAGAAGAAGAGAAAAAAGTACAAAGCAGAGCCCTCTGTGTTTATAGAGGGGGAGCCATAAAGCAAAGCGCTCCAGGTCACATGATCCCATGAGAGACGGATCCCCTCCTGCAAAGTTACAATGTCTGGTTTCTGAAGAGGGCAGCCTTCTCATAGCGGCGACACTAGTCAAGCACTGTATATTTACCCCAGAAAGCATCCATTATTGCTCACATTAGGCTAATATTTGGGTCAAAAGTTACACAGTATCCCTTTAAACCATTTAAATCATTTCCAGGCATCTTGCTACAGGCAGCCATGAAACACTAAAGTTGTGGGGCCTTCCTGGTCAGCAGCAGTAACCATGTCGTCCAAAGATGGACTATTTGGGCTTTGTAACAACAAACCTACAGGATGTTGGCCTTTTAAAATCATAACATCTTAATTTTACACGGCATGAAAACGCTCAGAAATGCTCAAATTCTGACATTTTCCTCCAAAATGTTCTGGGCCTGACGTGAAACTGACAATAGGTATGAGGGGGTGGAAGGTGAAGTTGCAGGGCTGTCACACTACAGAACTTACCTTAATAGACTGTATGTTGGGATCTGTGGGATTTTTCTACTGTTCATGGCTTCCACAGGAGTGGCTCCTGGTTGATGCAACTCGCCTGTGATGGACTGATTGCCTCTGTCTCTGGGTCTGTTCATCTTCTTTCATTGTGGAAGAGGACATTCTGCAGTTCTTGGGTTGAGCTTGTTTTAAAGCCACTGCGCTGCCAGCATCTCTGGATCACTAGTTTGGTTACAAAGGAAAACCCAGCCCGAACATCTCAGCCCCCAGTAACATAAACTAACCCACACTTTGGACCAGCTCACTTAACTCTGTAAATAAAACATTATTTATGTCAATCGATTCAGTCTCTGATTAAGTTTCCTTCAACACGTAATCCTAACAGAATGAGGTTGTTACCTCATCAAGCTTTCAATTAACAGATGTCTTTTCAGAAGTTAGTGCACTTGGATCCTGTGAGTTGGTGTCTAGTAAATCAATTTATCAGCAGTCTATTCCTGCAAGAACAACTGATATGTGTAAAGAAAAACACTATAGAAAGTACCCCGTTTCTGTGTGTAAATCACATGTTTGATCACAATATGTTGTATTGATTTTTTGGATAATGATTCAATGTGTCAATATCACAAATTCTAACACAGGATGATTTTAACTGGATCAGATTCAGGATCCAGAGATCGATATGAGACAATATGACAGCTGATTTAACACATCACTTCCATTAATATCTAATCAGAAAAACCTAAATTTCTTCCTGATCAATTAGACATTTAAATGAAAAACTGATTTTTTATTCTAAATGGCTGATAACATAAAGCAAACTGCTGAGGTACCTTTAGATGTCCATGTTAATTAAGTGCCTTGTCCTTTTTCATATACAAACATTTAGACTGAATAAACTTATCCAAATATCAATAATGATATCTTAAAAACCCAAATGGCATCTCTTTGCAGCACTGTCTGTACTGGAAGTTCAGAATATACCAGAAAGAGCTTCTATCAGGTTCCGTCAGGCAACATAATTCCATGGTGGATATCTCACCAGTGGAAAAGCAAATGTTTTCTTAAGCCATTTTCACACATGAACACCGGAAAGTTTCATGAAAGTCTAGACAATTTGGTCTGGTCTGTTCTACCACTGCTGCTCACACAAGCACATCACAGCAGGAGGCTGTGCTGAAGATGGGGCCCCCCACCTGGTGGTGTGAGGAAACAGTTGTCTAAAGTGGTCAGGAGACAGCTCATGATGCAGGAATTACACTGTGGAAATTGTTGTTTTCTTTAAAAGACATGGAGAATATCAGATGAGGCTTCTTATGGTGACATTATGACTGCTGTGTGTGTGTGTTTCATTTTGAATGCCAACAAAACAAAACGTAGGATGTTCTCAAATACAAGATTGAGGCTCCTGAATCTTTCATCTGTTATCACTATTCAGGATTATAAGACTGAATCAGTATTCCGATGCAAATGTTAGGAATTCTCTTCCAAACCTCACATCAGCAAACAGTACAGACACTCACTTTAAAACATTTCTGTTTCTTTAGAGTCAAGTCTTGTTTTTCTTTTAAAGCCAAAAAGAGACTTGCTGTAGATCCTTTCATGTGTTTGTTGGATGTTTTATGATGTTATTTATATGCAGTGCTTATTCATGGAGCTAGGAGGTTCATCACACACCACTGTGTTCAGGTTGGATGGTACTTCACCTTCCCGTAGACTTAAAAGCTGTTCTCCATCTGCCTCTGACTTCTCTGCAGTTTAATATCCTGCAGAAAAATACTCGAACTTATTTCTTCTTTCCAAGGAACTCCCCCTGGTTTCTATTCATAAAGTCCATACTAAATTGGGGAAAAGAAAGGATTGACATGAATTAAAGCAAATTTTAGACAAATTAGAGACATGTTTGAATCGAAATGCGTTGATTCAACATTTTGTTCCCCTTTGGGAAAAAACACTGAACGCAGTTTGTTGTATTTATCACTGCTTTAGAAGGTCTGCAAGGTGAACCAAATCTAAACTGGTCCTAGCATTGACCCAGTTCAAGTTGATTAAAATGGGTTGTGTTTCAACTAGAGTAGGAGAGGGTAAGGGAAGCTTATTAAATTTATCCTTTAACATGAGCTTGGACATTCTATTTTCTAATGTCTTTACTTGCAGCCCCCCTCACATTTCCTGTCTTCTTTTCCTTCCCTTGCATTCATATTTGGGTTCATGTTGTCTGTCTCATTCCATCTCTCCACTCACACCACTTCCAATCTCGTCATCACTCTTCACACGCCAGACCTGAGAAAAATAAAGAAGAAAAAACAGCAAATCCCACACCCTCATATGGCATCCGTGTTTACCAACCCATAATGCCGTTCTCAGATTTGTTCAGCTTCCAAGATCGCTCCTTGTGTGCATGAACCCCCCACCCGCCCTGCACCCACCTCTCCTTTATCGTTCAACAAAGGCAGTGGATGCTGTATTTTCAGCTGCAACATTCCCCTCCACCCCACCCCCTGATTGTTATAGTGGTAAGTATGCCGAAGCATCGCTCCGTCTCCTGGAGCTAAACCTGGAGACTAAGAGAGGACAAAATACCACATCCATACACAGAGAGAGAGAGAGAGACGCCTGTCAATGCAGTATCAACACAACCACTAACTCAAGATTAGGTAGCGCTCTGAGCTGGGGGGGATTTCAACAAGAAACCCTCTTTTACCTTGATGGCTGTTGGTGGGGGTTTAGGTGAGGTTGACAGAGGAGAAGAAATGACACAATAAGAAATATAATCTGCATCTATTCATGATTAAAGAACAGCATGAAAAGTTGCGGATGTCACTGCTGGGTTCTTCATTGATACCTTGCCAGTGCTGGATGGATAATTGAAGTCTGGGGTTTTTCAAAAAGGACGCACACTGGGGGGAAGTTATAATACCCAGGCAGAATGAAAGGATGTGTGTGCCAAAACACTCCAGCCAGTGCGTCAGGTCTCTTCCAGAGCTGAGCACAGACAGCAGACAATGTCATTTTCAAGTTCTTTGTAGGTTTTGCTCCCCCAGACAGACCTGCAATCCAGATAAAAGAGTATTAAGAAGGAAGAAAAAATGGATAAACTTGGCCAAGCAGAACAATGTGTGATACCTTTGCCAAGCAACTTAAGTACATGCATTTAAATATTCAACATTTTGAATTTACACTGAAGAGACAGATTTCTGTAAATGGCTCTGTTACGGTTTGTAAATACCAGTAACATTAGAATGTTGACCATTTTAGATGTAAAAAGCCAATAATGTAATAACTTACCAGTATGGTAATCATATCAATTTTTGATGACCAAACTGCACGAAAACTGATACCAGATTGTATCTATCTCAGTGTTCTTCATCATTCTCTCCAGTAATTAAGCCCTTTCTGAGCAGTTCAGAGACGCATTTACCTGGAACATCAAACATGACGTCTTAATAATTCACATACTCCATGGAGCTTTGCAGCAACTTGTCCAGACACGCAACTAGTTATATTAATGTTTTTTGCTGGATTTGGTTAACCTCGGTGACAAAGCACCTACACGCCCATAATCAGCTTCTGTTGCTTAGATGAAAACTTTGTTGTTCAAGCATTAAAAAATGAATGTATTAATTTACCTATTTGCTTTAATACATACATTTTGGCTGCCCTATTAAAAAGTATCGGTATTGACAATAATAGCCCTTTATTTACTTGGTACGGCATCAATACTAGATCTTGCAGTATCACACACCCCTATCTCCTGCCCTCAGCTGTGCAGCCTTAAAGCCTCAACCACAAGGCCAAGGTGCAGCTTCTTCCCTGAGCCCATAAATCTCATGGACTCTGTTCCACATCTGCCTTCTTTATATACGTATTTATGTGTTTTTTATTAGAGGCCTTTAGGTTATTTATTGAGTCTACATGTTTTATACTGTATTTATTATGAAATATTTATAACACTGGGAAACATTTTTTGTTATGTCATGTTTTTACATGTTGAATGACAATAAAATTGACCTTGAACTTTATTAAGAAATAATAACAATTAATGATGATCAAAAACCTTCAGAGTCAAATAATAATTCCCTCGTGTCAAAGTTCGGATGTGGTGATGCAAAGTGAAGTTACACTCTCCATCCAGCCACAAGAAAATGTACTAGTGTACTAGTCAGATCATCCAGTGTATGTAATATAGAACATGTAGGTTCAACTTTTCTTGTGTACTTCTAAAATAATATCAATATCATGTCTTCTAACTCACTAGCCTTGTTTTGGAGGAGCTGAAGTCTACTAAGGGCTTATTAGAGTCGTATAGCTCGATAAATGATGCAGTTAAAATGCTGAATAATGTTTATTTTAGGCTTTGAAGATAGTTTTCTGACCATTTCTGCCACAACAGAATAAACCTGTTTAGACATTCAAGGTTCAAGTAGCAAACATCACAGAAAACTTCTTTTTCTGCTTTTCAATAATGAAAACAAGTATTTACAACATATTTACAAATCACAATAACCAGTTCTCCCTTTTTCTTTTCTTTTTTCAAAAATGTATCCAATTTGTTCAAAACCAGACAGTATCTGGTGAAATTGAAAAGGAAACAAGCAGTATAGTTTTTAAAATAGTACGGTGAGATGCTATGGATGCTTGAATGACTTCTGCTTATTTTCTACCTCCTCCCTTGTTTACATCTCCTCATTTCCTGGCAATTTTCCCTGTGTGAGATTACTCTCCACACTCAGCACGGCTGGTGGTTTCTTAGACCAAAACAAGATGTGCCGTCAACTGAATTTCAATTAATACACCTCCGGGATTTTCTTCACTTGATAGAAAGGTCTGTAAACCAAATTAGTTTGGCAGCACGCTCTAAAAATAGGAGAGATACTGAGGATGCGAGCGAGTAAACTGGAAGTGAAGAGGTCTTCAATGAGTATCTGTTTGAGATGGACTTTTTTTTATTTCATCTGGTTTGATAGAACATATGTAACCATTCTGGCTGCATTCAAGCAGTAATACACATGGACATTAGGAAATGCAGACTTTGCACACATTCTGCAGCACAAGGGAATCTGGGTAGTAGCCTGCATATACACACTGTTTGTTTTGGACTCAGTGCTGTCTCATTTACACGTGTTAATTGGAGCTAATTGGCTCTAATTAGATGAGCAGGAAACCCTCTGGGACCACTCATACCTTTCATTTGAAGTAAATATCATTAATTAACATATGCTAATTTCAAGCCAATTAACATTGATTAAGAGATGCCAGCAACAAGGGGAGCAAAGCTAGCTTCTATCAAAAATTACTAATGACTCAGCAAGAGAGCAGAGAGGAAACATCACATTGGAGGTCAGGGAGTGTTGGCCCAAGTTCCGACATATCCAACAACCTTGGCCTCGGGTCCCGCCACTCTGCGTGGTGTCACACTATGACCACCACCGCAGTAACCATTCCCACCCTGCTCACTGTACCCAAAGTATTTGCCATGTACCATACGCACTGTGTCCACCATCTGCCAGTCCCAGTGTGCCCACCATGCCCGTCATGCATGCTGTGTTTCCACAACACCCTGCTCAGCATATCTATGACCACCAACCTTTCGTATATAACATCTTCGCTGTACCTAATTTCCCCCGTACCTGCCATGTCTGCATCATCCCAACATTCAACGTGCTCATCATACCAGGGCCAAACTGTGCTGCAACCCGGACCTGCCGCACTCAACACACCTATTGTGCATGCTCTGTGGTACACCTGCACAGGAAGCATCCCTGCCGGCTCTGCAGACAGAGGGCATGTGTCTGCCAGGAGATTCAACAGGAGAGATTAGAGGGCTTACTGCTGAGAGACGGAGCAAGGAGATGGAGGGGGAGGAGGTGGACAGAGAGAGTGAAAGATGGATGGAGACAGAAGGAGGGAGATGGTGACAGAGACAGCCAGAGAAGGATATAAATCAGAATTGAGCAGCATATACTAAGTGGACACAACTTTAGATGTAAAAAAAAAGGCAGATACAGGAGAAATAAAGCTTTAATATTGAGTAATTCTGACCTTGTGATGCTGAAAGAATGAGCTGCATTCACATTTTATGTAAACTGATTTCTGGAATAAAATGACAAGAGGATCAAACTGGGAATGTAGATGAAATCCTGACCAATCATATCCAGCTTTTAGTCAGTGCCTGCTGACACTGAAGATTGTTGTTCCACAGACAACAAGAGATCCTTCTTCGAACTACAGAAAAGACAAAAAGAAAGATGTGCTAGCTCGATAGCGACTATCAAGCTTGTCAATGCTGACGGTACACCTTGGAGTCCTTCCAAATATTCCACAATGTATTTAGATCATTTAGTGACTGGTAAGTAAAACATTTATTATTTTGCTGGTTAAAACAAATAGCAGAAATGTCTGATTCCAGTAACAATAACAAACATCTGTTGGTGGTTTTTGTGAAGTTCTCCGTGTTTCTTGTTAGCAGCTCCTTCACAATGTGAAGGTGGATAAACATATGGACATTAATTCAGTCCTACTGCCACCAGCTTCACCTCATATCTCTTTCTAGCCATGACACAGAGGGGATCAATAGAACTGGATGACATTATGGATAATTTTCTATCAGAAACCCATGGAGAAAACACTTCAACACGGACGCTGGTATGATGTGGGGTTTGTTTTCACCGGCAAGCTGTTCATGGCTCATGGTTAGAGCTTCTAACTCAAAAACTATTGCTTACAATCATTGGCAAAAAAAAAAAAGGAAATTATAATGACTTTGTGTACGTCTGTGTTCTCTGAGTGCTGCTAGTTTACCATGTATTTCAAAGGTTGCAGAAACCTGAAGACAGCAATAGGGTTAAGTTGACAAAATGTTTTTTTGTGAATTTGGAACAAAACCTTGAAATACTAGTATGGGCAATCAAATTCAACATGCACCTGGTAACTCTTCAGTGAGAACCTCCTCTCCTGCCTCAAGGTAGAACTATAGCAGAGGTTTCCCTAGAGCAGGTGTGGCACTTTTGGCTCAATGCAGGCGCAGCCTTCATCATATCTTTGTCACCCCTTTCCCAGTGCTGGATGGATTCACTCTGCTTCATCACAAAGCTGCAGTTGAACAGTTTTAGAATAATTGTAAATTAATGCTTAACTAATCTGTGACTCAATGCAGCCAGAGAAAGTTTTTAGAATTGTTGGCCTTGTAACTCAATACTTAGACTAAAATCTATGTAGAAAATACTTTCTGCACACCTGAAATGCAAACAAAGTTTCAGCAGTAAGAGAGAAAGGGAAGGACTAAAAACAACTTATGACGTGTTCACATGGAGATGCATTTAAGTGTACATTGCATCCACATACTGTAGAACCGGCATTTTTGGAGCTTGAAAACACTCTTATTTGAAAGTAGTTCCCAAAGGGAATTAATCTGAAAAACCATTGTTTTGTTTCTACGTTTACCCATATACAGCTTTTCTAAACTAATGATGTCATAGCCCACCTCTCCAATAACATGCATGTGCAAACTCTACCAACAGCTACAGCAATCAGGGGTGGTTTTTGTTATGGGCGATGTGGGCAAGTGCACAGGGCCCAATCTGTGAAGGGGTGCTCCGTGCACGTGAGGGAAAAAACATATATATCTGTGCAAGAGTGCACCAGTGTATGAGCGAATAATAAAATGTCTAATATTCTCCCCATTTCCCACCCGCCCATTTCTGTGGAGGCACCAGGTATGCTCAGCACCTTACTGATGCTGCTTGCTTGCAGCATCTAACCTGTATGAGATAACCTTGGCAACCGGATTTGCCAAACTTGCCAAACAGTAAGAACAACAGGGGTAATAAATAAACAAGTAATGGCAGACTATTAGAAACTATGTGTCATTTAAAATAGTTTAATTATTCCGTTAACTAGCATTAACTAGCACATAACGTAGGCTAGTTAATATTAATCACAAACTACTTTAAATATAATGCTTTCCTCTGAATCTCTGAGCTTCAACCTCAGTCACGTCTATGCCAGCTTCTTTCAATTTTAAAACAGTTCCTCAGTTGAAAGGCCCATAGTGAATCATTCGTCTCGCTCCACAGGCCAAAGAAAAGAGATATTGTTAGCCAATGTGTTAGTTCAGTTCAAAAGCCAATCACTGTTGACTCTTTGACACACAAACCAACCAGGAAGTGAAATTGGAAAATGCACCCACCCACTTTAGTATGCATTGTTGTCTTTGAAAATGAATTAACTATGGCTTCTTGTCCATGTGAATAAATTAATAGATTAATAGAATTATCTAACAAATTGTGGTAAAGTGAAACATGTTAAAAAATTAAGTGTTATATCATGATAAATAGAAAAGGAATGTAAATTCAGACATCCACTGATAAACCCCAACCCCCACAAGACTCCTCAGTCATTGAGTCATTTTGCTGAAATCTATATTGAATGAATAAGGAATCTGTAAAATCTTCAAATTTATGAGTCATAGTAGTATAATAACCCCCACCCCCTGAGTTTTTGTACCCCTACCTTTGAAAAAATAGTACATATATGTGCCATTTAGTTATTTGGAACATAAATGTCCACTCATGACCATTAGAGGGTACATAAAAACATATTGTACAAAAAGGGACAGAAATATACTCCTACAATACCCCTATTTCTGACAGTGTGACAGTAACAGGACCAGTCTGAGGTAGAGGTGCGGTGTACATTTGTGCATTGCTCCCTGCAGGTGTGGGCATCGCAACATTGCTTGCTGCCAGGCTACCCACTGAACCATCTGACACACATTCACACCTCAGCCACCATGCCTTCAAGCTCATGCAGACAACACTGGCAACCTATTTACTGTACTCAGTGTGTGTGTGTGTGTGTGTGTGTGTGTAACAGTTCAGAAAACAGTTTTAAACCTCTAATATGATCATATGAATAAGGATTGATAAGCATTGTGTTTAATCTATATATTAATCTCTATCACTCTATTGTATACTCACCTTATCTGCTATGACGTTGTATGGAGGCCCTACTTGATGACTATCAATCAGGGATGTATAGCTACAACTCATCGACCAGTCAAAAAGAGGAACAAAGTCGACAGCTATTTTCAAAAGACATGTCTCATGTGCAGACGCAGACCTGTTTACAGTGCTATGTAACAAGAACAGCGTGGCCTCTTTAAAGGAGCTATATCATGCTTTTCCAAGCCTGTCAAAGTCAGCTTTAGGCAATTATATGCTATTTTAGCACCC
>JBBBVU010000009.1:2554451-2572991 GCA_037177055.1 Atherinosoma microstoma
GATGAGCTGGCTGATGTGGCCGGGGAGAGGGAAGTCTGGGCTGCCCTGCTCAGGCTGCTGCCCCCACGACCTGACCCTGGATAAGCGGAAGAGGACGGTACGGTATATTTATATGCATGTATATATAAAGAGCTCTTTTAAAAAACGCTATGGATCCATTTTAACAGTTTTCGGGAAAATGACATTTTATACGTAGACTTTCCATAGATTTGTATGGGGAACTGGATTTTGGAGTACATTTTAAAAAAGGAAATATATGGGATTTGGCATATATATATATATATGCAAAGTCCCAAAGTCCAAAGACATGCATGATTGGTTAATTGGTTACTTTAAAGTTGGTTACTCTAAAGTGAGTATGTGTCTGTGAGTGGTTGTTTGTCTCTCTGTGTTGGCCCTGCAATGGACTGGGGACCTGTCCAGGGTGTACCCTGCCTCTGGCCTGATAATTGCTGGGATTGGCTCCAGCCCACCCGCGTCCATGAATTGGATTAAGCAGTACAGAAAATGGATGGATGGATAGATTATTTACTTATTGTGGCAGGACGTAGGAGGGCCCGGGCAGGGATTGAACCCACAACCTCCCAGGTGAGAGTCATGCACGCTGACCAGTCAGCCAAAAGGCTATCCTTGTGGCCAAGTAGCCAGGGCACATGATCAATCGGAGGCATAGTGACAGGACCCACACTGTCACATTAATCATCTTTTATTGTGAACTAACCTGTTTCAAGTTTTTATTGTGATTATTTATTAATGTGAACTATGTGTGAGGAATTTTGTCCTGCAAATGCATCAGATGTTTTTTACTGGATGGCAATAAAGAATTCTGTTTCAGATTTATTCTGGGATGCTGCATTATTTTACAGCAGTACTTAGCTTTATGGTGCCACTTCACACGCTAGCAACTGGATATCTACATACTGGTCTTTTTTTTTTAGCATGCACTGTGGTTGATTCATCAAAAACACCCAAGAGGACATTAATGGAAGAAGAGAGGAAAAGAAAGACAGAAGAGATAAGACAAGAGTCAACATCAGACTGACTTTTACTGAATGAAGAGATCTCAGAGGAGAGACGGGATGAAGACGATCCTGGATTATTCGTTGTTAAGGGAGATCTCAGAGAAGAGACAGGATGAAGGTGATGCTGGGCTCACTGAGAAAATCTGCTTAAGTTCAGTAGTGCTGCTTTTAGACTGAGGTTGCTTTGGGAATAGGACCACAGATGAAAAGTGGTCTGAAAGAATCCGACTACTCTTCAGACTGTCATAGAAAATCAGATATGGGTAAAAAGTCAGATCTGCCTGCAGACAATGGCCTAAAATGTTTTCTCATCCAGGTATGCGACATATTTAGGTCAAATCCCCTCTCATGTATAGGCTACTATGAAAAAGCAGTGGTCCAATGAAATGACAAGGTAGAACTCTGGCTATAGTTTGACTCCTATATGAATGTACAGTAACAGTGTACAGTAACAGCAAACATGACAGTCTAATCATACAATATCAAAGCTGTTACAGCTGGACTAGCTAGGAGAATCACATTTACATATTTCAACATATTTGACGCAGATGTTTGAATCTGTTAGAGTCTGGACTGAAAGGACAGAACGAAGGGAAATAATGTGGACAGCAGACCAAAGTTCCTCCTGTCACTCCATTAAACATGAGCGTCCCGGACCCCCTAACATTCCCAGTTCTTGTCCTCCTCCTTCATTTCCTCACACCACCTCCAAATACCCCAACATACACACACTCCTCCACAAATCCCTTCACACCAAACTCACTCAAGATTAAGCATGTGTGAAATTGAGGACTTTCTAATGCACACATACACTCCCTCTGCTCACACCCACACACACTCACATCCTTTCAGGAGGAAAGTATGAAGTGCGTAGGATAGTTTTAAATAAGTAATCCACAGAGAGGAAGTGAAAGAGGAATTCTAATGTGAACTGTAATCAGCGGTTACTGATCAGGATCTAAACATCCAGTATGTTCATTCTGGATCTACTTTGATCGTCAGAGCCTGTTTTACTGACTGTCATAAAAGTCATGAGGTCAGAAAAAGCCTGACCCTGTGTTGGGGTGGATTTGTAGTGTAATATCAAGACTGGTTTTAGTGGCTGGGGATCTTATTGTACTCGATGATAATCAAAATTTTCACTGTTTAGTGTTACAACCTGAATTCCAGAAAAGTTGGGACTTTCTTTAAATCTGAACAAAATAAAAACTAAAAGACCTTCAAATCACACATGAATCAATATTTTATTCCTACAGAACATCAGAACATATCAGGTGTGTAACATGATGTGCTATAAAAGGGATGTCCTAGAGAGGCAGAGCTTACCAGAAGTAAAGAGGAACAGAGGCTCTTCAATCTGGGAAAGAGTGCGTAAAAAGATTGTGGAATACTTCAGAAATAAAGTTCCTCAATGTCACATTGCAAAGATATTGCACCTCTCATTGTCTACAGAGCAGAACATCATCACAAGATTCAGAGAAACTAGAGATGTCTCTGTGCGTCAGGGACAAGGCTGAAGACCTTTATTGGATGCCTGCGGTCTTGGGGCCCTCAGACAATCCCTCATGGGAAGGATTGTGTCTCTGACATTATACTAAATGGGTCCAGGAATACTTCCAGAAGCCACTGTGGGTTAACAAAGTCCTCTGTACCATCTGCAGATGCAACTAAAGCTCTGTCATGTAGAATGGAAGCCATTTTTTAACCTGGTCCAGAAGCACCGTCGTGTCAGGTGGGCCAAGACTCATCTGAAATGGTTTCAGAGTGGGAAAGGGTTCTATGGTCAGACCAGTTCACATGTAACATTCTTGTTGGTAATCATGGATGCCGTGTCCTCGGGGC
Organism: Atherinosoma microstoma; assembly: GCA_037177055.1. NCBI lineage: Eukaryota > Metazoa > Chordata > Actinopteri > Atheriniformes > Atherinidae > Atherinosoma > Atherinosoma microstoma. Next base: position 2,557,316 of record JBBBVU010000009.1, read on the forward strand.
CAAAGAGGAGGGAGACCTTCCAGCATGTTCTCAGTGTTCAGGTTTAAAGCCTGCATCTCTGATGGTATGGGGGTGCATCAGTGCATACGGTACAGGCAGCTTGGATGTTCTGGAAAAAGTATGAAGCTGAAAAGTACATAAAGGTTTTAGAGACAAAGTCCTTGTGTATTTTAGCAGGACATTGCTAAACCACATCCTGCAGCTATTACAACAGCAGCTTGGAATTCAGGTTGTAGTTATATGTAAGATATACTTAATTTATTTTGGGTCTGTCATTTCAGACAGGAGGCAGAAAACAGACCTCGTCATGAAGAGGTTAAAAGGTGCATGTAAGATAAGGTAAATGAAAATGGTATGAATAAAAATATATATATAAAACATAAAATAATGATAATAGATAAAATAGAAAATATGTATAAAAGCTTGCATGAGGTGTTTTTTGTTTGATTGGGTGAAGACTAGATGGATATTAGCCAAAATAAATGGAAACATCTTTACAAATCAGATTATAATGATGTGATTGATCAACTGTGTCAGGGCTTAGATGTGATCTGGTCATGAGACCCGAGACCCATTTCAGATTGATTGCATCTGTGTACCATCTGACTTCGTGGTCAGATAAGAACTTTGTGAGTCGTCAGGGGTGGACTATAAAAGCAGCATAGCCAAGTCGGACAAGTTTGTCGATGTGACGGCTGCAAGGATGGAAAATCTCACAGCATTTGCCTTCTCTTTGCGAATATGATTGAAAGTACAAGCAGGGTATAAGAATTCTGAACAAATAAAATATACCAAGGCTGTTTGAAATAACTTTTTTTAGCCTATTAATGACACCAAAATAGATTTATTACTGGGAGCTTTATATGCAAGTCCCGTCACAAAATCGGAGTTTGGGTCAGCGAGAGGTTAAACCAATCAGGATCAAGTTCTGTCGTCAACGGAGCCAGGTCCACAAGCTGCAGTTCGTGAGCTCCAGCTGCACACTGAGTACAGTCGGGTGGCTCCTGCGATGTTTTATGGTCATGTGGTATGGTCACATTTTCTGGTCCAGTCCAACTGCAGTCTGAAGTCAGGCAAAATTTCTAACAATGCAATACTCTGGGATCACAATCCCTTGCTTCCAGATGGGTTGCGTTAAAGATAGGCAAAGTCAAACGAGTCCAAGGTCATGTGACCCGAGGCCTGAACTACGATGCTTTATTTTCTCTTATCAAGGTAACTTACTTCTGTACTAAAGCGCCGGTTCACTTCTTACTGTGGTATTTTACCCCGGTAACAGACAGTGAACAGCTAATCTTCTCCGGGAAGGTTATGTTTTGGATAAGAGATCAACCAGTAGAAAGCACCACCTCCTGACCAATCAGCTCTCATAGAAGATGTCTTGCCCATTCTGTCAACCTTGGTGCGCGGATCATGAGAGGAGCGCTTAGGAAAGAAAGAGTTTAGGAATAAAAGAAGAAATAAAGCTTTGTCACTGACCGTTTTGAAGTATGTTTTTGTTCTTGACTTCTCCCCAAGCCCGTTTAGCTCCACTAGGGTTGCGTCTGAAATACTGAGGTTAGGAGATGTATATTACCATTTTTTTACTTTGCTTAAAATCCCCTTCAGACTCCGATTACCGCCAAGTAATTAAATGCTCTAAAACAAAAACAAAAAATTCTTAATCACCTGTGGAACAGATATGACTGAAAAAACACCATCCAATCATTTTAACCGGCCTGTTCTAAAAGTTTGGATGGTGATATGTCTATCAAACTCAACTGCTATTTGTCCCTCTCCCCTCTGCATGTTCCTCTGCTCTGGAGATGTGGCTTCGGGGGGAAATCTGAAGAAAGGGGTTTGGACTTTTGAATTGTGTATTTTCAAAATTAAGTTTGCATGAACCGTTTTTCCAGGATCTTCTACCCTACCTTTAATAATAATGATCACATGCAGAACTGCAGAACCAGGAATTTATAGAACGAAAAACTACTCCTGCCATCACAGGATTAATATTCCAACACAAACACTCTCACACGTGTTGCTGAGACTCTGAAAAAGTCATTAGAAACTAGAAGCACTGAGAGTGTAAACCTCCGCCAAGCCTATTTTTATTTATTTATTTATTTATTTTTGCCATGATTGTGGGAATTAATTTTGAGTTCAAAACAAGTGACAAAATTATCCCTATCTCTCCTGTATCTCTAATATTCCATTGTTATGTTATTAAAAGTGTGATGTTTTTGCTGCGAAGATAAAAGAAAAATCAGTCTAATAATATGTAAAAATATCTAACAACATGAAAGACTTCTTTTAAATTTAGTTTCCCTGCCTGTTTAGTAAAATATGATCTGAAACGTGGCTGCAGCATGTCATGAAGACGCAGTTTGAGCAACCTTGTCTAACAGCTGAACACAATGTGTGGCATTATAATCAAGTATCATGCATTAAAGAGCTCCATTTTCTCCTCGCCCGTGACGTGCTTCAGAGTCCACAAATCATCAGAAATCTTTGACATTATCTCTGCTATTGTCTTCCGTGTCTTCTGTGGCACACACATTCACATGCATAGTGAATATATGTGATTCGGCTGAGTTGAGAGCAGACATTTGCTCGGTGTGAGGGCCATTGCTGTCATCTTCTTTTGTTTGCTGCACATGACACATTCCCTCTCCCACTGTGTGGTAATATGGCTATTTTCTCAGTCAATTTGCTACTCTCAGCATCCAAGCACATGCAAATATGGAAGATGATACTGATTGGGGAATAGTGTTCGCCCATAAAATGCATGCCAACTGTTTAAGTCCGGACTGTTGTTCAGCAGGTACACTGGTATTACAGTGAATTTGTTCCTGTGTGGGGGGCAAATAATTTATTGCTGAATTCTAGACAGAACAAAAATCATGAGAAAGAGATTATTTTTTATGCATATAACACATATTTGTATTCCTTTTATGTCAGCTTTACCTTTGTTATACTGACAATCTTTGCTGTGCCAGGTCTGTAGAGCCAGTAATTGATGCCAGGAGGGAAAGTGTTTGATGAAGAAGCAACGTTAAGAAGATAAAAGGACTAATGATGAAATGAAAATTCCATTTTCTACTGGTTTTTCTTTATTTCCCATTAGTTTAACCATCTGAGTTCATTGAAAGGAAGGACTTTTTCTTTTTTCTTTTTTTCGCTTTCTATTTGTTTAGACGTTTAGTGGCTAACAACGGTTAATCCAGCATTGTCTTCATCCCGTCTCTTCTCTGAAATCTCTCCAGCCGGTAAAAGTCAGTCTGATGTTGACTCTTGTCTTATTTCTTACTATGTAGCTTTGTCCCAATTCAGGGTCTGCACACTTCGAAGTGCGGATTCTTTGGCACTTCAAGGTCATACGTCACAGAGGAGCGCCAAGTACTGTCCCAATTAAGAAGCCTCCATAGGAGCCTCCGAATCCACCCTACAAACCCACACTCCATTTAGCCTGTATAGTAGGCTACTGGCGGTGTATCCTTCACGGCCTCTTTTCTCCCATAATTCATTTCGAACAAGATGGAAGGCAGAGCCACGGCTCTGATGAGGGAAGGAAAGTATTTCTTTTACCAGAGAGATGTGACAGAATATAAAAGAATATATAAGAAACTTTAAGTAAGTTGCTGTGGCATTAAAATCGTGTAATATTTAATATTTGTAGATTTGTAAGTGGTTAATGAAGTGTCTACCAGCTATTTAAAAAAAAAAAAGCCACCCACTGAAGCAGATTTTAAAATTAGACTTTTAATGGACATTTCCGGCTCAATTTCGTTTTTTTTTTAAATGCAGTTATCTTAAGGAATTAGCGGGAAGAATGAGAACTCTGCGGCCATTCTGTAGCCTCTGCAGGCTGTGCACTTCAAAGTGTGCAGACCCTGAATTGGGACACAGCTACTCTCTTTCTCTCTTTCGTTTCCTCTTTTCCTCTGATAATGTCCTCTTTGGTTTCACTGATGAGTCATCCACGATGTGTACAAAACATTCTGTGTTTCTATATGCAGTTGCTGGTGTGTAACATGGTCCTGTAAAGCGAAACTCAGCTTTAAAATGATGTGTTGTCCAGAAGTGAAAGTAGTGAAGTAGTATCTGAGCCTCAGGACACTGCAGAGAAACCACAACTCAGGAATGTACATAATAAATATCAGTGTACCATCTAAACGAGTCAGAAACAGAGTTTTCAGGTCCACATCTACTGCGTATAGAAGAGAATTGCCTGTATTGATCTTTGAGAACACGATCTTCCTGTTCGCCGTGCGTGAGACGTGTAATCTAGTGAGGGATGACAGTGTGACGGACTGAACGAAGCAGAGCAGATGCCACATAACAGCTTAGACGTGTTTCACTTAGGTTACCACCCTATTGTCATTGAGGACCCCTTCACACAGCTACCCAAAAGGTGTGGGCCCCCCAAACATCCCATGCTGAAATCTTGCTTGGCTTTATGCTTTCATCAGCTGTTTCTCACCATACATGAGGCATCCTGTCTGAGACATCCTGTCTGACACCTGTCCTTTGATAAAACCAAAGTGTGTTTTTGAGCTTCATAAAACACTGTCCAAATGTTACAAACCTACAGCAGATATTCCTCAACTCATCTCCATGTGGACATTCTATTTAACAGACTCTGTACAGTCAAAACTTTGCAGACCCTCTGTGTCCTTGGGGACCGTTGCATTCTCCGAGACACTGGTGGAAATTTTATCAGCGTTGATTTAACATTTTGAGCCAGTTAACGTGGCACAGTCATCATTTCATCTTCATAAAATGTAAACAGTCTGCACAGACACAAAATACATACGCATGTAAGCAATTAGGATTACCGTATTTTCCGGATTATAAATTGCTCCGTAGTATAAGTCGCATTAGTCAAAAAATGCACCATGAAGAGCTAAAAACCATATATAAGTTGCACTGGACAATAAGTCGCATTTATTTCGAAATTCATTTAACAAAATCCAAGACCATGAACAGAAATTTAATCTGGAAAGGAAAGTTATTCAACTACACAAAAGCACACAGTACAGCAACCCGAATAGTTGTCCGGTATGTTAATGCAACACATTAAGTAAGGATTAAACAACGAGGACCCATACATTGCATGGTTTTAATGCAGGACACCGAGTCTAGAACACCACCACATGCAGCGAAGTGCATTAAAACCGTGTAATTCACTGCTTATACCATGGTCACACACAGTAAACATTTTATAACAAATGTTAAATTTTTTTACAACACACACTAAATATGCTCAAGTATAGGAACTATTTTATGCTGGCCTCAATGTATTTTTTATGCTAAACAACCATTCCATAATACAGCCCATTTCTAGTGATAATAACAGTGATTTAACTTGCCGAACTACGTGTGCATATATATACGAAAATAATGCACGCCAGTTAGCATTACAATTCTCACTGACCGTGGAATAACACTTATTAAACTACACAATAGCACACAAAACAGGCTGAATAGTTGTCTGGTATGCTAACGGTATCATATTATTAGTTTGGCTGTATAATAGCATGAAGAACATACATGGCTGAATAGGCCAAGTTAACATAGCCAGCAAGTCCGACAAGCAAGTTACCCATAAGCAAGTTCACCAAACCGGGGCCATTTCTCAATATACGTATGTCATTCCACAAATATGCCAATCTCATTCCACATCACTGAATCCGTTGAATTCTTCATCTTCGGTACAGGAGTGGTATTTAGTTATTACAAGCCTAGAGCGCCCTCTGGTGGCTGCAGACGGTAACGCTTACTTCTTGGTTCATGTCAGTCGGTATAAATTAACTTTTAAAAACATGTGAAATTATATAATTATAGTCACACCTAACTATAAGACGCAGGACCGGCCAAACTATGAAAAAAAGTGCGACTTATAGTCCAGAAAATATGGTATGTGTTTTGTGTTTTATATTTGAATAGCTTGTATTACATCTGAAAAACAGCACTACATATTAGATTACTTTTAGCTAAAAATAGTTATGGAGATTATAAACATAAATTGTCTTAAACACATAGCTGCTAAAACTAATTCATAGTATGCATACAGACACTGAATACATGCACAACGTACCACTGATCTCCCGTTTGTGTGATTCAGGCCATTATAGAAACCCTTCACTGCAACTTTGTTTGGTTCCTCAGGTTTCATTTCCATGTACAAAAACACTAAAATGAAATAAAATAAATCCTGAATGGATTTTTTTCCCCTTTGGTTCCATTTGAGACTGAATAGAGACAAACAAGACACAACAGAACTGTTCCCAACCTCACAATCACATTCAGACACACACTGAAACACACATATCCCTTCTTCATACCGCCCCCTACAGCTCAGGTACATCCTCCCGACTCCATCTCCCCTCCCCAGTTGCTAGGCAACATGCTTCTTGTGCGGACACCCACCTGCCTTCAGGCTTCAGTGCTCTAAATTTGGTCTTAATTGCAAATTGAGTGGGAGAGCAGACCGACACAGGCTGAATGAGAAGCAGGTAGTCGAGGCTGTGGCTGCGACCACTGAGACAAGTCAGCCTCTGTGAAGAGACGGAGACAGTCAGGAGACACATGACTGACCTCAGATAGCTGATGATGGGTGGGAACGGACATGCTAAAGTTTGGAAAGAATTAAAAAAGAAAAGTCAGTAGAGTGACATGCTGATGCAGAAGTCTTGTCATTGAGTTGAAACAAAGTCACTGCATATGTCAGTAATGTTCACAATGGAGGGGTTGCTTTCTGCAACATGTTTACTTGTTGACATGTTTATTTGTTGACATGCACAAAATGTCTTCAATAAGTTTATAATTCTGATCGGACCGACACTCTTTGCACGGACCCTGAAAAAGTTATTCTGATCATTAATCATTGATCATTCAGGCGGAAGTAGAGGGGTGGCCACATCTGCATTCTGATTGGACACCCCAGGTGTGCCCTCATGTGATTGACAGGTCACTGGAGGAGGAGGACAGAAACATCTTTCCAGACCTGTGTTGATCACTAGTGTCACCAGTATCACTACACCAGTTTGAAGTTAATTATAAAGTAGTTTACGAATTCTTCATCCTTTACAAATATTGCCATGTGGCTACACATTTCCAAAAGATATTTAGTCCCTGTTCAAGTGCAACCACTAACCACTAAGAGTTTTTATCTTTTGGGTGGGGGTGGGGGATGTGAAATGTTGGTTGTATGTGTATGTATGTAGGCTATGTATGTATGTATGTGTGACAGAAGTGAGCTCCGTTTTATATTGTGGGGAGATTGTTTTTATTTGATATACATTGTTTGTTTTATTATGTAGGCTACAGCACTTTGTGTTGCTTGTAGCATGAAAAACACTATATAAATAAATTTGATTTGATTAATGGTATGTAAGGCTAATAATCTGATGAAGCTATGCAGCATAGCTAATCTTGTTCTATGCTAACACTAGATTAGCTTTAAGCTAATGTGGGGAAACCATGTCATATTTAGTTTTCAGTGAGTGTATCTACACATGAACTCAGTTCATCAAGATTTTCACATTGGAGCTGAAATAAACTATAAAGATGCTCAAAGATTAGCTTAGCGGTGACTAAGCTAGCACACCATGATCCAGTTTCATTTAAACAGGAGGCTAGCAAGGCTGCTAGCTGGTTTTAAAGTAGCTACGGCATGGAAATGTGGAGAAATAGATCCTGGAACCAGTCTGATTTAGTAGAGGAAGATATAAGAATGAAGAGAAACAGAGATATTTTTTACTTTTAGCACATCCAGCTCCACATACTGCACCCAAAACAACCAACTTACCTTTTCTATGGAGCTTTCTGAACTTGTTGCTGATCCACATTATTAATGTTAAGATATTTTATTCCTCATCACAGTGTTAGAGAGAGGAACATAGTCATTTCCTTTATTACTAGATCGCCCCCCTGATAAAGTCACCCCCTCCCCCCCTCTGGCTCCACCACTGCTGAGCATGACGTGTCACTGTAAAGAAGACTACAGAGAAAGTGGAGTGAACTTGTAAAGTAGGACAACTAGCTGCAAAGCTAGGGGTTCTGATGTTGTGTAATCCTACATGAAGAAGGTAACTCAAAGTAGAGTCTTGAATTAAACCAAAACAGATATTCAGGTGTAGTCGTGTCTTTGAGCTGCAACAACTCGTCTTGTTAAGTTGAAAATATGTCTGAATAGTCGTCTGTGGATAGGTCACCAGTCCACCAGGTCAAGACAACCCATCATTCGCAGAGAAAGGCCAAGACTCGAACTTTTTTGCTTTGAAACGACAGTGCCAACCACCACGCCACCGTACAGACCAGGAGGCCTTTATTACAGAATTCTACTTTCACCTGGTAGCTGCTGTGAGTGTTGTGGTCACACCTGCAGCTCATCTCCTCATCACAGTTTGGGGTAGGTTGAAGTGTTTATTTCTTTAGGAAGGTTCCTAACTTGCAGCCATGCTTCCTTTATTATCTGCTTTAGAAACTTTTGGAACATCCTTTACAAAAGAGAGAATGGCCTCCCATGACTCCTTGTGGCTGCAACTTTCAAACTGAAACATGCAGTCACTGTTACTGGGATTTATGTGGATAGATACAATGACAGGATTATGAGTTGTGTATGAGGTAATATTCTATTTTATAGCTCGTCACATTCATGTTTATCATGCAGTCTTTGTGTAAAAATGTGATTCTCATTGCAGCATGGCCATCTCTCCCAAGTCCTTCTCTTAATTTTTATTTTATTGTTCCTGGCTTGTTGCCAGGTTGTTTGCGCCAGTGGTTCACTGTTTCCGAACATCCACTTATACCCTCCTTCCTTTCTATTACTAATCCTGTTTTCCTCCAAGCCTGATAACTACGGATAGATGATAAAATCTCTCCTCTCCACACAATACCATTAGTTTATGGTACTTTTTCATTTATATTGATACTGATACTGAAAGGAAAATCCCACAGGCGTACAGTGTGCATTAATATCTTTATTGATAGGGCAATATGAAACATGAATAAAACTTATGAACATTTAAAAGAAATGCTTAGAAAATAATAAGAAAAAAGTAATTAAAAAAAAGATGAAAATAATTTTTTTAAGATGATTAAATCATTTACTTAAACAGATCATGATATAATAGTGAGGTAATAAATATAATGATATTAAAACACAATGTAACACTAACACTAGCCACTAGCATCATCATCATCATCATCATCATCATGACATCTGATAGGCTACAGGAAGGAAAACACCAGAGCTGGGTTAATTTTTATAAATTATTACAAGTAACAAATTTTACTTCCCATGCTTTGGGTTTATGTCCAGTTTCAGAGATGTTGTCCTATACAGAACATCATGTCAGGGATATCAGTCAAGATTGTGACAATACAAAATCATGAGATGTGGAGAGAAATAATTATCACATATTTTCAGGTGATGCTGAATCAGAAGTTTACAGGGACATTCAGGACGTGAGGAAATCTGGTTTGAGCTGGAAGTCTTGGATCTTTTAGTAAGTTAAGGTTCATCGCTAGCTAAGACCTTAAATCTCTCTGGGAATAAATAAATGAATGAATAAATAAAATAAGAATCTGGAAGGCATCTGTAATCGCTGAAGATCCTTCAACCAGTAATTATGTTCATCTTTAAATCTACTTGGTTTTTTTTTATTATTCCTTCATATATCTAATAGTTTTTGGTCATTGCTCTTCAGTAACTCTGGAGATTTGTGTTGTGGACTTAAGTGATGTTACTATGTGAGAAGATTTCCCGATCCAAACCTCTGCTTAGAGCTCCCTGTTTGCTTGTTCTCTCTTTGATTCCTCCAGCAGTTCACAAACATAAATAAAGAGCAAGCAAAAATGAATAAAAATGCCTATTTTGGTGGGTTACTGTGAAATGCGTAAGGATTTGTATTTTGGACATGGAAAACATTTAAAGAGGAGGTAATAAGCTTCTTCTTTTTTGATGATGTTGAGTTATTAAAACAACTGTTTGATTATTATTTTTGTTTAATTTTTCTTTACTTTTTGGTCAAAATAAAGTATTGATTAATCTATTAATTTATTACTCTGCCTTTAATCCCTGCTCTGGATGATATGGATTAAAAATAGAAGGATGATTTAGATGTGTGAATTGTTGAATTGATGGATTTCTAAGGTACTGTGTATTGTTATATTTGAAGTCTTTATTTAAACTTATATTATACCTTTCAGTTTGCTCTCCTCCAGGTAGACATTTAGCACTTTTAAGTCAACCACACATCAGAAGTTGTCCTGGCCGTATTTTATCTATGACTTCTGAAATCATAAATAAAAATATTTCATTTCAGTTTACAACCATGTCTGAAGTTGAAAAGGGAAAAAAACATGTTGAATGTTGTGAATTCAGTTCATTTGCAGCTACTTTTCTGCAAAAATGACATAAAAGAAGGTTAAATAAATGAAATGTCTTTAGAAGCTTCAGTGATTCACTATGAAAACTCATTGTCAGCTTTAGACAAGCATTATGTCCTGGTCTTTTCATCAAAATATCTTGTTTTTAATGTCTCCAAAGATAAAAAAGTTTAATGTGTAATAAAACAGAAGCTGATTTACTGAAGCACTAATGTCAAAATAAATAATTCTTATACTGAGAGCTTGACACCTTTTAAATCTTTCTCCCAAAACTTTCTCAGCTTCTTGAAGTCTCCTGGACTGAAATATTACAGAGATCCATCGAAAGACCTAAAACCCTTAAGAGAGCACATATCGGAGAAGGCCCCTGTTCGCTCAATTCAATTACCACAGCCCTATACACAATCCACAGGAGACAACGGTGCACCGGATGCTCATTTCAACTCCTCTTTCCCCAAATCCCCACAGAAATCTCCTTCGGTTGGACAATGCACTTTTTCCCATTTGAAAAAAAGAAAGAAAATCAATATCTGGTTTCAATACATGTGGAAGCCGATCAATAGCAGCCCCGACTCTTTTTTTTTTCCCAGCCACGCTCATTCCACAGTTTTCCCTCCATCTCTGGCAAATGGTAAATAGAAACAATGGTGTATGGTTATTGGGAGGTCAGGGTGCAGCCGGCAGAGAGAATAAGGCTGCTGATGAGAGTGCTTGAGCTGGAATCACCCAAGCATCAATGCCGTTAACCTCTCTGTGGATGGGCTTGGACAAAAGAACGGGAAGAGCACTCGCTCTGTCTTTCACACACACAAGCACACCCAGGAAAACATGAACATGTAACCTACACAAAGGAGAAAATCACGTTTGATTGGCTGTTTTGTGCTTGATGAAGATTACATTTGACTGTCGGCACATATCGGCTGAGAAAGCCCCCGATTCAGTCATAACGCTGAGAAAAGACCAGAAAATATAAAATAGCTCAAACTTCAGCATCCATGCTTGAATTCAGTTCATAACCTAACCACTACGTTTTCTCCTTCTCCATCATCACCACCTCTGAATCACATTAAAGGAAATTAAAAAATCTGTTATATTTTGCATCCTTTTTAATATATAATTTCTTTGTTGTGTTTGTTGTTTCTGGAGGTGTATTCCCCCTATTAATGTCACAACAGGGGGCAGTGGCGATCTCAAGGCTTCTATATGAAGTAAATATTTGGTCCATGATCACTAACAGCCTGTAATTTCAGATTTTCCTTTATAATGATAATAAAAATCCTGTTTTCAGGACTTCCATCTTTAGTGGACTGGTATAAAACCTGAGAAGCGTGTGATGAAGCGACAGCCTTCTTTGTCTGGCTGCTCTAAGTAGTCTTTTGAGAGCTGCAGAATGGGTGCCAGCCAGCCTGGGCATGGAGTGCTCCCCCTCTCAGCCCAACAAGGACCCCTCTTATCCAGCCTACCATGGCTGCTAGTAGGGCACAGTGGGGACCCTTGGAGGATCTATGGGACCCTATGGGGCTATTGTCTCATGAAAAAGGAATTACAAACAAATTGCTGAGGGCCAGCACATAATTTCAAGACTCGTGGCAAGTTTATGACTTGCTAATGTTCCTAATTACATGGCCGTGAAAGACTTAATTAATTGAGGGTTGTATTGGAGACAGGGTGTGAGTGGATGTGGGGAGTTTAGAAGAAGGTTACAGAGGAAAGAGAGAATGAAAAAAAAATAGGCCCCAAAGTAAAGGAAATAAAATAAGAGAGTGATGAGAAAGAAAGTGGTTGTCTGTGTTTGTTATCATGGTTCCAGTGCATTGGTTTTTACTGCCTGAGGAGAATTTAGTGGCTCTCACTATTGCGTGCAAAAGAAAATGTGAGTCTCCAGGAAACGCGACCATTACGATCAACCCCTTGCTGATACCTAATATGCCCTGCTTTCCCCCCATGACTTTGCCAAAGTGTCTGTAATCATATTATTGTAAATGTTGGCGCAGTTAATTGCATGGAGAGGAAAATGGGCTACGCTTGGCGGGTTATGGGGAATTTTTTAAAAGTTTGTTTGCCCTCTGGAGTATTGGAGGCACTAATAATGGTGGATTGGAGGCGAGAGTGTAAGAGTGAGGAAGATGGAGAGAAAAAAGCAAGCAGGAGGAGGGCAGAGTTTTAACAGGACTGTTTCCTCTCTCGAATTTGGCTGACATGATTTCAGAAAATAAAGTAAAAAGAATACAGTTATCGTTGTTTCCTCTGCATGTTTTTTTCTCTGTTGATCATACAATTGATGAATGATGGAGTCTATTAACCCTTAAACCTCCAAGTTATTTTATTGCCTGTAGAAGCTGAGGCCTTTTAATCCCAGTCACCATGGTAACATGGTGTTTCAATTGTCAGATTATGAGGCTAAAATTATTTAAAATGAAAGTATCAATAGATATAGCACCATAAAGTCCAAGCAGAACAAGGAAACAGAATTTATTACAAACAGTACTTTTTAGAAATAACACACAGATCAACAGCGACCAAGCCTTTTCTCATCTGCATTTCATTCTCACAAGTCTTGGCTTTCGGGAGAATAATATTTGCACTTAAACAAACACAACAGAAACTTTTTACATATTTACACTTTTTTCTCATTTCCAGTTATTTATGCTACTATTTACCTCCCATGCACACAAAACATTCTCCAACTCAGCTTCTTGACTTTATTCCAGCCATAGATGACCATTATTTTTTATTTTATTTTCAGACATACGTAGAACTTTCTGCTCACTTGTTGATCTCTGGCTGCTCCTGATTGGACATTGCCCTCAATTTAAGCTCTCTGATTGGTGGAAAGTTTGACAGGAAGTGGCTTCATCATCATTTCCAGGTCAAAAGGTCTCTTAAAAACATAGCAGTGATAGTGATGAAAATGTGATGAATAAAGGTGTTATCATGGATCACTCTTTGTGGATTTATCATATAGAGTCTCTGAATATTCTATTCTATTCTACAGTCGTCTAGCAGACGTTTTTATCCAAAGCGACTTACAACAGCGAGTGAGAACAACACAAGCAAGAAATCAAACAGGAGGGGACATCATATTTAAGTGCTAGTCAGACTGCTGTGAGTCCATTTGGACACAGGTGATTCCTTGTAGTGTTAGAGGCAGTGGGATTTTTCTTTGTTTTATTTTTTCCCTCCCTTCCCCCCTCCCTACAGTAGTCCCTTGTTTAATTATGAAATCACAATTTCATCACACAAAATCATCTTGGCCGTAAGTGTACGCAGTTTTTTCAGTGCTGTTGTGCCAAAGAGGTGGACAAATCTTTCTAACTCATCCTGACGAGTAGGAGAGTTTAGCTAAGTGCATTTTGTGGCTGGATTGTAAACTTCCTGGATGGGAAGTTCCTTATGGGTTAAACATAGAACATCAACATATAGAATTTTACATAATTTCATTATTCCATCTGTAAGTGAAAAAAGGAAAGAATTAACATGTAAAAAAGGAAAGAAAGCATCCTTTCATTTTTAAGGTTGTTTTTGAGGTGGTCTGAATTCCTTGTCTTCTTTTTCTTTCAGCATACACGATATACAGCAAACAGATCGGACAGAAACAGCGTTCTCATACTCTTGTTGGCTCTTTTAAAGACGGCCACTTCGACGATGATCATGGGAGTTATCTGTCTTTTCCCACATCCGGATCATTTGGATCGTTCTAGTCTCTGAAATGGAACCAAACCTGGAAAGTTTTGACATAAAATAAGTATGTATGCATACACATGCATGTTTTACACTAAGATCATCCAGAATAACCATACCTTGTCATTTCAACTAAAGTATATTTGTACAATGATAATACCTAGTCCATATCCATCCCACCATAGATATGACAGCTGTTATTCATGCTGTCCTGTCCCATGCATCCCCCTCTTCTGTGTTATGATCCTGGTCTGTTGGTTACATGGCATCAACACTTAGCATTTATGCATAAATAAACAAATATTTCACCTAGCACGGTTACTAAAGCTTGCACATAAATATATCAATTCACTTTTAATATCTAGCTGATATGAAGCAGAGCTCATGCATCCAGGTCTCTGTCCTGGCGGTGCACGCTGTGCTGAGGCAGGCTGACCACTCTGGGCTCACCCAGGGAACATTACTCATTTTCCAGCTCATTGCTGTGGCTCATTTAGCAAAGCTTCCTACCAACCATCATCAATATCTCTCCCAAAGAGGCCTTTTGAGCTGGGGAGGACCAGGCTGCCCCGACCTGCTGCAGGCCTGGCTCTGCCATGCTGAACTGTTCTGGGAATTAATGAGAAATGACAAGTGGGTATTTTAACGTATCTAATTTTTTAAGACTTATGTCATCATTTTTCTTTAGTTGTCTTGTTTGATAGTCCATCAGTTGATCTTACAGTTGATGGGAGCTGAAATCTGGTGGCTTTACAACCAGCTTTTATTTCAGTGATGTCAAATTCTGCAGTTTTATCTGAGCCAGTAGCAGCTCTGTAATATTCAGCCAGTGTGCCTGCAGGTCATGCTGCAACAGGAAGTAGGAGAGGTGGTGGTGGAGATCTGAATCTGAATCCTATGTAAAACCTGTTCAAGTTAATTTTGAGCCTCTACTGTTCTTTTTTTTTTTTTATTTTATTCTTACCGGTTGCTTAACTGGCCATAAAAACCTAACCAGTATAGAGGACTATGGTTAACCATTAATGATCTATAAAGATAATGTTTTAGATGAAAATGTCCCCTCCATGGAAGAGTGGAGTGTTTTTTTGTTTGTTTTTGTCTGAGTGAAACACTGTGGGAGCTTTTGTACCCAAGTGGTTCTAGTACTGGTTCAGAGCGAGAGCCTAACTAAAACCAGTTCTCTCTATTTCTGCTAAAGCTTTGGCCCCAGCATCAGTTTTTTGATGGTGTACTGGCATATGAGGTTGGAGGTTAGGGTCATGAAGACCATGAGACCAGCTTAGCTGTTGTGACCACCGTGTATAGAAATCACACCACAGTTTAGCAGCAGGGACCATCAGTAGCAGCTCTGTAATGGACCAGGTTTAAATCCCAGGTTGGGATCTTTTTCTTAACATTTTGTTAGCTGGTCATTGTCTTTATAAACTGCTTTATATGAACACAGGTATCATTAACTGGATCATAGACTGGTTTTTTTTCAATTGGACCGTATCTGTTTCAGTGTTTGGAGATGATGTTGTTGTGAATTGGTGCTGTATAATCATCTACAAGAAAGGACAGAGCAGACTTTACTTCTTAAGGAAGCTAAGATCATTCAATGTCTGCACCAAAATGTTGC
>JBBBVU010000009.1:2588033-2600793 GCA_037177055.1 Atherinosoma microstoma
TTTTCTGAATTTTCTTAGTAAAGAAAGAAGCAAACTCATTACAGGCCTGGTTGGATAGAAGTTCTGGGGTTACTGACGCAGTAGGATTAGTTAACCTGTCAACAGTAACGAACAGGGCCTGAGCATTATTGTGGTTCTTAGCATTGATGTCAGAAAAGTCAGAAAAAAACGTCAGAATATTTTCAAAGGAAATGGTAATAACAATCAATAAAGAATGAATGACTAGTTTTGGAGGGTGATGGCTGGAATGATCTCCTGAATCTTTCTGTCTTATAAAGAACGTGAAGAAGCCTCTGTATAAACACAATTTGTAGTTTCCACTCTGTGTTGTGTAGAAGATGTGAAGAATTGTCCGTCATGTCCAGCAGTTTGTGCAACGTTCTATGCAGGGCTGGTCCGAGCCTCCATGGGACCCTACAGGCAGAATTTGATTGGGGGGGGGCAACCACCACTGGTACTTAACCATTACTGGTGCTTGGTTATGTTATGCACTGTAAATGTAACACATGCATTCATCTGAATTATTTATGGTTGGTTCACATCATGCCGGTGTCATGCTGGGGTTTTTAACCTTACTGGAACAGCAAATTCAGAAAAATTATCTGGTATTAAGTTTTTACTTTTTTAATATTTTGACTGATGTGGTAAACTGAACATGTAAACTTCAAGTCACATTTAGAGTAAACAACCAGTTTAATTAGTGCAAAACATGCAATCTTTCACCACTAAACAGGTGCAAACTATAGCCAACTTCTCCTTGACTTCTTTCATAAATGAAAGCTCTGGACTGCTCCACAGCACAAAACACAGAGGCCCTGATTTATCAAAGGTTTGCGCCTCTTAAAACACACGTAAACTTGATAACGGGCGCAAAAACATGCTGCAGCTGATTTGCTAACGTGGCGCAAAGAGGAATGCGCCCGTAAAACCGGCAAAATAGCGCCGCAAAATGCTTTTGTCTTGAATGAATATGCAATCTGGGTGTTTCTGACAGAACGCACAAAATACTGGGAGGAGTAGATGCAAATTTATCCGCTTTGCACACGCAACGGGATTTACTAAACGTGGAACTGATTGCACTGGCCGTTTTTGCGCCTATATTTAGTGCTTCTGAAAGGTAGGCGTTAACTGGCTCGGATCAGAGATCTATAAAGTACTCAAGACCAAGACTCAGGTGAAAGTACAAGTACTCAATGTAATAGGTTACTTGAGTAGAAGTTAAAGTGTTCTTGAAGCACCATACTTAAGTGGAAGTACTAAAGTATTCAACATTTTTTGCTCTTAAGTATTGCAAGTAGTTTATTTTAAAAAATTGTACTCAAGTACTGAAAGTAAAATAAGAAGTAGCCCAATGTGTCGCGTAGGTATTTAAGACAACAGTCAACTTTGAATATAGTCTTTATGTTTTAAAATTTTCAGCTTGACAATCAAAATTTCTTTGGCGGTAGCAGCTGTACAGGGACAGGAGCATACATGAAAACAAACAGATCAAGTATGTTAAGCAGTGCAGAAAAAATCAATTCACATCAGAATTGAGATTCTTAGTCAAGCCGATTCTGAATCGATTATAAATTTTAAAGACTTTGGGAAGTGTTTGACTGACTACTTTTAAAGTTGATAAATTACAAATAAATGTTAAATTTATTTGTAACATGTATTCGTCACTTTGGGGGTATAAAAAGTAATTTTAATTTAATTTAATTATCGCTATATTGTTTTTATCTAGTTTAATTATTTTTATCTACTTTCTAAAAATATAAAAGAATTTGTTGTCATGTTGTGTTGTTCTGTTTATCACTGAAGCAAACTCGGTTACAATGTATGTACTATACTGTATATATTAAATTCTATAATAAATGTATTTATTCCTCCATGAGTGGCAGTGAACTGGATGACTCACTGGATGACCAATGAAGTGGTTAGTTTGCAATTATGCCATTCACACTAATGCATAAGCTAGAAAACAGGTTTTACTTAGGTGTCTAATGTATTGGACACTATGCATCAAAGGGTTGATGTTCTGGAGCCTGAGTTGGAGCTATGCTAGCACACTGGAGACTAGAATTACTAGTGTCACTTAAGCCAGAGTTTTAAAATTAGGGAAAATTTTACCTATGAAATCTTCAGCAGACTCTGAATGAGGAGTTTCCTGATCCCCCAAGCATTCTTCAGCAGGAGGGAAAACCCGCAGCGCAGCTGTGTGGACTCCTTCTGCACCAGTGGCTCAACTGCACCGGTCACAAACGCGCTCCAAGACAATAGCTGCTGACTCGCCACCAAGTGGTCAGTGGTGTGAATTGCAATCTGTCAAAGCCATGGCATTCAGACTTTCCGTCACCGTTTTAAAAAAGTCAATGACAGAAAATCCGGTTAATGCGGCCCTGGTAACGAGTAACGACGCATCACATTAAAAATGTATCGGAGTAAAAGTATCAAATTAATCCAAACTATGTAGTGGAGTAAATGTGGAAGTAGTCGAAAAAAATAATACTCTAATAAAGTACAGATACCACATTTTACTACTTAAGTTCAGTAGTGAAGTAGTTTTACTTTGTTTTTATACATCTTTGGCTCAGATACACACAAACGGCTGCAGTTTAGATGAGAGACTAAATGCTGCAGGATTGCAGATGCGCATCAGTCTGATTCAGAATATTTTCTCATGAGTGGTAGGAGGCGATGACTGGCATTTCTGGAAAACAAAATCTTTACATAATAACAGATAATTTGTTTGAATGTTAAAATCACAACTGTTGCTTAGACAAACGTTGTTAAAAGGAGGCGCGTTTATATTTATGTCAATAATGACTATGATGTCATTAACAGAACATGTTTCAATTTGTGCACATACCTACAACCAGTTCTAGCGTGTCATGCCGCAGGTTTCCAATTAGGCTATCTGCTCCTCGCAGAAAGTGTGCTGCACCTGCTGCTTAACATTAGTCAGAGGAATCTCATCTGTTGGCACCCCACCTGTCTTATTTGCAGAGGTTTTATTATGAGTTTTACTTTTGGTCTTCATCTTATATCTTGTCATCTTTTCTTAACCTCATCTGGTGTTCATGTTTTTCCGACTGGTTTTACTTTTTGGCAATTACCCTTCCAATGCAGTCCTTCTGGTCACATTAAGATATCTTTGCTATATTTTCTATTTGCTTCTTCCACTAATATTTTGATCTCCATTTGTTTTCCGTTTGCGACTGTCTTGCTCTCCTACATAGCAAATCAATTATGCACGCTAAATCCTCATTTAAATAAAGCTTTTGCGCCCGTTATCAATAGCGCAAACAATCTTAGTAGATCACCCGCAAATCATGGAAACACATCAGGCGCAATTTGTTTGTGGTGCACGCAATTTCACATTCGCAATTTGGGGTCTTAGTAAATCAGGGCCTATGAGCATTGGTCCAGATGAAAGTGGGCTCTCTGAAGCAGGTAGATAATAGCATCTTCAACCCCAAGAACATTACAATATGCAAACTGTAATGGCTCCTGAAAGGTGTTGACTTGCTTATTAACAACAGTCTCTGCAGGACTTCCGTGATGTGAGATGTAAGGGGAACTGGTCTGTAGTCATCTGGTTGAGATAGCTGGAATTTTTTAGCTACTGTATCAAGGCAGGAGGTTTTCTACAGCACAGGAACTCTTTTCTGACTCGTGTTGAAAAGGTGCTGAAGAATCCTACAGGTTTTCAGAACCATGGAGCTGAAACCATCTTGACCTGCAGCCTTGTTCCGGTTCAGTTTCTCCAGTGTCCTCTTCATCTGACTTCAGGAGACAGGCATGCTAGAGGTGAAGGCAGAGGAGGTCTCAGGAGACAGACAGGCTAGAGGTGGAGACAGAGGAGGTCTCAGGAGACAGACAAGCTAGAGGTGGAGACAGAGGTCTCAGGAGACAGACAAGCTAGAGGTGGAGACAGAGGAGGTCTCAGTATGTTCTGATGTGGAAGGAGGTTAGGCTGAGTTAAGGTCCATGACTGAGCTGCAGTGTATTTTATTGTGTTGCAAATTGTGTGCATCTCATCAAATGTACCTCTTATTTGTTCAAGGAGTATGTGATAAACTAACAGTTGAGAGTATAACTTAATGTTTGTATGATTAAAACCATTATTCTTCATCTCTTTAGATCATAGTGGTGCTTCAGAATATCTCTCAGTGATACTGTGGGATGCACAACATCCAGAGCATCAGTGCATCAGAGAATTGTGTAAAAACCAGAAGTCGAGCATGAATGAGAGCTCATCTGCTGGAGCTGAGGAAAGCACATGGTCAAGTGGTCAACAAATGAAAATGGAAAATTGCTACCACTTGTTGGACCCGTTCAAGTACATGCAGGCGGTAGAGGTGGTCAGGTCATGATGGATGCCCCGTGTCTCCGTTGTTGTTGATATGATCAAAAAAAATACCAGGGCCAACCCCTCCGCCTCCACCCCACCTCCTCCATTCTCCACCATAATAGACAAACAGATGTGTGCAGGTCGCCTGCAAGCACAGAAAATTACCTGTGTGCAAAATTGCCTTTGGAATGAGACATTTTGTTTATTTGTTGGATGAGTACAATCATATTTTTTGAGTCCAAATATATTGTTAACTTTTTTCATCAAAATAACAGGAATTTCAACTTGTTTTTTTTTTAATAAAAGGAGAAAGGGAAGTGAAGGAAGCATCTGAACATGCTTTTCTGGTACATGTTGGAATATTACATGGATATAATGGAAGGAAACATGATGCAGTTTCCCCAAGTTTCATTTAAGATGGAACATAAGCCAAAAGAAAAACAGTTAAAATAACATTTTAATAACTTCATATTATGAAGTTATTAAAATTTTGAGATAAATTGATTTTTTCCATGTAATCAGATACAAGAAGCAAGAGCCCAACATGTAAAACTGTAGTATGTCGAGAAAATGCTGCCTTTCTATACAAGTCTAGTAAAACATTTTTGCCTCATTAACCACATAATTTGAGGCAAATTCAGTGAAATGTGGGAATGCAAAGATAAATATGCTGGAATGGCAATTTAATGAAAACAAATGTTGAATGAAGAAATGCAGATGTAATCACGTATTTAGAGTGCATCATTCTCTATATTTCTATCTGCTTCTTGTTCGTATAAACACATCCTCATACGCACACACAGACTCGAAGGAGAGTCTGTTTGCCTAATCATGTATTTTCCATTTAATTTCCAGGCTTTCTCTTCACTTTAAGGCAGTCTGCAGCTATCAGCAGTCTTCAATGTTGGCTAGTGGCTCTGACAATGTAAAATCATCACTGTCCACAACCTTCAGCGAGCAAACAACCAGATAAATCAGTTCATTTACATCAGATGTAACTGTTAGTACAGTAATAATAGTCTAAGAGTTATGAACACTATAAGAGATACCTTTGTTGGTTGAAGCTGTTTAACCCTTAAACCCAGCCAGCATGTCCATGTGGAGCCCATGAGGGTTATATTTGGGCTGCAGATAGGGGACCCGATTTGGTTTGTCTGCAGTTTTCACGGTGGTCTCACCTGTGTTTGTCCATATGGGTTTCAAGTTAGTTCTTGCTTATATTTGGGCTTTGCAGATGCTGAGTGGGCTTGAACTAAGCAAATTTTGCAGGTCCCATGTGGTTTCAGTTACATGGGCCCCTATGTGAAGCCCAAACTTGTTGACCCATCACTATGATTCAGGTGCTGCAGTAAGAAAAACAAATCCTGCAGGACAGCGGCCCTTGAGGACCAACTTTGGACACCCCTGGACTAACGCCTCTATCCCTTCTTCTTCCTGATAAGCTCTTCTGACCAAAATCAATTGTCTCCTGATTGCAGCCTCTGTACGATGGCAGCATGACATAAACGCTACTGAAAAGATCATAAACTGTGTGGCATTATTATTCTAATTAGAGATTTTTCTGCTTTATTTAATGAAAGGGGAAAAAATGGAAAACCAAAGCAAGTTCAGATCTGATCTTAGCTTGATTGTTAAACAGAATGACTTGTGTCACATTGCTCTGTTGTAGTTGTTGCTCTTCCTGCTGCTACCATGTCCATAAAGAAAGAAGTGAAACAGCTAAAATAGAGGAGCTCACAGACACGCTGAGAGAATATATGTGCTGTAATACAGACATCCACTCATACTGCACTGACCTTTGCGTTATCAGTGAGCCAGTGAAGGAGAGGAGGGGGCATGTGCAGGGGCTGCTGGACAGCTACATAAAAGGCTGTTGGCACAAAGAGTGATGGGTCAGCTCGTTGTATCTGTAATTTGGCCTTCATTTGCTCCGTCTGACCCCCATTGCCACCCTGCTGATCACCCTCACACCCATACTTCATTTTGCCTTTATAGAATCATTTGCATATGACAAAGCTATGCTGTGTCTCTGTTTTATTTATTTATATATTTGTTATTTTATTGAGGTCATTTTTATCACTGCTGCATTTCAGGCATGACAACAATAAATCCAGTTTACCTCTGGACAAGGATGACCTTTTCTCTCTCCTTAATCAAGCTGTTCCAGGTTGATTCCACACAAGAGTCCCACTCTGTTTATTTGGTGAAGTTGGGACGAAGGATGAACCAGTGATCACAAGTGAGCCAGCGTATGCATGGTGGATTCTAAGAAGGTTTACCTGTAAAATGTACATTTTGAGGAGTGTATCAGTATTTCTGAGTACTTTCTGAACATTACTAACATCCTTGTGTATTTTAGTGGTGTAAAGGTGAGGTGACTCACTGGGACACTTGTACAGCTTTGATAAGCATCAATCTATCCGACATTAGTCCAATTTATTTCAGCTGCATTGTGGAACAGCAGTTTCATTGATATAAAGTCATTATTAAAAGTTTGTAAATCTAACTTCCCAAACAACAAATTAACTCCTCCTAAAAAGAGCATTAAACATCTGCAGCTCATCCAGAACGCTGCTGCTAGAATTTTAACCAGGACTAAGAGATCTGAACACATCACACCAGTTTTAAAGTCTTTACACTAGCTTCCAGTCAGAGGATAGATTTTAAAAATCTACTAATTGTTTATAAATCACAGAATGGTTTAGGTCCAGAATACATCAGGGATATGTTCAGAGAATATAAACCTATAAGACCTATTAGATCCAAAGACTCAGGTCAGGTAGTCCAGACCAGGGTCCAGACTAAACATGGAGAAGCACCTTTTAGCTGTTATGCTGCAAACAAGTGGAACAAAATCCCAGTAGAGATTAAACTTTCGGCAAATGTAGAAACTTTTAAATCCAGGTTAAAAACCGCACGGTAACTTTGAACTTATCTTGCTTTCAATCTTTTTAATGATTGTTTTTGTGTGTTTAAATAATTTTATTGTAATTCTAGCTGCTTTTTTTTCTTTTCTTATCTGTAATCCTTTTAATGTTTTATGTAAAGCACTTTGAATTGTCTTGAACCTGAAAATGTGCTATACAAATAAACTTGCCTTGCCTTGCCTCATCTTAAGGTGCATTCAGATGAGGAAGGTCCAATCAGAGAGCTTTAATAGTGTCTGCTACCAAGTGAGGGACAGTGTTGAGAAGGAAACATATATTTAGTTCGAACATAACAACTTCCTATGATTCAGTCAGGACTCCAGACTACATCTTTGCATTGGTGGCGCGTCTACATTTTCAATTTGGATGCACAAAAGAAATTTTGGAGCTTCCAAATTTTGCCAGCGTTGCTCTCAGCACCACATGTTAGATAGATGGATGGATATATACTTTATTGATCCCCAAGGGGAAATTCAATTTCAAGGATTTCCTTTTGATCAATAGCCTACCCATATACACTGATGATTATTTAAATGGCCCAGAATGAGTTTAAGGAAGATCTTTATCTTTATATGCAGCACAAATGTTAAAGACGCACAACTCAACTTAAGAAGATTTTTTTTGTCAATTGCCCCCAACGACGGCTAATCCATCATCGTCTACATCCCGTCTCTTCTCTGAGATCTCTCCAGCCAGTAAAAGTCAGTCAGATGTTGACTCTTGTCTTCTTTCTTGCTCTGTCCCTTTCTCTCTTTCTTTTTCTCTCTTCCTCTGATAATGTCCTCTTAGGTTTCTTTGATGAATCAGCCCAAAATGATGATATTGTGTAATGAAATCATGATCTTGTAATTAAACAAGGGACTTTTGTAGGGAGGGGGGAGAAAAAACAAAAAAACGAAAAACAGCCTCTAACACTTCACGGCAGCACCTGTGTACAACTGGACTCTGACTGACTAGCACTTAATTATCATGTCCCCTCTTGTTTGAATTCTTGCTTGTGTTGTTCTCACTCTCAGTTGTAAGTCGCTTTGGACAAAAGTGTCGGCTAAATGACTGTAGAAGAGAAGAGAAGAGAAGAGAAGAGAAGAGAAGAGAAGAGAAGAGAAGAGAAGAGAAGAGAAGTGAAGAGAAAAGAGAAGAGAATCTTCACTGAAGTGAATGAAACTTAACATTTCTAACTCTGAAATGGATCATGAGGTTTTAAAGGTGTAAGTTGGTTGATATAAAGTTTTCAGATATACTGCCAGATCCTTTTATCGATCCCATCATTATTAACATACATTGACTGGATGAAATAGCAAATTCCACATTTAGTTTAACAGCATCAGAAACTCAGAAACTACAGGTTATAAGAATATCAGCACAGTCGAACAGAGTTGATCCACCAGCTGAATGAAAAAGGCTAGATGTGTTGGGTGGTTGCTTTATTGTGCTGCATTCATTTTCACCAGGCTTTACAGACTGTTTCATACAAATCATCTGAAATCTTTAGTTTGGGTTTATAATATGTGTGTGTGTGTGTGTGTGTGTGTGTGGTTCTTGTAGAAGAGCAGCTGAGATGATGTTTTATGTAATCTTACACTTGATTCTTGCCAATAAATCAAATTTTAATCAAATTAAACTTTATTGTGATAAAACAAACTTTATTCCTGCTAATATCAGAACAGTATCCATGGAAACAGGTTGTCTGAGCGTGTTTTTAGGGTCTGTGAAATTGACGTAAATCTGTGACAGAAACCTTTCAGTGTTTTGTTGTGAATTAAAAGAAAAATCCTGTTAGGATTAAACATTCATGTCTTCTTGGACATTCAACACCTGACTTTTTCATTTTGAGCATCATCATAATTTCACTCATCATTACATCTGCTCTGCAGTCTGCACCTGCTGCAGCCCTCTGCACCCCCCCACACCCCCACCGCTGAACTGAGATCTGATCTGAGACAGCTGCTGTGGAGGATTAAGTCTGGTTTTTAAACAAACACACAGCTCTGCGGCGCTCAGCGGGGGCTGGGGGCAGGGGTCCGGCCCCTCGGCCCGCTGAGAGTGAGCCGTCCCTGGGGTAGAGATAGAGAAAAGGGTCCCTGTGTAATCTGATGAGCCATTGAAGCTTCTCAAAAGACCTGAGAAAAAAATGTGTGGATTTTACAGTTCAGTCTATTTTATCAGTGCCAAATGCATACCTGGAGCCTGGAGTGAGTCATTTTAACTCCTGACAGCCTCTCAGCATTTGACAAGGTAAGAACTGTTCATGGCTGCATTTAAGTTTCATTTTCCTTAGGTGAAGTATCTTCCTCCTAAACCTTTTGTAACCCTGGTTGTTTCTGCTTTGGACCCTTAATGACTTCAGAGATGGGTCTTCTCTGCAGATTAACAAAATAAACCACAGGGAACATCTATCACTCACAAGTGCAATCATGCTAAATGTGTCAATTTCCATCACCTCGTCTTTTTTCTCCAAAACTAAGAGAATTGAGAGAGGTGGTATCAGTCTCTGTTGGCTTTGACAGTCCCTATTAAAACCCTGAGCGAGCTGAAGACTGAGCCTGCGAGACCACCACAACTTGTTTCTCACACTGTTGTGACAGCAAATGCAAATAGCCTGACTTTCCCCTTGGAGAGATGGAGAGTGGCAGGCGGGACAAATGCAAAGAAAAAAAAGATGAACATTAAAAAAACGCTTGGGGAATGGGTGGGTATAAAAAGCTAATGTTAAAGCAAAATGGGGGGAAAAAAGTCACTCCTCCTCCTTTGGTCCTTTTAATGACTTCTCCCTCCTCAGCTCTGTCATCAAAATATTATATCAATAATTGCTAGCGAAAAATTAAACAAGTAAAACAATGAGACGGCCCCAGGCGCTGCCTTCCCCCTCCAAATTAGTCTGTGCATTTTAGAGGAAGGTCACTTCCTCCTCCTCTACCCAACACCCCCTCTCTTCCCCACCTCTTGCTTCCATTGGATCAGTGACACGTTCTCGGGCGTGATAGTCCTGACCTGAGTTTGAATTTAGAGTGTTCATTAATAGGATATTATGCCATATGCTCACTGCACTGTCATATTGTAATGTCTGGCACTGGTTTAAGAATTTGTAATTAGTGCTGCTATAATGAAAAGACTGGAGGGGCTAATGCTAACTGTGGTGCAAAAAAGAGATTTGCACTTCAGATTGTAAGCTGGTAGAATCAGTCACCTGCTGACCTGCTGGCTCCCCAAGAGCAC
This sequence comes from Atherinosoma microstoma, assembly GCA_037177055.1. NCBI lineage: Eukaryota > Metazoa > Chordata > Actinopteri > Atheriniformes > Atherinidae > Atherinosoma > Atherinosoma microstoma. The sequence goes on from JBBBVU010000009.1 coordinate 2,598,513, forward strand.
CCTGGGAAAAGACCTTGATCAAGATTCCTGCTCAAGAACAAAAATCAGTCCTGGTTGGCCCAAAAATCCACAAAGGGATGAATATTTGTTACTGCGTTTAGGGAAAAGATTATTTATTCAATAGGCCTAGCTTCAACTATTTTAACACAATGGAAAAATGTCAAAAATGAGTGTATTTTCTTATTTGATAGATGAGAAATAACATGGTACTTTCACCAATTTACAATATTTTAATATGGCCGAAATTTATAATTTTGAAATTCAATATTTGTTTTTGTTAATTACAACATAATTACACTTTAAAATAGTTAATGTCAGGCATTTCCCCTCATGGTTAAGGTTAGTGAAGATGGTACTCCTGACTGAAAAAGAAAACGAGTCTGTCCTCCACCGGTAAAACCTGCCCATGTGACAGATGTGCATGCAGGTACACTCGTATTATTATTAACATATATTAGAAAGAATATACACCTCGAGTGGTTGGGAAAGCTACTGCATGTGAAGGGTAATACTGGTGGCCAGTTGAAAAGGGAAAAATAATTAAAGCTGGCATTTCATTAAGTATTGTTTTTTGTGTTTTGTTGACCTCACCAACTGAGAGAGCTTTAACCCAACCAGGAAATGAGAAATCTTCATCGGGACATGTTGCGTTTTCATACATGCTTTGCAACCTTTAAAATCATGTCCACAATGATAATACCACAATATATTTTAGTTGAAACCACCATCATCCATTCTTCCATGCAGACGCTGCACCCATCCTCTTGTAGATCTCCTGCTCCATCCCTCCCTCTCTCCTGAACAGAACCCAAACATACTGGAACTCGTTCTCGAGCTGAAGAAGACACTCCACCCTTTTCCAGATACTGGATCTGACTGGTCTAGATATAACTGGATCTTTCTGGGTCAGACAGGATAAATCTGGATCTGACTGGATATGTCTTGATCTGATTGGATCTGTGTAGATCTGACTAGATCAGACAGGATACATCTGGATTAGACTGGAATAATGAAACCTCCCCAGTAATATGAGCTGGTGTTTTATCTTTAACGGTAACATTTCAAACAGTGTTTGCAGAGACAGTGATGGTGTGTTATACACTGATGATCCTAACACTAATATGGTGGGTTATTTATTTGTTTTTCCTACACACCCTGTGTCCCACCGGCACTGATTTTCATTCATAATGATCTTCATGGACAGCATTGAAGGATGAGGGTTTGAACAGCTTTTGCCTTGGCACTGTCCCAGGATTTTCAGCCCCCATGTGCTGTCATTATTATGCTGTCCATGCTAAATGCCTATTGTGTAAATGTGCAGTGCAGCTGCCAACAAAAGCAAAAAAAAAGATGGATTTTTCCATCAATGGACAGTAAATAATTGCATACAATGCTGGTTATGCTAAGCCTTGTCCCACAGAAGACATTATAATGGGAGAAATGTATGGAATAAGACAATGACACAGGAAGTCATGAGCAGACAGCTGCAAAAAACACATGCACAGATTAAGGAGGAGTATTGAAGGGATTCACATTTATTGGAGGAAAGTGGGCTCTGGTTCTTTTCAGCCATTTCATCATTTTCAGCTCTAAGGAGTAAAACTCTCCTACAACAGTCGTTAAGCAAACATAGTGACGTTCAACATCAGGACCAGATTTGATCTTATTAACAAATGATATGTAAAGGACTTTATTTTGTATCTAACAACAACTACAAGAAACACAGAGGAGGTAAATAAGCAAGAAAATACAGATTTAATTAACCTTTGTTTCATGGAACCCTTAAAAAGAACAATAAAGCTATAATTTAGAAATTAATTCTAGCTCAATTTAACTTATAAAATTGTTTAAGAATGAAAAAACCAACATATTACAAACCTGTCACCTCCAAGGTCTTTAGTGGACAGAGTTTATAGACTGGATAAAACAGGAAATCATATCTGACTATCTGAGCTTTGCCAGCTGGTTCATGTCTGTGACATCTGAACCATTTCCATCTGGAAATATCACCTGATGCAGCTGGAAATTTAAGGCTTGTTAGCAGATCATGAGCCAAGTTCATTTAGTCAAGCTTGTAGAAGGAGAAATGTCCCGGTCCCTATGTAGGAACAGGCTTTATTATTTGTCAAACACAACCCATCAGCATGATTTAAAGGTGGAAGTCTGAGACAAAGGTTAGTAAGTAAAATCCAAATAGAAAACACGTTTCTGTGTGTGTGTGTGTGTGTGTGTGTGTGTGTGTGTGTGTGTGTGTGTGTGTGTGTGTGTGTGTGTGTGTGTG